>OZ018320.1:19102515-19635015 GCA_963969495.1 Ceratothoa steindachneri | reverse complement strand
TTTGAAAATAAAAACTAACCCATAACCTCATTATGATTCACTACCTTCCTTGTCTGGTAGATATGTACTGGTATTACCTTCATGACCAGGCGGCAGAGACACGGGGATGATCGACCCCGCAAGTGACTCCAATATTCTGGCTCTCGCAAAAGAGCTATTTTTAGACGCGCCAAATCCAGAGATCCTTCGCCTCCGTCCGGGGCGCCTCTTTAGGTCCCTCCTACACACACCGGCCCACTAACTCCCGCGCAAATTTTCCCTCCACCCTCTCACCACACACATTTTAAGAATTGTTGTGGGAGGGAAGGAAACTGATCATTTCATTTATTGGAAGGGAGACGAGGTAAAGGAGAATTTAGGGGGGGGGGATATGAGGAACAGAGAAGAATTTAGGTGAAAAGATGAGGAATAGAGAAGAATCGCGCTAAAAAGATGAATGGAGAAGAATCGCGCTGAAAAGAATAGAAATGGAGAAGAATCGCGCTGAAAAGATGAGGATCGGAAAAAAATTTCAGTGAAAAGATGATGACTGGAGAATAATATCGAACGGTGAGGACTGGAGAAGAATCTAGGTTAGAGATGAAGACCTGAAAAGAATCTAAATGAAAAGGTTATGCCTAAGAAAGAATCTCGTAAAGATGGTCAATGGAAAAGAATCTCCGTTAAAATATGAGGACTGAAGAAGAATATGAATGAGGAAATGAGAACTAGAAAACAATCCGCCAGAAGTGTCTATTTTAGAAAAGAAGTTGTGCGAAAAGTCCGAAACCCAGTTAATTACTCGGAACCACTTGAGATCGGGAATGCCTTCACGCGGAATCGATCGGGCTCGAATGGATTAAGAAATATGGGTAAAATTTCGGAAAATGCGCGCCCTCGAATTTTGTATGCATTATATAGAGCTTTCACTAAATAAGGCGGCCAAATTTTTAATTATGTTATGCCGAAAAATTGATTGGCAGATACATCGTTAATTGGAATCGCATCATATTGTAGTATATAGCTTTATGAAGGGATTTTTTTTCTTAATTAAAATATGATATTGAAATTTTATATTAATCAATATTAAATAAAATATTATTGATTTAAATAGCATTGGGGGGCGGGCTTATATGTTTGAAGTCGAGCAATACTGTATAAAAACAATGAATATTAGAGCGCCTAACGACGTCTGGCAATCGCCTTTGAATTCGAAACTAACGCTAGGCTTGGTAATTGTGAATACTACTAGATTATTTAAAAATAGTGGGCGGGGTAAAGGCAAAACCCCACAATTAAGTGGGAGTATGAGGGAAAAACCCACTCATTTCAAAATTCCTTACAAAATGATTATATATAATAAATACAATATGATGCAATTCATATAAACTAAAAAAAAAACAAACAACCCCTTTTTGGAATTTGCCCACGAAAAGTCTCTAAATTAAAAAAAAACAAACACTCATTTTACAGCCCAAATGTATATTAATTATCTCAAAAATCGAGGGCAGGCATTTTCCGAAATTTAACCAAAATATGTTATGAAAGATTGATACCTGATAAAACGAGGCGGTGAGAAGGAATCCTACAAACTTTCTTCACGGACTCCACACGACGAGGCATGTACATAAACGCAGCCGGGTGCAAAAACCAACCTGAGCATCGCTCAGGTTGGTTTATAAAGAAAGCGGAACAGTTATAGAAAGTCCGTCTATGACCCTTTATATATATGCATTTGTGTAGTATTTAACTATAATAATACTATCTCTAAACTATTAGTCAGGAACGCCTCTTAACCTATTAGCAATGCATATTGCGTAAAATGTATCGATTGCTCTAAATATTACTTTGGCCAATCAGGTAAATGTTTAAAAAAACGAATTTCTCAGCATAAATATAATGTCCGTCGTGGCGAAGAAAGCAGCTCATTTTATGTTCATATACCATAGCTTAATCAGAATATTGATTGGAATTATGCTAAAATCATCTGTCATAATAACGATACAATTTCCCGAAATATCATTAAATCAACCTTTATTAGTAAATTCCCAAATTTATTTTAAGTCCTGGCTTATATAAACTTGATGGTTATTTTTTAAAATTATATTCACAATGTACTGTCGAAACTTTTAATTTTAAACTAAATATTTATATTAATTTTAATAAACAATTTAATTTTATTTTGTGTGCATCTATGTAGACTTATGTTTTTGTCTGTATTTATTTCCATTTGAGTCAAGTCTTTAGAACATTTGTACTTATTCTACATTGGTTTTTAGATCCTGACCTCTGAGGTTAATCTCTCGTTAAGATTTTCTCCCTCCTTAATTGCTAGGCGGTATTTTAATCCTCTTGTCAACCTTTAGTCTTTTAAATTTAGCAGATTTACTGATGTTATTTGTATTTATCTTCGCTCCTGCTAAGGTTTCCATTTCATATTAATTCATTTTGTTGATTGTTTTTTTCGTTTCTATGGGCGTTCCCTCTCCTCTGTATCATCCTTATAAATATTAGAATTTTCAATACTTCTGTTATTCCTTGATAAAGAACTCGAAATAAAGTTCGAAAGTACTTGGAATCCTCGTATTAATTTTCCCTGTGGGCTATGTTGCATTTATTGCTTACTCGCGCGATACTTTGTGAGTTTTCCACACACACACATATATATATATATATATATATTTCGAAGCTCAAAAGGGTAAGAAAGTATATGAGCAGGTTTATGGAATGTAGCCCTTATCAAGGCGAGTAATTAAACAAGACGAGAAGTCTCCCCCCCTCCCTTACAGCCACGCTGGGAGCGGTTGAGACAATCGCCACCCAGGACGCGTTCGCCATAACTTAAACGATGGGCAATAGCCCCCCCCCCCCTCGTCTATGGGGTATGCTCCCTCACTTCTGGTGTCCATATCTACCCGCATAACGAGGAATGATCAGATTGTTGCGAGAGAAGCTCACGAGTGCAGACGATCTTCTCCTCCTCGATTCGGGTTGTCATACGCCGAAGGCAAGGAAACGTTGTGGGACAAAACCTAGCATCCCTTCTTTGATAAAACAAATATCCACCTCCTAGAGTTAGTTAAGAACTCTTCTTCCCGTAAGGATACCCATCCGACTCCGCTCATCGACGCCATCTCCAAACAAGAACCAAGTCTTATCCCAAAAGGCTTCAGTGAAGATTCATCTTAGCGTAATACCCCCTTGATTACGCATATCCGACCAAACAAACCGTTGACGTCTCGGAGAAACTCGCCTTCCGTTTTTTTCAAAGGAATTTACACCGAAAGAATTCCCAACCTCCCTTCTCGAAGACTCTGCTTCCCTCATCCTCCGTCATCTCAAAAGAATATTTCACTACAAGCAAGTTGACCTTGGACCCCGTCGAAGTGACCCAACGATCATCTCACCGCTTCGACGGAAACGACCATCGTCTTCCCTAACCCCTCCATTTGTGTACAAGGTAGCGTAACGAATATTGTAGCTTCCCCAAATTTATAATTGCCGTCTGCCGTTCCCCATTATCATTTGTGTAACTATTTTGTCTTATATGTCTGTGTATTATTGTATTCATATTAACTTTAATTATTAATATTTATTAAAGTCTATTTTTGCCGACTCCTTTACTTTCCCACCATCGAGCTCATCATAGCCGTATAACAACAGCCTGTAACTAAGTAAGATTTGGAACTCTCAGCCAATACCAAGTATTAAAGTGGCATCTATTGGACTAGCCCTCCCTTACAATGATCTGACCTTGTAACCAGATCTCGGCCTACCCAAACCTATTAAAAGGAAAAATCAAATCAAATATAATAGATGTATGTATGATATATAGAGCTATACCATGACAATATATATACGAGGGGGAGTCAAAAAGTTCTCAGATAAATGGCATAAAATTTTTATTTGTAATAATACTGTAATCATTTTTCTACATAAGCTCCATTAACATCTATACACTTTCTTAATCTATGAATCCAACGGTAAAGACCATCTTTGTAGAATTCACGGGGTTGTCTCTGGCACCAAGTAATGACCTGCTTTTTTGCTTCATCTAATGATTGAAACCGGGTTCCTTTTAGGTGTCCCTTTAAATTTGGAAACAGAAAAAAGTCAGAGGGTGCTAAATCAGGGCTATAAGGGGGATGAGCAAGAGTTTCCCATCGAAATTCCCGTAGCTGAGATCTCACAGCTTTGGACGAATGTGCAGGGGCATTGTCATGGTGGAACAAGATTTGCTTGTGGAGCTTTCCTCGTCGTTTTTTGGCTATTGAAGTTTTCAGCTTCCTTAAAACTCCTTCGTAATAGCTGGATGTAACAGTTTTTTGTCCTTCTAAGAAGTCTATTAAAATAATTCCCTCCGAATCCCAAAAAACTGTAGCCATTATCTTCTTAACGGACCTCTCTGTCTTGAACTTGATAGGCCCTGCTGCCCCCCTTGGGTGCCACTCTTTTGATTGATTTTTACTTTCAGGATCAAACTGATACACCCAAGTTTCATCTCCCGTTACGAGGCGCTCAAAAAAACTATCCTCGTTTGCTTCAATCTTGGTCAAAATAGCCAAAGAAAGGTTGGCCCTATGATTCAGCTGGTCTTCTCGCAACGCTTTTGGGACCCAACGTGCTGAAAGCTTGCTCAGGCCAAGATGTTCAGAAAACATGAAAGTCGTGTTTGACCCTGTATTTACTTGTACAAAATCGAACATTTCAATAATCTGGCATTTGTCTGAGAACTTTTTGACTCACCTACGTATATATATATATATATATATATATATATATATATATATATATATATATATATATATATATATATATATATATATATATATATATATATTTATATATATATATATATATATATATATATATATAAATATATATATATATATATATATATATATGTATATATAAATATATATATATATATATATATATATATGTATATATATATATATATATATATATATATATATATATATATATATATATATATATATATAATATAGTACAGGAGCAAGAGAAATTTGACGTTAATGAACAATGAGCAATAAGAGAGATTTTTTTTTTAAAGGTGAGAGAAATGGACATTGGAAGAACACAAGGATCAAAGAGAGCAAAGGACGGCACAATGAAGTTAATCTATACTGATATGACTGAAATAACGCCATGGAAAAAGTCTGGAATTCCTGGCCGGAACACGAACCCCGGCCTGCTGATTGCCGGTCAGATGCTCTACCGTTAAACTATCAGGCACAGTGACTCAATTTCACCTAAAGCATTACCCTATCAAACCCAGTATCTCCTTAGCTAGGAACCTCTAAGGGATTTTAATTCCCTATCTTCTTACTCGCTCACAATTTAAGGGCTCACTATCCATGTCACATATAAAGAAAGCGCAAATATAAGTTCTGCGGGTGGTAACAACAACCATATTTAATTTCTGCCTTTCAAAACGCTTATGAAGCCATAAAGAAAGATGCAGAAAGCTTTGTATTGCAGACCATATAACAATAGAGCACAATATAAGATATAAGATAAATTTGACGCTGATTTATTTTTTTTTAAGGGGCTATCTGGCGACTGCTCACTTGGGCATAAGTCGCCGCAAACAAACAGCCTAGTTCTAGGCTACTTTAAAAATTTTGAACAGGAAACAACAATAAAAAGAAATAACAATAACAATAACAAAACAATAACAAAAACAACAACTAAACCTAGTTAAATAAAAGGAAGAAGGCCGGCCTCCCCCCCAAAAGTCAACAAGTCCACCAGTAAATGTGCACGCACTCGTCCCGAGTACAAAGGAAAGGCGGTAGGACCCTACCCATCCCGGTACCGAGATAGGTAACGTGCGCGAAGATCACCCAGACTGGGACATTCGACAAGAATGTGCCGAACAGTCTGGGGGACGACGGAGTCGTCGCAATAGAACGCAGGCAAGCGCTCCATCAAATAGCGATGCGTCACACGAGTGTGTCGAATTCGGAGACGACAGAAAGCGACCTGAAGCCGTCGCGGCATTGGGGGAAAGGTCCATGGGAACAGTCGCGGCGCAATGGCACGCAACTTTAAGTTCCCTTCAACCGTCTCCCATCTTCTTTGCCAAGCGGTGAGAAGAGCTGCCCGTATTCCTGCCATGTAGTCGGTGTAAGAAAGAACGAAACGCTGGTCCGGTCGCAAACTCCTCGCGGACTCTATGGCGCCCTCATCAGCGCGCTCATTCCCCGCAATTCTTACATGTCCAGCAACCCAGCAGAAGATAATCACGACATCTGCCCGGCTCGCCAAAACTGTGGCGTCACGGATATCGCGAACCAGGGGATGCGGGGATTCTAATGCCCCGAGAGCACTCAGGGCGCTTTGTGAGTCACTATAGATCATAATCTAGTCTCCGAACCGGGCACGTCACGTAATCTCCCGTAGCGAGTGGTGTATTGCAACCAGCTCAGCCGCGAAGACAAACGCAGCGCCTGGCAGAGCCCCGCTGACTTCAAACCGAGGGGATACGGCGTGGAAGCCGACCGCCTCTTAGGACTTGAAGCCATCCGTATACACTGGCACGGTTCCAGCGTGTCGCGAGGTGTGCTCCAAAAAGTTCGAACGCAATACTCCCGGCGCTGTACAAGCGTTGGGAGCAGAGGCGTGGTGACAAATGGCCAAATGTGGTACCCTCCAGATGGCGCCATAGGCAGAACCAGGGGCGCCACCGGCCCGAGAGCTATACCTAGCTCTCGAAGGAGTTTCATGGCACTAAACCCAAAGGGCTTAGGGTATGACTGGCGTCTCTCGGCGGCATAGGCACCGTCGAGATCAGCTGTGGATGCAGTGAAAGCTCTTGGCGACTGAGGAAGGCGCCGGGCTCGCGCGTAAAGGCGAGTAATGCACTACACGCGGCGTAGAGCAAGTGACATCTTTCCAGCATCGACCAACAGGCTCTCAATGGGGGAATTGCGGAAGGCACCGGTCGCAAGGCGAAGGCCGGTGTGGTGGATCGAGTCCACCTTCCGCAATAAACGCTCGGCTGCGGATACATAAAACTCGCATCCGTAGTTGAGCTTCGAACGAACAAAGGATCAATAAAAAAGTAAGGCAGTAGCCCTAACAGCACCCCAAGCGCTGAACGTCACGGAACCGAGAATATCCATGGCGCGGGTAGAAAGAGACCCTAAGGCTGCGAATGAGCCTCCAAGGTGAGGCATCGGTTAAATACAAGACCAAGGAAACGGTGCGATTCAACCACTTACAGGCGTACTCCATTAATAAACAAATCTGGGTCATGGTGGAGCCGTGGATGGCGGCAGAAGTGCACCACCTTAGTCTTGGCCAAGGAAAACCGAAACCTGTGCGCTTCGGCATAGCGAGAGACGCGGTTCAATGCCTGTTGGAGTCGACGCTCCAGAGTTGGCATCTGGGCCGCGCCAAAAGAGATCGAAAAGTGGTCCACGTAGAGCGTAGCGGGAACATCTTCTGGCAGCACTGAGGTGATGCCGTTGATGCTCAGGACAAAGAGTGTGGCACTGAGGACACTTTCCTGCGGGACACCCTCTCCTTGCTCCTTTGGGCCGGAGAGTGCACCCCCCACCCGTACGCGGAATCGACGATCTCGCAAAAATTCAGATATAAACATTGGGAAGCGTCCCCTCGCCCCCATCGTGTGGAGAGTCTCCATGATACCGTATCGCCATGCGGTATTATAGGCCTTCTCCAGATCAAAAAACACCGTGGCGTAGTGCTGTATACAAAGGAAGGACTCGCAGACGGCATTTTCCAGTCGGAACAGATAATCTGACGTAGAGTGGAACATGCGGAAGCCGCACTGTGCAGAAGACAGATGGCCTCCGCTGTCCAGGAAAAAGGCTAATCTAACATTTACCAATTTATCGATCAACTTCCACACCCAAGAGGTTAGAGAGATTGGGCGGCAACCGGCCGGAGTAGAATGATCTCTGCCCGGTTTGCGAAAGGCTAGCACAGTAGCGATTCGCCAGGAATCTGGGAGGAGACCTTCCACCCAGATCCTGTGGAACAAATCTAACAGAAAGGCCATGCCTAGCTCAGCCAGGTGTCGAATCATGGCGTACGCGACATCGTCCGGACCATGGGCGGTGTGCGCGCACGAAGAGAGAGTGGAGCGCAACTCACTCACAGTAAACCTGTCGTTAAAGGGTTCTCCGCCTCTGGAGGTAAAGTCCAGTCAGCGGCATTCCGCGACATCACGACGTACATTGAATGCTGGCGGAGCAGCATCCCGGCTAGAGAATGCGGAAAAAGCGGTCGCGAAGGATTACGCCACGGACGCGGGGTCCGAGATTGCGGTCCCATTCTCCTGGAGAACGGGAGGGGTCCTGCAAGAAAAACCAAATCCTTTTGACTCGCTTTCACACCTCTGCGAAAGGGGTCTTCCCGTTAAGATAAGACACGTATGCCTGCCAAGAAGAGCGGCGGACATGCTTCGAAATATACCGGAACCTCGCCATAGCCCGACGAAATTCAGCGACAGTGAAATCGTTCGAGCAGCGCTTATAGCGCATGTAGGCATAACGCTTCTATTTGAGGGACGTCTCACACTCGGCCGACCACCCTGGGAGTGGTCGGCGTGCAAAACAACCAGATGTTCTAGGAATAGTAGTCAGGCCCGCGGCGATGAGGCTGCCTGAGATAGAGAATTCAGTCATTTCCTGAAACGCAGCCCACCGCGCCCGCGCCAAGCACCACCGAGGTGGTCTCTCAGGCGGCAGTTGACCTGAAAATGATATTTGAATGGGAAAGTGATCACTACCATGGAGGTCATCGACCACCCCCAATAAAACAGGCTGTGCATCCGAAGAGCACAAAGATAGGTCAAGGCAAGAAAATGAAGCGGTTCTCGGACAGTGATGCATAAACTCATTCACGTTTAGGACACCCATCTCAAGCTCTTCGATCAGATCGGCAAGGACTTGACCACTGGGATTTATTGAGTAATCTCCCCGGAGAGGATGACTGCCGTTCAGATCTACAAGCAAGAGAAAAGGCCTTGGCAACCGTGCCGCGACGCTTCGGAAGTCCCCCGCATCGAAGTTAGCTGACGGTGGAATGTACGCAGAAATAATAGTTTACCTCCTATACAGGTGCAGCTGCACAGCCACTGCCTGAAAGGAGGTATCTAAAGTGAAAGGAAGAACGAAGACATCATGCCGGGTGTAAACCGCACATCCCCCAGCCCAGCAATCCCGTGGTGGTGGGGGCGTAAGACCCTTATACCCCGGGAGGGCGGGCAGGGGGGCACGCGCCTAGCAGAAAAATAGCTAACGGGGAACGGGACGAGAGGAGCCTCCGCAGCTCCTCCCAGTTGGCCCGGAGTCCATGGCAAGTTCATTGAAGGAATATGCCCTCCAGGCCAAGCTCGGAGGAGACACGTGGGCCCTCCTCGAACAGAAGATCCTCACGGGAATGGCCGTACGCTTCCCGGATGCAAAACTCCGGGCGCTGTTGGCAGGACAAATCGCTGGAGGCGCTGTCGCCTTCCAGGATTTATTGGAGGAGGTTGGGCTCACCATGCGAGTCTTTTCCTCCCTCCGCCTCGAAACCTTAGGCGGGCGTTGCGGCTTTGGAGGCGGGAAACCCTCTTTTCGAGGAACCACCATCTCCGAGCCACTCGGTCCACCATTAGGCGGGAGCGAGGGAGCTAAAGCTCCTTTCAGCTTTAGAAACCCCGGAAGATGGCCTGGCGACCGACTTCAGGGGTGTTGCCTCCTGTGAGTCTAACGACTTGGTGGAGGCGCCTGGTGGTTTCGCCTTACGGGAAACGGTCACGCTAGGGCAAGAGGGGTTGGGTATGAACCCTTTTTGCCGCCAACTTTACCAGGGGAGCGCCCGGGTTGAGTAAAGCCCGCAGAAGGACTCCGAATGGGCACGGAAACAACCGTGCTCGTTGGCCTGGATGAGCTAGGAGCAGAGGGTGCCTTTTTAACTATTGAGGCATATGACGTCCCAGGCTGAGCCGGGCGCGCCAGGACCAAGTCCTGAGCCTCGCGGAATGAGAGTCGATCCTGGGCCTGAACAACCAGGATTTCTTTCTCAAGGAGATATGCGCCACATTGCTTCGAAGAAGCGGGGTGCGGCTCTCTTCAATTTACACACTTTGCCACACACGATTTGGACTTATCGTGTGCGGCCTGGGAGCAATTTACACAAGCTTCGGGTGACCCCCACTTTGCACGTCTACAAGAACGATTCGTATGGCCGAAGCGGTAACAGTAATAGCACCGCGGCGGCAGTGGCACGAATGCCTTCACGCGGTAGCGGTACCAACCGGCACGCACCGACTCAGGGAGCTTGTCACAGTCGAACGTGACGAAGAGTGTAGGGATGGGTCTCGAGGCCCCTCCTTGTTTTCTCATCACACGTTCGATGTCCTCTATGGAGTAGTCAACGAGTTTCCTGGCATAAACTACTCCTTTCACAAAGTTCATGGTAGAGTGCGGCGTCACACTCACTGGGGGGACATAAGGTGTCCAAGGAGCACCTATCTTGGCCACCTCGGCGGGATTCGCCGCATTCGCCAGAAGGTTTTCCGTCCGAGAAACGGGTCACCTTCGGTTCTCTACCAATTGCACTAGCTAATCCTCTCCTCTGATGGACCATGTTCCCCTTGGCCAACATGCTGCCATCAGTAGAGCGAATAACGTGCAAGCGTTTGAAGCCAGCGGGCTCGAAAACGCCAGGTAACCTATGAATCAGGGGCCCCGATGTCATCGAGGCACCGCCCTGTGTACTTTTGGTCTTAGTCATAGTTACGAGCTCAGCACACGGGGGCTGGGTAGAGGGGCCGGATCTGCTGATCCGGCAGAGGAGCCCCGAGTCTTTTTTGTCTTTTTTTTGTGTTTTTCCTTTTTGTTGAGGAGGGCGGGGAATGAACCAGTTCTCCCTTCCGCCGGTAGGAGCCCCCAGGCCAGATGAACCGGCGTCAGCCAGGTCTTTCTCTGAAATGGACAAGGTCCTGTTAGTCGCAGGGGCCCCGGTTGGAGAAGATCCCTCCCCTCCTTGTACTGTCTCGGAGACCCCAGCGGTTTGAGGATGACCTTGCATAGGGGCGGATTCGGGTTCGGTGCTTGGCGCCGAGCCCGGATTTCCCCCCATGGAAGGCCCTACCGTCTGAGGCTGGGTTTCCTCAAGGACAATGTCTATCACAGGAGGGGCCTCCAGTTGGCCATCCCCTCTCAAGAATCGCAGGTTCCCTTGGCAGCATCACCAGTCGTGTGTGGGGAGGCACAGGCCTTGGCCCCGGCAAGGTTAAATATTCTTGCCAGCAGGTCTTTTGAGGGAAGCGACCAAAGGGGCCTAGCTTCCCTCTCCCCCTAAGGGGGTTTGCCCTACCGAGCCGCTTCAATAAGAACGGTCGGCAATGGGCCACCTGCTGGCTTTCTTGGCAGTCCCCTTAGAAAAAAAAGGATGGACTGCCGCTGGAAATAAGGAGGTGCCCGAAAGCACCTCCAGATAAGAGGGTGAGGGGGAGTCCCCTACACCCGTACTCGTAGGAGAGGAGTAAGCCTCTTCTCCGGTTAGAGAAATATGGAGGGTCCCCTGCGCAAGCTCAGGAAGGGGAGAACCTCCATTTTTTCTGTCGAGCTGCCCGAGGGCGGCTCCGTCGATGGAACAGTGGAAGTTGAGGGTTGGGGTTTTTTGATTGTTCATCTATGGGGATGGTGAACCTATTTTTTCACTGGAAGCAATAGCTCATCACCCCTCGCAGTAACAGGCACTGCAAGAGGTGCTTACAGGCCTGGCAGAGCCATGTGCCGCCCTTCAGGACCACCCCTCCCGCCTGGTGGCCTGGCAGTCCATCGGTATGGCGGCTCCACCTTGAACACGGCGTAAAATTGATAGAATGTGAAGAGGATAGGAAAAGGGATGTAAGGAAGGTATGGTTGGGGATGAAGCAAGTTGTTAAAAAGCCCCCATGCCGGACCAGAGCTCAGGGGTTAGGAAACATTGTCCCCTTCCCCCTCAGCCCCGATCCGGGACGGTTGGCGGAGAAGAAGGTGAGCATCTACCCTGTGAAATTAGAGGCTGACCAGAGAAAGTTATGGGAGAGGTTGTATGAACAGCGACGAAGTAGGGGAGAAATACAGGCTATCTGAAGGAAGGAAGGAAGAGAGGCTAAGCTGGGGCTGGACGGAGCGCTGGATCCCGTCAGCACGGCGGCCAGGATGGCAAATCACCGCGCCACTTACGGGGAATTTGACACTGAGCAATGAGACAAGAAACAGGAATTCCAAACTTTCTTTTCCCCTGGCGTTATATATATATATATATATATATATATATATATATATATATATATATATATATATATATATATATATATATATATTAACCTGCCCTTCTTAGGATAGCATTGGTAGATCCACTTAAGAACCTGTGAAAACTCCTACCATGTAATAGAGGATTGAAAGACTTCCATTAAATTAGCTAATAGCAACTCCTAAGTAGGAATCCTATTGGTAAACCCCTTTGGAGGTGAGCCCCCACCTTTATTATAAAACCATTGTAAACATTACATCAACAGGTATTCTAAGTAAATCTTGTATTTTGAATAAATCTAAAGCCATACAGCTTCTTTTGCTCTCCGCCGCTGCGTAGTACCGGGTTTCGAAGACGGGCAAGCAAATTGCGTTGAATTGCTGTGACCACTGAGGGTCACCGCTCTTCTTCCACGATCGAATTCCTTGCAAGAATCATCCTTTAACGTCAGATTGCACCGTGTACCAAACTACCAGGCAGACCTATCTCATCAAGTAGTATTCCGTTGCGCCCACTGCCTGATCACCTTGACTTTGTGCCCCATCTACCGAATGAGGGTGATTAGGGTCATTGGCACCATAGCCAGATTCACAAGTCCAAAAGAGAGCACAAATCAAATATATATATATATATATATATATATATATATATATATATATATATATATATATATATATATATATATATAATACACGGATAGTTACAATTGATTCTTATTGTTTTGGCAAAATATATATTGATGCTCTTGTGTAAAATCATAAGGGCGTCGTTACAATATTGTGGTACATGAAAGCTTTATGCATCCCTCTGTGAGCAATCGTGTGCTCAAAAAACAGTAAAAAAAAAATGGTCGCAAACACACTTGTAGACGAATAAGATCGACTGTTAAAGCTCGTCCAATTTAAAAAACATTGAGCTACATACCGATTCAGAGTCTGCTGACCAATAGTCGCGTGCTCTCACTTATTCTGATTTATGACCCTAAGACTTTTAAAACTTTCAAGAACTCCCGGGCTAACCTTGGGAGGACATTGAGAATTATATCATTCGAACGAGAATGTAAAACAACATAAGGGTTTCAAATTTAGTTAGAATCGACGGAATAGTTATGGTTATTGCCAAAACAAAATAATTTCGGGGCTAAACTTGGGAGGACTTTTGCAATTATATCATTTGAAAGAGAATGCAAAACAACATAAGGATTTCAAATTTCTTTAGATTCGGCCGAATAGTTATGATGTTACTGCCAAGACAAAATAATTACCGGACTAACCTTGGGATGACTTTGACAATTATATCATTCGAAAGAGAATGTAAAACAACATAGGGTTTTCAAATCTCGTTAACATCGGCCGAATAGTTACAATGTTATTGCCAAAACAAAGAAAGCAAAACGGGCACCAACCGACATAGTGAGATATAATAGTCTCACGCGACTAATAATAGAAACATACTTGGACATGTCCAAAACACGAAATTTTCAGGAACAAAATATAATAATATGCCTACAAATGCACTCACCCTTTAGAAATATAAACAACATCATAAACATGAAATAAAGCTTTGATTCAAAAGTATCAATAAGCAATATTCTGCAATATAAAAAAGAAAAATTGTACTTACATCTTCATCAATGGCCATATCTTCTGTGCTGCTGCGACCCTGGAAATAAAGTCATGTTTAATACAAATGATAAAAAATCCCCTCTCGATTCTCTCTTACAAGGTTCACTTTCCAAACTTCCCCCAAAAGAACTTTTACAAAACTGAGGTTAGAAAAGAATGAAAACATGAATTATATTACAGAAACGAAATATGTAGCGTAGGGTTAAAATATTAAGAATCAAATATAATGAACTCAATATGGCTATTCTCCATGTTTGAGAAGATCATAGAACATATTACACAAATTAAGACAGTGGTTCTTAACTTTGTTTGTCCCATGCACCCCATTCACCATATTTTAGAATATCATTGACCCCTTTCCAAGATTGATGTGCCTCAAAAGCTTACTTCAATAAACAAAACGATAAAGAGAATGCTTGGGTATTGTAATTCAATAAACAAAAAGAGAATGCTTGGGTATTGTAATTCAATAAAAAAAAGAGAATGCTTGGGTATTGTAATTCAATAAACAAAAAGATAAAGAGAATGCTTGGGTATTGTAATTCCATAAACAAAGAGAGAATGCTTGGGTATTGTAATTCAATAAACAAAAGAGAATGCTTGGGTATTGTAATTCAATAAACAAAAAGATAAAGAGAATGCTTGGGTATTGTAATTCCATAAACAAAGAGAGAATGCTTGGGTATTGCAATTCAATAAACAAAAGAGAATGCTTGGGTATTGTAATTCAATAAAAAAAGAGAATGCTTGGGTATTGTAATTCAATAAACAAAAAGATAAAGAGAATGCTTGGGTATTGTAATTCCATAAACAAAGAGAGAATGCTTGGGTATTGTAATTCAATAAACAAAAGAGAATGCTTGGGTATTGTAATTCAATAAAAAAAGAGAATGCTTGGGTATTGTAATTAAATAAACAAAAAGAGAATGCTTGGGTATTGTAATTCAATAAACAAAAAGAGAATGCTTGGGTATTGTAATTCAATAAACAAAAGAGAATGCTTGGGTATTGTAATTCAATAAACAAAAAAATAAAGAGAATGCTTGGGTATTGTAATTCAATAAACAAAAAGAGAATGCTTGGGTATTGTAATTCAATAAACAAAAAGATAAAGAGAATGCTTGGGTATTGTAATTCAATAAACAAAAAGATAAAGAGAATACTTGGGTATTGTAATTCAATAAACAAAAATGGAATGCCAGGTTATTGTAATTTACTAAATAAAAATATCAAATAGAAATATCAATATTCCTAACAATTGCAGTCTGCCAATCTGTGGTCCCAATTCCTCCCCCGGTTGAGAACCACTGAATTAAGAGAATAGTGATGTTAAACAGAAGTCACTAATACACATTAAAACCCTCGAAGGGATAAATAATATCTCAATGAAGGTGGATATTGACCAACCGACTTTCCTTGGGTAAAAACGCGATTCCAATCGAGGGAATCGGACCAGTTTGTCGGAACTCGCAAGATGACGTGATTGGCACTCATGGCCAGGCACCAGGCACTAACAGTTCGAGCTCAATATCCCCCCGCCCTCCGAGCGTCGTTGGTCTCTCTCCTGTTTGTATGGAGTGTTTGACTGATACTCTTTGAAGTCATAAAAAGTAGTGAAGTTAGGGGAAGTGTAAAAAGATACTGGCACTCCCAATAAGGAGTACATCCACCTAACGGGGTAAGACCGAGGGTGATACTTGCTTCAATTAAAAGAAACCGAAAGGAAAATGATGTAACCAACAAGAGAATTTAGACGAACGAAAAAGCGAAAGGGAGAAGAATCAATGTGGTGGCTAAGTAGAGCAACCCTAAATGAGTAAACCCGGCGGCCACCTGCGAGGGAACAACCGTCGAAATCACACACAAAAATTAGAAGCAATGTTCCTCTCCTACATCGAAAAAAAAAGAAGAAGAAAAGCTCAGCAACATAGAACAATTAAATATCTACACAGCGTTCGGATCGGGAGGATGGCCTACTCCCTCAGGGGCCTGAGGGTGCAGCCAATTTAATTAGATACTAGGGAAAGCGGGGTGGATGGGTACTACTCCGGGAAGTTGCTCATGCCAAAGCCCGGTGTGCACGAGCAGCTACCGTTGAGTTTGGACAGGTGGTAGTGACCCTACCTGCCCCGGTACGGGGACAGGTCCCGCTTTCGAAACTTCCACAAAACACAAAAATCAACCAAAAGGTGATACGCCGTTTGGGAGGACCGAATAATGTCAAGAGAAAGGTCAGAGGGAGGACTCCAATAAATGGCGTGTGTCTGATTCGGAGGCGACAAAAAAAGAAGACCTGGAACCGTCGAGGCATTGGGAGTTAAGTTCACGGGAAAACTCGAGAGGCAACGGTGCGCGACTTAAAATTTAGGGACGCCGGGAGGCAATGGATCATGGATTATGCCATATAGTCAGGAAGGAAGACACAACCGCTGGTCCGGTCTCTCGGTCTGTGCATATTGTCTGGCGCAGTCGTCAGCGGGCTCATTTCCCACTACCCCAACAAGCCCAGGAACACAGAGGACAATCTCAACATCCTCTTGTTTCGCAGCATCCGTGGCGTGACGGAGACTGCGAACAAGGAGACGCAGAGCACAATGCATCTAAGGCACTGAGCGCGCTGTGTGAGTAGCTATGAATTTTATATTGGTCTCCGAACTCGGCATGACACGAAATCTTCAGTAGCGATTTTTTTTTTTTTAATTTTAAGAGCTTATCTGGCGACTGCCTACTTGGGCATTAGTCGCCGTATTAAAAACTGCCTAGTATAGGCTACTTTAAAATAAGATTAAAAAAAACCCACTAAAAATAAACAAAAGGAAAAGGCAACGAGCAGGAACGTGCGACCTATAAAGGCTTCAGTAGCGAGTGGTCTATGGCAATCAGCACGGAATTGAAGGCAGGCGCAGCACCCGAAATAGCCCTGAAGATTTCAAACGGAGGGGGGGGGGGAGATAGAATGGAAGCCACCGCCTTCGGATTTTTTAGTCATTCGTGTACATTGGCACAGCTCAAGCGCGACGCGATATGTGCTTAAAAAAATACGAACGCAATAATTCCTGTGCCGTAGAAGCTTTGAGAGCAGAGGCATGACGGTAAATGTACAGATGTGGTATCCTCTAAAAGTAGCGCTTTGCGCAGAACTTATGGCGCAACCGGCCAGAAAGTTATGCAAAGTCTCGAAGGTGCTTCTTCTGAAATCTTAGGCGTGATTTCAGTGATGCATCGGTATATAAACCATCAAGCAACACCACAGACAACATGAGAGCCGTTAGAGACTGGGCAAGACTAGGAACCAGAGCATACAAGCGCACAAAAGAAAGCGAGCGGCATATCCAAGCGATGAAATTATTTTGCGTCCATCTAGGCACTGCCTACAAGGGCAGCATAACTCACCGTAATTATCTTATAGCCTACTGCTAGCCTAAATAAAAACAAACAAACCCCAAATCAATGGCAAAAATACGAAAAAGAAAAAAAAACTAGGAAGCACGTTCCGGGGTCGGGGGAGGCCAGCCTCTCCTCCGACGCAAGAGCATGCGACCAACACTAAAGATAGTCAAATGAAATGGAAGAGGCCAGCCAACTCCATAGAAGTCAACTAGTCCAAAAATCCAGAGTAGAAGGGGCATGCGGTAGCGATCCAGCTCATCCCACCATAGGGACAGGTAATGTGCGCGAAGATTGCCTAGACTGGGACATTCACATGAATCGCCGAACAGTCTAGAGGACAAAGGAGTCGTCAGGGTAAGGTGCAGGGAGGAGCTCCATCAAATGGCGGTGCGCCCTGCGAGTGTGTCCGATTCGGAGACTATAGAAAGCCACCTAAAACCGTCGTGGCTTCAGGGTATAGGTCAAAGGGAATAGTCGCGGCTCAATGGCACGTAACTTTACGTTCCCCTCAGCCATCTCTCATCTTTGTCAGGCCGCCGGGAGGGCTGATCTAATTCCGGCTAGGTAGTCAATGTGTAGAAGAGCCCCGCTGAGTTCAAACAGGGGGATACGGGGTAGATACCGATCCCCGGGATCCGACGCATCCGCCAGAAGGCGACCATCCGAAAAACGGCTCACCTTCTCTCTACCAGTTAACCTAGTTAATAGTCTACTCAGATGGAACACGTGGTCTTGCGCCAACATGCTGCCAACTGTGGAGCGAATAACTAGAAACCATTTGAAGCCATCGGGCTCAAAAACTCTAGTCTCTGAACGAGGAGCTCTGACGGAATCGAAGCTCCGCTCAGCGCAATTACGACTCTTGTCTTTGTCAGGGACTCCCTGCTCAAGAGCGTCCTGGGGCCAGACGTACCGATCTTGGCCTGCTCGCTTGCCAAAGCGGCAGCGAACCTGTCCGTTCCCGGAGCCCCCGCACAGGGAGAAGGAGCTTAGAGAAATAGGGCGGAAACAGGCCGGCGTATAATGATCTTTCCTCGGCTTAGGAAAAGCGAACATAGTAGAAATTCTCTAGCAAGTCTGCAAAATACCCTCTCTATATCCTGCTAAATAAATATAGCACAAAGGACATTCCTCACTCATCTAAGTGTCAAAGCATGGTATACGGGACATCGTCTGGAGGAGAGGCTGTGTCCACGCCCGTAGCAAGAACGGAACGCAACACACTGATGTGCATTGAATACTGGCGGAGCAGCATCCGGGCTAGACAATGTGGATAAAGCGGTCGCGAAAGATTCCGCCAGGGAGGCGGGGTCTGAGATTGCGGTCCCGTTCTCCAGGAAATCACGAGGGTGGTCCTGAGAGAATTTGCCCCGAATCCTTTTGACTCGCTTCCACACATGTGCCAGAGGGCTTTTACAGTTAACTGAAGACACGTATGTTGGCCAGGAAGAGGGAAGAGCGTCGGGTGTGCTTAGAGACATACCGGAACCTAGCCCAAGCTCGATGAAATTCTACGACTGTAAAGTCCTTCGGGCGGAGCTTATAGCGCATGTAGGCGTATCGCTTATGCCAAAGGGCCGTCTCATACTAGGCCACCCACCAAGGAAGTGGCACAGAAAATGATAGTTTAATGGGAAAGTCATCAAAACAATCGAGGTCATCGACTACCTCCCACCCAAAATCAGGATATGCATCCAGTGAGCACAGGGAAAAATCATGGCATGAAAATAAAGCTGCTTTGGGGCAGTGATGCGTAAACTCATCCACATTAAAGACCTTCACGCCTGTACCACCATCGGAAGAACCGTCCCTCCTCTAAGTCCTCGGTGGCTCGTGCCGCTTAAGAGGCTACTACCCGGGAGTGGAGTTAGACTCGAAGGCCTTACCCGCTAAGCAACTGCTTTCTCCCGGGAAAGACCGCGCTGTCTGGGGCGGGAGCCTTCTTTCGGCCCCAAGGCGTCGGTGATCCCGACCAGAAACTTAGTAGGCCTGGGGCATATTTCTGGTCCGCAAGTCGGGTTGGAGGGAGGCACACTGGCTCCAAAGAGAATATCTCTGTTTTCGAAGAATAACGAAGACGAAGACGCTTTGACATTTAATGGTGTTAGGAGGGAAAATCCTCCATAATCCAGAGATGTGCCTCAATTCTCCTCCCCTTGGTCACTAAGGGTGGATCAGGTGGCAATTCTCCTGGAAACATTACTTTCTTTATAGTGCGGCCATGATAATTAATGTGAAATACAAAAAAAAGCAATACCTTGTTAGGTATAGAAAAAGTCCTCGTAATAACAGAAACATGTAGAATATTATCATTTTTACATATGTGGCTTGGGTTGGGAGCTATAATGGAGCTTGAGAACCTGATTTGTCATTGTACTTTGTCCCATAAAGAATGTGGCCGGCGTATACACCTTATACTCGTATGTGCACTGTAAGCTGTGGAAAGAGTCGCACATCTCATGCCCCCTTTTCAGATGTCATTGGGCCTTCGGCCCTCGCGGTATATCCTGCCACAGGAGTGAGTTCAAATACAAGGAGGGAATTGTACCCATCTCCCAGGAACTCTATAAACAAGATAATGACTTGAAGGAGTAAAGCAGGGCAGGTAATAAGGATGAGTAGGGTTACACCTACCCTAAGAAGTAAGGTAGGGGTAACCTACCCATTACCTTACCTCCGCGGCACTGACATGGGAGGGTATGCCTGCGATCCACGTATCATGTATAGCATGATCTCCTGGTAGGGACTGGAGCCTGGGGCATGCACCAGTTGCATCAGGCCTGGAGATCCACTCCGTGTACTAGGAATTTCTCGAGAGTACTGGGATGGGGAGAGATGTGCTTAACCCCATGTCCCAGGTCTACCAAAACTCACTTTTGTGAAGCTGGAAAAGACACCATTAAAGGGGCTGGGAGGAAGTCCCGCCCCTCTAGGGACCAGCAGTACATAGGGTATCCCTATGCGGGCAAGGGCTGGCACGGAAACGCAGAAATGCGGACTCAAAATCCCACGAGGAAAAACAAAATATAAAAGAGTGAACAAGGGCAAGTACTTGCGTCAGTGGTTAAGAACCAGCAGTAAATTATAGGCGTCTGTCGATAGAGACATTATTACAGGACGATAGGCTCGATTTGAGGGGGAGAGGGAATTAGGTAGGTGTTTGATTTTGGACAGAGGAAAAGGCATAAACGATCGGAGTTTTTTATTTTATGAGCCTATCTGGCGACTACCCAGTTGGGCACAAGTCGCCGCCCTCACGACTGCCTAGCACTAGGCTACATTAAAAATGAATATGAAAAAGAGAAAAAAAGAGAAAATGGCAACAAGGAGGAAGCAAGTTGCGGCGGCGGGGGGAGGTCCGCCTCCCACCCGGCGCAGGAACGTGCGACCTATTGGGTTGAGGAATAAGTTCTTGCGGTTTTATCAAATTTATTCATTACCATTAACAATTTTAGAAAAACTTCATTTTTAATTAATAACAATATGCAATTTTATCAATAATGTATTCTCCGTTGTTATTTACGACTTCTTCCCAACGTTTAACTAGTTTTTCGATGCCTCTGCAATCAAAAATTCTGGATTTTGACTCGAAGAATTCGTCTAACCAGGATCTTAAATCCACATCAATATTGAACAAAACGCCGCGCAAATTGTCGGAGAGCGATCGGAACAGATGAAAATCCGATGGAGCCAAGTCTAGTGAATATGGAAGATGCGGCAGGATTTCCCATTTAAGCGTTTGGATGGCGTCTTTTGTCATATTAGGAATGTGAGGACGAGCATTGTCGTGTTGCAGAAGACTCCATAACGTCGATGAGGTCGCTTTTCACGAATAGCTTCGGCGAGTCGATACATTTGTTGAACGTAGAGTTCTGCATAGATAATCTCGTTGTTCGCAAGTAGCTCATAAAGAATGATGCCTTCACAATCCCACCACACACACAGCATCGTCTTTCGTGGATGAAGTCCTTGCTTTAGTCACGGAAGTGTTTTTTTTATTGGGGCTAAGCCATTGTTTTCGATGGTTCATGTTGACATAAACACACCACTTTTCGTCGCCAGTGATGATGGGGTGAAGAAATATGTCCTTATATCCACGAGTAGCCTTGTGACGAGCAAGCAAACCTGCGGCAATAGTGGAGCGTTGAAGTTTGTTGCTTTCGATCAAATCGTGCGGAAACGCGCACCGAGTTTTTGAACTTTTGCCATCGAATGAAGGTGATTCACTACAGTTTTCTGATCACATGCCAATTGTACAGCCAATTCTCTAGTCGATTGACGAAGATTTTCATGAAGAAGGTCGTTCAATCCATCTTCATCCAACTTAATGGGGCGACCAGAACGTTCTTCGTCATTAAGATTGAAATGACCGTTTTTTAAACGTGAAAACCACCATTAAGCTGTCCTTTCTGATAAAACATTTTCTCCGTACACAGCACAAATATCGCGCCGAGCATTGGCTGCGTTTGCATTGTTTCCGTCTCGATTGAAAATGAATAACAACAAGTGTGAAAATGCACCTTTCTTTCAACTTGACATTCCATTTTGAGGGTACAGAACAAAAATTAAATTAACACAACTTTTAAATAAACCGCAATGACTTATTACTCAACTTCAAGACGTAGCCTAAGCAAAGGCCCAGTCTATGCTGTTAAGAGACGTAGCCTAAACGTTGCAAATTTTGCTCTCATTATTTATTGTTGTTACTTAATATGTGCACAAATCACGTAAACAAAACTCAAATCAACACATTAAAAAAAACCGCAAGAACATATTCCTCAACCTAATACAAAGAAAACAATAAGAAAAAACCTAGTTAATAAAGGGGAGAAAGCCGGCCTCCCCGCAAAAGTCTATAAGTACACAAGTCAATGTGCACGAACTCGTCCCGAGAGCAAGGGACAGGCGGTAGTGACACCGCCCATCCCGGTATCGGGATAGGTAACGTGTGGGGAGATCGTCAAAGATGGGACATTCAACACGAGTGTGCCGAATGGCCTGGGAAACAATGCAGTTTTCACAGTAAGGCGCTGGCGAGCGCCCCATCAAATAATGGTGCGTCGCGCGAGTGTGTCCAATTCGGACGCGACATAAACCAACCTGAAGCCTTCGCGGCATTGCGCGGTAGGCCCATGGGAACAGTCGCAGCGCAATGGCATGAAACTTTAAGTTCCCCTGGACCGTCTCCCATCTTCTTTGCCAAGCAGCCCGAAGAGCTTTTCGTATTGCTACCATGAAGTAGGTGTGAGGAAGAGCGAAACGCTGGTCATGGTCACGAGTCCTCACGGACTTTTTGGCGCCCTCATCGGAACGCTCATTCCCTGCAATTCCAACACGTCCAGGAACCCAACATAGGATAATTTCGACATCCACCCGGCTTGTCAAAACCAGGGCCTCACGGATATTGCGAACCAGGGGATGCGGAGATTCCAATGCCCCGAGAGGGCTCAGGGCGCTTTGTGAGTCGCTATAGATCACAATCCGGTCTCCGAACCGAGCACGTCACGTAATCTCCAGTACCGAGTGGTGTATGGCACCAACTTAGCCGTTGAAGAGACGCAGCGCCTGGCAGAGACTCGCTGACTTCAAACAGAGGGGATACGGCGTGGAAGCCGACCGAATACACTCGCCTGGTTACAGCGTGACACGAGGTGTGCTCCAAAAAGGTCGGGCGCAATAATCCCGGCGCTGTACAAGCTTTGGGAGCAAAGGCATCGCGACAAATAGCCAAAGGTGGTACACCCTCCAGGGTGGCGTCCTGGGCAATCCCAGGGGCGCTACTGGCCCGAGAAGTATACCTAGCTCTCTAAGTATTTCATAACCCAAAACCCAAAGGGCCTAGGGTATGACTGGAGTCTCTCGGCAGCATAGGTACCGTCGAAATCAGCTGCAGATGCAGTGAGAGCTGTTGGCGACTGAGGGAGGCGCCGGGCTCGCGCGTACAGGCGAATAGTGCACTGTGCAAGGCGTAGAGCGAGTGACATCTCCCCAGCATCGACTAGTAGGCTCTCAATAGAGGAAGTGCGGAAGGTACCGGTCGCCAGGCGAAGGTCTGTGTGGTGGATCGAATCCACCTTTCTCAATACACGCTCAGCCTGAGGATGCATAAAACTCGAATCCGTAGTCGTCACGGAACGAAGAATATCCATGGCGCGGGAACAAGAGACCCTAAGGTAGCGAATATCAGATTCCCAGGTGAGGCGTCGGTCAAATACAAGACCAAGGAAACGGTGCAAGTCCACTACTTCTAAGCGCACCACATTTAGAAAAAGGTCTGAGTGAGGGTGGAGCCGTGGATAGCGGCAGAAGTGCACCACCTAATCTTGGGTGAGAAAAACCGAAATCTGTGCGCTTCGGCATAGCGAGAGACGCGGTTCAATGCTTGTTGGAGTAGATGCTCCAGAGTTGGCATCTGGACCGCGCCAAAAGAGATCGAGAGGTCGTCCATATAGAGCGTAGCGAAAACATCTTCCGGTTGCACCAAGGTGATGCCGTTAATGCTCAGGGCAAAGAGTGACACTGAGAACTCTTCTCTGAGGGACACCCTCTTCATGCTCCATTGGACCGGAGAGGGTTCCCTCCAACCGTACGCGGAATCGATGATCTCGCAAAAATTTAGTCATAAACATTGGGAGGCGTCCCTTCGCCCCCATCGTGTGGAGAGTCTCCATGATACCGTATCGCTATGCGGTATTATAGGCCTTCTCCAGATCGAAAAACACTGTGGCATAGTGCTGTCTACGAAGGAAGACCTCGCAGACGGCATTTTCCAGTCGGAGCAGAGCATCTGACGTGGAGTGGAAATTGCGAGTGCCTTCTAGGGCATAAGTCGCCCTACTCAAGCTAGCCTAAATCTAGGCTGTATTGAAAGCAAAATTTTAAAAAAAGCAAAAAAAAAACAAAAATTAAATATAGAACGAGCTACCTCGATGGGGGAAGGGCCGCCCGGCCCCGCCGAAGAAGACGCGATCCATAGTCGAATATTAAATAACGGGGAGAAGGCCGGCCTCCTACAAAAAGTCTAAAAGTCCACAGGTGGGTGTGCACGAATCCGTCCCGAGTGCAAGGGACAGGAGGTAGCGGAGTCATTCGTATACACTGGCACAGTTCCAGCGTGACACGAAGTGTGCTCCAATATGGTCGAACGCAATACTCCCGGCGATGTACACGCTTTGGGAGCAGAGACGTGGCGACAAATAGCAAAATCTGGAACCCTCCATGGTGGCGTCCTGCGCAGAACCAGGGGCGCCACCGGCCCGAGAGCTATACCTAGCTCTCGAAATAGTATCCTGACCCTAAACTCAAAGGGCTTAGGTGCAGTGAGAGCCGTTGGCGACTGAGGGAGGCGCCCACAGGCGAAAAATGCACTGTACATTGCGTAGGGCGAGTGGCAACTCCCCAGCATCGACAAGTAAGCTCTAAATGGGGGAAGTGCGGAAGGCACCAGTCGCCAGGAGAAGGCCGGTGTGGTGGATCGATTCCACCTTCCGCAATACACGCTCGGCTGCGGATGCGTAAAACTCGCATCCGTAGTCGAGCTTCGAAAGAACAAAGGATCGATAAAAAAGTAAGTTAAGACACGTATGCGCGCCAAGAAGAGTGACGGGCGTGCTTCGAAATATACCGGAGCCTAGCCCTGGCGCAACGAAATTCACCGACAGTGAAATCGTTAGGCGGTGCTTATAGCCCATGTAGGCGTAGCACTTATTCTTGGAGGCCGTCTCACACTCGGCTGACTACCAGGCAGTCGTCTGCGTGCAAAACGGCCAGAAGTTCTAGGAATAGTATCTAGGCCCGCTGCGATGTGGTTGCCGGAGAGGAACTTAACGGCCTTACCTACAGACCTAAACCCCTCGACTGAGATAGATAATTCAGTTACTTCCTGAAATACAGAACACTGCGCCGGCTTCAAGCACGACCGGGGAGGGCTTTTGGGTGGCAGCGGCCCAGAAAATGATATTTCAATTGGAAAGAGTGATCACTACCATGGAGGTCATCGACCACCCGCCAATCAAAGTCAGGCTGTGCATCCGGAGAGCATAAAGATAGATCAAGGCAGGAAAATTAAGCGGTTCTCGGGCAGTTATGCGAAACTCATCCACATTTAGGACACCCCTCTCAAGATCGTCGATCAGGTCGGCAAAGATTTGACCCCGGGGATTGATAGAGTAGTATCCCCAGAAGGGGAGTCTACCGTTTAGATCGCTGAGCAAGAGAAAGGGCCTCGGCAACCATGCCACGATGCGGCGGAAGTCTTCCGCGTCGAAGTCAGCTGACGGTGGAATGTACGCGGAAATAACAGTATACCTCATATCGAGGTGCAGATGCACAGCTACTGCATGAAAGGAGGTATCTAAAGCGAAGATAAGAACGGAGACATCATGCAGGGTGTAAATCACGCATCCTCTCGCTCGGCCCCCCATCTCGTTGTGGTGGGGTCGCAAAACCCGTATACCCCAGGAGGGTGGGCAGGGGGTATGCGCCTAGCATAGTCTCCTGCAAAACGATAGCTAACGGGGAACGGTAGGAGAAAAGCTTCCGCAGCTCCTCCCTGTTGGCCTGGAGTCCGCTGCAATTCCTTTGAAGGAATATGCCCTCCAGGCCTAGCTTGGAGGAGACGCAGGGGCCCTCTTCGAAGAGAAGACCCTCACGGGAATGGTCGTACGCTTTCCGGAGGCAGAACTCCGGGCGCTGTTAGCCGGATAATCCGCTGAAGGCGCTGTCAACTTCGAGGACTTATTGGGGAGGTTGGGCTCGCCATGCGAGTCTTTTCCTCCCTCCGCCTCGAAACCTTAGGCTGGTGGGGCGGCTTCGGAGACGGGGGGGGGGCACTCTCTTTGAAGATCTACCGTCTCTGAGCCACCCAGCCCAGGACTGTGCGTGGCCGAAGCTCCTTTGTTGCTGTCCTCCTTTCGGGGCAGCTTTAAGAACCCCGGAAGATCTCCTGTCGGTTAAGGCGCGTGTCTGTTTCGCCTTACGGGGAACGGTCACGCTGGGGAAAGGAGGGAAGAGCCCTGCCGCAAGCCGGCACTGAGTGTGGACCCTTTGTGCCGCCAGCTATGCCAGGGAGGCGCCCGGGGTAGGTAGAACCCGCACATGGGTTCCGAATGGACACAGAAACGACCGTACTCGTAGGCCTGGATGAGCCAGGATCAGAGGGTCTTTTTCAACATTGAGGCATAGGACGTCCCAGGCAGCACTGGGTGCGCCAGGACCAAGTCCTTAGTCTCATGAAATGAGAGAAGATACAGAGCCTGAACGGCCAGGATTTCTTTCTCAGGGAGATATGCACCACATTGCTTCGAAGAAGCGGGGTGCGGCTCTCCCCAATTGATGCACTTGGCCACAAACGATTTGGCATTATCGCCTGTGGCCTTGGAGCAACTTACACAGATTTCGGGTAACCCTGACTTTGCACCTCGACGGCAGCGATTAGTATGGCCGAAGCGGTGGTAGTAATAGCACCTCCGTGGCAGCCGCATGAATGCCTTAACACGGTAGCGATACCAACCGGCAAGCACCGACTCAGGGAGATTGTCACAGTCGAACGTGACGAAGAGTGGTCGGGTGGGTCTCGAGGCCCCTACATATTTTCTCATCACACGTTCGACCTTGACCGCTCCATGGTCGGCCAGCTCTACGGTGATGTCCTCTATGGAGTAGTCCATGAGTTCCCTCGCATAAACTACTCTTTTCACGAAGTTCATGGTAGAGTGTGGCGTCACCCTCACAGGTGTGCCATTAACTGTCCGAAGGGCACTAATTATGGCTGTCTCGGAGGGATTCGACGCATTCGCTAAAAGGCTTCCGTTTGAGAAACGGGTGACTTTCGGCTCTCTACCATTCACACTAGCTAAAGCTCTCTTCTGATGGATCATGTTGCTCTTAGCCAACATGCTACCATCAGTGGACCGAATAACCAGGAAGCGTTTGAAGCTAGCGGGCTCGAAAACACCGGGTAGTCTCTGAATAAGGGGCCCCGATGTAATCGAGGGTCCGCTCCGCGGATTAGCACTTTTGGTTTTAGTCATGGGCTCTGCACCCGGGAGGGGGGCAGAGGGGCCGGATGTGATGATCTTGGCTTGATCGATTACCGAAGTGGCAGGAAACCCATCCGTCCCCGCAGCCCCCGTGGATGGAGAGGAGCACCGAGCTTCTTTTTAGGACAGGAGGGCGGGGAATGAACCCGCTTCTCCCCTGCGCCGGCAGGAGCCCCCAGGCCGGATGGACCGGCCTCAGCAAGGTCCTTCTCTGAGATGGACAAGGTCCTAGTGGTCGCTGGGGCAGCAGCCGGAGGAGGAGATCTCTTCCCTCCTTGAACTACCTTGGAGACCCGAGCCGTTTGAGAAGGACCTTGCATAGGGGCGGACTCGAGTTCGCCCCCATGGAACATGGAAGGCCCTACCGTCTGAGGTTGGGTTGACTCAAGGACCATGTCTATCTCGGGGAGGAGGGGGGAGGCTCCAGTTGGCCATTCCCCACCAGGACATCACATGTCCCATTGGCAGCGGTGTCTCGAGTCGAGTTTGGGAAGGCACAGGCCTCAACCACCGCTAGGTTTAATATTCTAGCCAGCAGGTCTTGTGAGGGAAGCGACCGATGGGGCCTGGTTTCCCTCTTCCTCCTAAGGGGGTTTTCCCTAGCGAACCACTTCAATGGGGAGCATTCGGCTATGGGCTGCCTGTTGGCTTTCTTGGCGTTCCCTTGTAAAGTAAAGAGGGGACTGCCGTTGGAAAGAAAGGGGGGCCCGAAGGCACCTCCAGACAAGTGGGAGTCCCCTACACCCGTAGGCGAACGAGTAAGCCTCCTCTCCGGTTAAATAGATTTGGAGGCACCCCTGCGAGAGCACAGGGGGGGGGGGTCTCCTTTTTTTCTATGGAGCTGCCCGAGGGTGGCTCCGTTGATCGTGAGGGGAAAAGTGGAAATGTTTTGGGAGGGATTTTCATCATCGGGCATGGGGACCCTATTCTTTCTGCGGGAAGCGAACGCTAATCACCCCTCGCAGTGGCTCGCTCTGCGAGAGGTGCGTATGGGAAGGGAAGAGCCATGTGCCGCTATTTATGGCCACCCCTCCCGCCTGGTGACCTAGCAGCCCTTCGGCATTGCGGCTCCAGCTTAGGCATGGCGTAAAAAAAACAGATAGTGAAGTGAGAAGGAAAATGGATGTGAAGAAGTATGGGTTGGGATGAAGCAGGTTGTTAAAAACCCACCATCCCAAACTGGAGCACATGGGTTAGGGAACATTGCCCCCCGCCCTGATCCGGGATAGTTGACTGAGAAGAAGGTCAGCACCTACCCTGTGAAAATAGAGGCCGACCAGAGAAAATTGTGGGAGAGGCTGTAGGGGAAGTGATGAAGTAGGGGAGAAATACAGGCTGTCTGAAAAAAAGAAGAGGCTAAGCTGGGGCCGGACGGAGCGCTGAGTCCCGTCAGCACGGCGGCCAGGAAGGCAAATCGCCGCGCCCCTTACGGGGGCATAAACGATCGGAAATAAAAAGACTTTCGGTTTGAAAAGCATTGACGCCTTCCTCACCCCCCCCCCCCAAAAAAAAACCCCGTTGGTTTCCGGATTTCTTCGTGAGTGTAAATAAAATAAAAATAGGAATAGAGTTAAAGGTTTAAATAAGCTGATAATCTATCTACACGACTGCCGTCTGAGTAGAGTTTAATTCGATATGAGAGTTTGTTACTTGAGCAACAAAAGTGTTACTTGTAACATTAAATGTTTGACGGTGATATCATGAGGAAATAATAAAAAGCACTTGACTTTCCAGGATCAAGTAAAGATAGTCCGCTTAAGATAAAAAGAGGGATTAACTTTACTTGGTTAATTGGGGGAGGGATGACCTTTACTTGGTAAAATGGGAGGTATACGAGGTTATGACATGGTCATTTTAAAGCTGCTAGAATGAGCATAAACCAAGAATTAAACGCATGTTAGGATGTAAGAGAGAAATGCTAAACTCTTATCTACAGGAATTTATGTGGCTTGAAAGACATAAATACAATGTTTTTAATGATTTTTCGATACGATTGCCAGCCATTACCATTTTAATTAAGTTATTAAAATTTATTTTTTAGAATTCTACAAAGTTTACAATTTTTAATTGTTTTAAAATAAAATTTCTAACAAATATGTTCCTAAATGCATTCTTGAAGTTAGTTGTTTTATTTTAGCCTTGGGAGGGATTAGCTTTACTAGTGTAACTTTGGGAGGGATTAACTTTACTAGCGTAACTTTGGGAGGGATGATCTTTACTTGGTGAAATGGGAGGAACTATCATTACTTGATCCCCTTTCCGCTTGATACGAACTTAAAATGACTTACTTTATGCTCGTATACTTAATAGGTTGGTTGGAAAGTCAAAGTTGATGAGTATAAAGTGGCAGGTTTAAGAGCTAGGTGAAAATGGGGATTTCAGCAAGCAAAAAAAAGAGAGAGAGAGGGAGAGAGAGAAAGAGAGAGTGTGTAACAAGGAAAGAAAGTACCCTAGAAGACCTTACGGTCCATTGAATGAGGGTACTTTTGGACTAGCAGTCGAGCGGGCACATCTCTGGTCAACACTTTCACTGTTGACAACTTCCACTGGAAGTGCGTTCCACTTACCCCAGATACTGTATGTGAAAGTTTTTCCACACAGATTGCGGTTGTAACGCTTAAGTTCAAGTTTGTAGCCGTGATTTCTTGTTCTGCTCTCAGCAAGAGTGAAAATATCCCGGTAGTCAACATTGTCGAACCCCTCGAAGTATTTGGACAACTTCGATGAGCTGACCACGCAGTCTACGGGTTTCCAGATCTAATTCCCTTAATCTATCTTCATAACTTTTATGTCTGATAGAGGGAATTGGAAAAGGGTAGAGGTGGATGGTTTATAGGAGATACGAAAGGACCAAAAGGTGACAGAATGAGAGAGGGGAAAAAAGTAGCTTTTGGTACACCTGTAGACAATAAAAAATGGTGGTAAGGTTTTGGGCAAAGGAGAGGAGGAGATAATAGTATGATTGATCTGAGCCAAGTAAGAATGAATATGCAGCGGCCGTATTTGGATATGAAAGCTGCAAGTGGTATAAGGATAGTATTATAAGAGCACGAGAGTTGGTTGTACTGATCAAGGTTAAACTGGTTGGTGCATGAATGGGAATAAACGAGGAAGGGAGAATTAGAAGTGAAATGCTTGAACTATGCTTAATAGTTCAAATGAGATTGTCAGCGTGATGCGGTTGAATGTATAGAATGAGATAAAACAGAAAGTGAAACAAGTGATTAAACAGAGTAGGAAAGTAGCAAATGAAGTGTTTTGACAGAAGATGAATGAGGATTCCGATGCCAAAAAGGAATTGAACCACTCCTGAAAAACAAGGGACATCATTGTGAATAATATATAATGATTGCGCGCATCAATTGCCTGTATTTATTAATAAAATGGCTTTGGGCTCTATTTTTGTATATTTCACCTTCAAATTAAAATACAAACATACTAAATCAAAATGCAACTTTTGATTAGTTCTATTAATTTTCTACTGAAAAGATATAGTAGTCTCAAAACCTTTGGCCATGACTGTAGATAAAGCAGATTACGACCGCAAGGTTATATATTTTTGAAAATATTTTGGTATAATAAAGAATACATTTCAAAAAAGAGAAACTTTCCTCTCGAAATGGAAGCTCGGCGTAGAGCAATAATATTATCAAGTTTGCAAACCACCAAAATTACGTTTATTATCGGCGTCGAGGAAAAAGTGAAGTAAAAAAAACAAAAAAACTACGAAATTGATCTTCCTAAAACGTGTATTGGAAAATCGATTCGAGATTCGATAGGACCAATTAAAAAATGACGGTGGTACGAGAGTTAGAGACACAGGAAGTTGCCCAAATCATAAATCTGAAATTTTCTGCGGACTTTAAGTTGAAAGACGTCACACTCCTATTTCTCCTGATGTAATTGACTTCATTAAAGAAAACAAACTCGCCAATCTTAAGTGCACATAAATCGAACTATTAAATTATATAGACAAAATAAAAATTCTAAAATCTTCGGGTCCATATAAAATTCATCCAAAGAACGAAATCATAGCGCACCTCACAAGAATTTTTTACAAATCTCTAAAAGACTGTAGTGTTCGTCCAGACTTTAAATTAGCAAATATTATGCCATTTTTAAAACAACAAAACCAAAAGGAAATGAGTAATCCCGCAAACTATAATCCTGCAGCTTAACGTAACTAGTGGGAAAACTTTTCCGAGCCAACTGTTAGAGAGAGAATCGTGGCTCATTTGGATAAACTTTATTAAAGATAGCCAACATGGATTCATAAGACATTGCCCGTGTTTAACGAATGTTAAATATTTTTTTTAATATTATGGGTTTAAAATATGATCGTCATAAAGATGTAGACATTATTTACCTTGATTTAAAAAAAAAGGCATTTGATTCTGTTGATAAATAGAGAATAGTCTGATTGGGCAAAAGTCACTAATGGTGTGCTTCAGGGGTCAGTCTCTGGTCTTGTATTAATTATCTTCATAAAAGAATTAGATTTACGAGTATTAAGAGAAAGATTGCCAAGTTAGCGGATAATAGTAAACTAGGTAAAATAGCGAAGAAACACGAGTCAGTTCGAGAGAAAATACAGCACGAGTAAAATATTTGATTGGTCGGTTACACTACAAGTGAATTTTAATCTCAATAAGTGCAAAGTTATGCAAATCGGATCTCGAAATGGAAACTTTGATTATACGATAAAGGCTCATCGATTAGAAAATGTATCAGAAGAACGTGATCTCGGTGTATTAATTTCCAGCGACTCCAAATTTTCGAAACATTGCGTTCAAATAACTAAACAAGCAAATACATCACTCGGTTTTATTGCGATAAATTCCGAATGTAAGGCTAGAGAAATAGTAGTCGCATTATTCAAATCACTCGTCCATCAACAGCTAGAATATGCACCTCAATTATGGTGTCATTATCTGCAAAAGGACATCGATGCATTGGAGATTGAGTGTGTATATCAAAAGGTGACAAAGCTCATTCCAGAGCTGCAAAAAAGATCCTATGAAGAGAGAAAGAATTGAAATTACTCTCGCTTAAAAATACGCGCCTTCGCAACCGATTGAATAAAGTCTTCAAAATTATGTATGGTTTCGTTAATATAAATTTGATTCATTCTTTTTACTTATAAAGTCGTCTCAACTTGAAATTCTCTATCAGCAGTTGTAGTTCAAAGCACATCTATAATAATGTTTAAAAATCAAATTGGATGAACACCGATTTACTTATTAACAACAAGAAACAAAACATTTAACTTTTTTTTAACTCTAAAGGTCCTCCCAAGATCTTCTTACTACCCTATCTGACACACTTTCACGACTAGCCATAGAGAGCAACTAAAGTTCTTTGCTGGTCTGGATTTTATAAATAGTAAGAAAGTCTATGGGGCGATTAGGGCGTTAATGAATGCTACTGGTTTGAATGTGGAATGTGCCAGGAAGCTGCATGGGATTATGCTGGTGCCAACATCGGTGTATGGGAGTGAGGCTATGGTATAGAAGAAGGAAAAGATCTCGAGTGAGAGCAGTGAAAATGGACAACTTCAGAGTGATGCTTGGTGTATGAAAGAGAGTCAGGAATGAGTTTGTGACTGAAATCTTTCTGAGGTGGAATGGATATGCAAGAAGAATGGATAAAAATAGACTCATGACAGAATATACGACTGTGTGTCAGGGTGGGAGAAGGAAGGGTTGGAAGATCGTATAAGAGATGATTCGATTGCGTGAATGAGCGGGAAACTAGTCAAAGTTGACAACTAGAAGTTAGACGTCTTTCACGATTTGAGGACCGTCAAAAATACTACTGCTAGTTTGGCACTGCTGAGAAATAAAAATATTTGTTCCACAAAAGTGAAAATTTTGCTTTATTCGTTGAGTGCTCTCACAAAATTCTTAGTCCACAAGTTTTATGTGCAGTGGGAGAAGCAAAATCTTCTTGGGTTATTTTTTTTTAGATTTTGAGAGCCCATCTGGTGATTGCCTATTAGGGCAAAAGTCGCCGTACTCACACCGCAGCTTACTACTAGACTAGATTAAAAAAAACAAAAACAAATAACAATATGGAAATAAAAAGATAAAAAGGACAAAGGCACACAGACAAAAAAAAAGCAAAAAGGCAACAAGAAGGAAGCGTGTTCAGGCGTCAGGGGTAGGCCCACCTCTCTGGCGCAGGAACATGCTACCTACAACAAAGAGTCAAATAAAGTTGAGGAGGCCAGTCTACTCCAAAGAGTCAGATAGTCCATAAGTCTGTGTGTACGAACCAGTCCCGAGTACAAGGGACAATCTGTAGCGATCCCAGGTAACGTGCGCGAAGATAACCCAGACTGGGACATTCGACAAGAATGTGCCGAACATTCTTGCGGGAAAACGCAGTCGTCACAATAAAGCTGTATCAACCTAGTTCCCGTTTAGATCTTGCCATTCGTTGGCCGTGGGGGCGTTACCAGGCCTAATTAATCCTCGGGAGAAAAGATACGCGATTTTAGTTTAGTTGGTGACACTCGGCAACTAATCGCCGGCGCCGCCTCTTCCAAAAGTACGCGGAAACCAATGCTATATCGAGCGTGGACAACGGGAATGACCTTAAGAGGGAGGGGCGGGGGAGGAGGTCCCTCCTCGGGGGCCAGGGACACGCGAAGAGACGCTTCCTCCAAAGAGGCGGATCTAGTTTCGGTGTTTGGCACCGAGCCCATGTTCACCCACAAGGATATCCAGTCATACGCGGCTGGGTCGCCTCCGGCACCATGTCCATCTCAGGGGGAGGGGGGAGGGGGCTCGATATCGCGGACCCTGCTCTTCCTTGCCCGCCTAAGGAGTTAGCCCTATAGAGCCGCTTTCACTGGGAGGGGTCAATTTTAGGCCGACTGTCTGTGATATGAAAGGAAGGACTGCGGCTGGTATGGACATTGGAGTCGCCCGAGGGGACTTGCAAAAAGGGGGTGAGGGGGAAGCCACTGCACCCGTAGGCTTAGGAGAGAAGTAAACCTCCTCTCCAGGAGAAGTTTAGAGGGGCCCTTGAGAAAACACATGGAAGGGGGCGCTTCTTTTCAGAGGTGGAGCTGCCCGAGAGCGGCTACAAAGATGGCAAAGGGAAAGCCCCTTTGTTGCATGGCGACGGAGCGAGGAGAGTCCCTCCATCGAGTGCCTCGATTTTCCTCGTCCTCCCCGACACTCAGGAAGGGCAAGGCCGCGCTCGAAGGCGGATCTCTGTGCGTTTTCTCACTTTTGCCTTTTGTTGTCACCATAGTTGCTGAAAGGGAGAAAAAAGGGACACCTGGAAAGTAGATACTATGACCTCCCTGAGTGGGGAGGTTAAGAGAAAAGTCTGAATAGGATCACAAATTCCAGAATGTGATCATTTACACATACTCGGCCCCGGTCCAACGTTGATGGGCTTTGTCATCCCGCCCGTCATTTAGGCGAAATTGTCCAGAACTTTAACCATAAAGGATGGTGCCAGCGAGGGGGCTTTTGGCCCTCGCAGAAGGGTGGGACCTCATGGTATACACTGCCACTCGACTTAGGATTTATAAGAGGACGAAAATGCGCCGGGCAACCGGAGCCTATGTGGGTACGAGAGCAAGTGTGGAAAGGGATAGGAGGGTATGTAATAAAAAGTAGAGATAGGCGGGTACACTAACGAGTAGTGTGGGTGATCACCTATTATTATTATTATTATTATACCCTGTTGCTAGGAGATCCCAGAATGGCATGTAGTCCACCAAGGCACCATGGCTACCAGACCGAACTCTGTCCAGGTGGGAACACTCCTCCGGATGCAAAGTGCGTGAAGAAAAGGTTGAGGGGATAGCCGTGATGATAATAAATATTATTAAGTAATAATATCTAATACTAATAATTATATGATAATAATAATACCCAGTAATAGTAATAACCAATAACTATAATACATAATAAATATAAAATACTAAATAATATTAAAAAATAACGAATAATAAGTTTCAAGGAATAGATCTGTAAATAGAGTGGTAAGAATGGGGAAGTGAAAATAGGAAGATATATTGCCGCACATACATCTTCAAGCATTGGGACCGAGAGGACACACAATCTTCAAGATGTCAGCTGCAACATGGTTACTCATGTTACACCTGACGACACTCCTTTGCGGACCAAGTAATAAAATGTAGCAAAGCAATGTCAAAGAGAAAACTTAACCATAAATGCTAGAAAAGGTAAGAGGCATTTTCCACTCTCACAGCAAATCGATAAAAAAGAAAGATGGAACTCAAACGTTTGAACAAAAAGATTCGTCACAAGTAGCCTTATAAATGCTGTATTGTGCAAACGAGTCCACACAAACAGTGTGTAAAAGGACACTCTTCCAGAGCCTGTGAAAGTAAACCAGAGATGGCTGGAACTCGGTGGGGGTCGTAATATACGAACTTAAACCTGAGAACAAGCGAGGATTGAATGAACCAAAGACAATTCATACAACATCCTTCTTCACATAGACTAAAACAAGCAAGTGCATACTTATACACCAGTGGCGTGCAGTCAATGGAAGCAATCCTTCCCCTATTTAAGAAGAAAAGATAAAATAAATTACACCCCAACAATTAATATGACAGAATCAATTTTATTCTCACATTTATGCTTGCCTATACTTGTATACCACATAGGGTACGGTTCACTTTCAATCGAATTGGCGTTAAACGCTGATGAGCCAGACTGTTGGGGAAGCATTGGGAAATAGTGACCATCAGATAGTTCGTGTTAACTTGGGAATTAAGAAGGGTAAAATAACCGAGAATGCTGTAAAAGTTCCAAATTTTCATAAGGGAGATTATGTAAAACTTCAAAGCTTGCTAAATTTGGTAGACTGGGATGTAGAATTCAGAGGTAAAAATGCTTATGGGATGTGGGATACTTTCAAGCATATAATAAATGTAGTCCAAGAACAATGTATCCCAATGAAGGCTATTAGGAACAAAAGTAGGAAACCATTATGGTGGAATCAGGAGATAGCTAGAAAGATTTCAGAGAAGAAAAGGGCATATAAAAAATTACAGGTAGAAAATAATATTCAAAATTTAAGTGATTATAGAATGGCTAGGAATGAGTTAAATAAGATTATAAAGAAGAACAAAAGGGTTTCAGAAATTAAATTAGCTCAGGATAGCAACAAAGATCCTAGAAAGTTCTTTAGTTACTATAAAATTAATAATAAGGCCGGCAGAGTTAAAATAGGACCTATCAAATATGAAGGGTTGTGAGAGAAACTGATGAGGAAATAGTTGAGGTACTAAATGGTCATTTTGCCTCAGTATTTACAAAGGAGAAACTAAATAGTCTTATGTATAGTACTCATGGGTCAGGGAAAGAGGTGTTTACTACCATTAGTGTGGATTGGAGGAAGATAAAAAGACTAATAGATGAGTTAGATGCTACCAAGGCCTCCGGCCGTGATAATATTCATTCTAGGATACTTAAAGAAGGGGTAGAAAGTATCTCAATAGCTCTGGAGAAGTTGTATACAAGGTCACTGATATATGGAGAAATGCCCGATGATTGGAAAAGAGCGAATGTAGTCCCCATTTTCAAGAAGGGTAGTAAAGAGGATCCAAATAACTTTAGACCGGTTAGCCTAACTCCTGTAGTCTGTAAAATTCTTGAGAAAATAGTTAAAAAAGGGATTTGCCAACATCTAGAGAGGGAGGGGTTAACCAGCGATGCTCAGCATGGGTTTAGATCAGGTATATCATGTTTGACTAATTTACTAGACTTTCTGGAGTTCGTAACAAATCAAGTAGATAAGGGAGATAATGTAGATGTAATTTACTTGGAATTTAGTAAAGCATTTGATAAGGTACCACATAGGAGACTAGTTCATAAATTAAAAATGATTGGGATATGTGGGGGTGTTTTAAATTGGATAGCTGAGTGGCTGAAAGACAGGAAGCAAAAGGTAGTGCTAAATGGTATAAAGTCAAGAGTGGAGGGATGTTATCAGTGGGGTTCCTCAGGGATCATTTCTCGGTCCATTATTATTTGTCATCTATATAAACGATCTTGGGGAGGCCGTTAATAATAAAGTGTCAATTTTGGCAGATGATACCAAATTTGCAGCTGTAGTTAAAGATATTGATGATAATTTTAAAGTGCAGGGGGATTTAAATAAATTGTTATCCTGGGCACATAAGTGGCAAATAACTTTCAACCTTGATAAGTGCAAAGTTATTAACATGGGAAAAGATAATAGAGAATTTAACTATGAAATGGATGGGCATTGGCTGAGCTCAGTAGAGTATGAGAAAGATCTAGGAGTAGTAATAGATAAGTCATTGAGGTTTTCTAAGTAGTGTATTGAAGCAAGAAATAGGGCAAATAGAGTGCTGAGATTCATTAAGAGAAATGTCAGTTAGAAAAGTAAGGAGGTTATTCTTAAACTCTATAACTCCTATGTTAGGCCACATCTAGAGTACTGTATACAGGCATGGTCCCCACATTTTAGACACGATATTAACCTTCTCGAGTCAGTGCAACGGAGGGCAACAAAGATTATTCCCTCCCTGAGGCACCTTGAATATATAGATAGACTGAGGGTATTAAATATGTTCTCGTTCGAAAGGATGTGTGTGAGAGGGGATATGATTGAGCTGTTTAAAATTTTTTCCAGGATAGATAAATTGGATGTTAGCAAGTTTTTTGAGTTAGATGATGGAAATCGGACTAGAGGTCACCACTTGAAAATTAAAAAGCAAGGGTGTAGGTTGGATTTAAGAAAATATTTTTTCACCAATAGAGTGGTAGACTTCTGGAACAAATTGCCGCGGAGGGTAGTAGGTAGTCCAAATCTAAATGTATTTAAGAGTAGGTTGGATGAGTTTATGGGACGGGAAGGTTGTGATGGTTCCTAAGTTTTGTATATATTAATATTGTTTGTATATATCTATAGCTGCATGATTTAGTTCTTGACAAGCCTTGATTGGCGATACCCTTGTTTCTGGACGCAATCCTCTGGATGTAGTTTTCTTGGGAGTTTGGGTGCCTTAAAAAAGAGGCCGTTTGACTCGGATGACCTATGATGGGCCCTTGTGGCTTTTGTCATCTGTTATATTATATTGTGGGGGACTTTGATTTTGTCTTCCCCTGGTGATGGTGCTTTTTGTGGGTGGGTTTTGACGGATGCGGATGACCTTTGATAGGCTCTTGTGGCTTTTGTCATCCGGGAAATTATGTTATGTTACTGCAATAGAAGAAATGCATCCTTTTCGTCGACATTTCTACTTTTTTTACTCTTAATTTCAATAATACTTCAGCTTTTTGGCGCTTTGGAATGAATATTTTAAAAGATGTTTTGCTTTCTTAGCAATGATATACAGTCATTAGAGTTTTATGATTTTTATCTTACTATTTCAACGCTGTATTAGAATTAAGAAAAAATAAACTATTTGTATACGGAAAAGGAATCAAATTTAGCTTTGCAGTCATCTGCTTGCATCTGGCAGCCCGGCAGGGTTGACAGAATCTAGGAACACATTGACTTACCTATTATTATGCTTAAACAAATTTTTAGGTTATATTTAAATACTGATTTTGAGAAAGGAAGCAGCTAAATAGCAAAAACTGTACTATGGTTAAGCTCTTATATCTTAAGCATTTTATTAATATTTCCGGCATTCTGGTCGGCTACCATAGTCACCCTTCGTATCTTTGAGATCAGTAGCCCTGAGGCGGTGCCTACCTAATTTTTTTTAAGTGATAATTTCCTTTTTAAACAAAATGGATGTCAATGAAGTTGGGAGAAAATGCGATTGCATTATTGAAAAATTATTAAAAAGGAAGTTCAGTGCGATGACTTATAATGAAAGATACTATTGGTAAACATGAAGATCGGCGGCGCGCCCAAAAAAGGGGAATTTTTTTGCGTGTATGTTTCGTTCCCCACGCATGCATATTCATGCGCGTTACAACATTATTCTATGAACAATTATGATTATATACTAGGAGGCAGCCCCCCAGACCCCACAAGTGATTGAAACTCAGGATCATCGTAGGGGGTCCCTCCGCAGTGATACCCCCCCCCACACACACGAGCAGTCCCCTTGAATTTACTCCAAAAAGGTGAAACATATTGGGTCACGGACGAAATATTTTGTGTCCCATCGTTCGCTCCAACGATTTTCACGTTTACCATACTATTGTTAAAACAGGTAGGCCTGTTGCACTCGCAAATACAATGTAGGCCAATATGATAGAACATCTTGGCTAGCTAGTTGTGCATACTAACAGCTCTTTTAAAATTTAAATAAAGTTTAAAAAACTAACATTTAAATAAAGTGAGTGAGTAGCTTACAATTTTATAGTAATTTTTAATGAATAAAATATTTACTTCAATTAACATAATTATTTTTGTAAAACTTAAATTGCTTACTCATCTTTAAAAGTCACCCAAGCCACTGCGCTATACACCAGTAAAAACACGCGCACAGCACAAACCAAATATATCACAGGCTGTCTCTAATAAGCATCAAAACCGATAATTAAACTACCCTGGGCAAAATACGCGCGTGGGTGAGTTGAGTGAGCATCGTCGTGCAAACGGTTCCATCGACCACTACCACAACAACACCCAATGGAGCTTTAAAAAAAATGCAAACCAAAATGTCTCCCATGTGAGCGCAGGAAAATGGCGCGCAAAATCACGCCAAAATGAGAAAGCACTAGGCCAGGCCTGGGCAACTCTGGGCACGCCAACGACTTATTACCGGCACGCGAAACCTGGTACTCACCTTAAAAACTAAACAAATGTATCTCCAACCTTTTTTTACACAGCAACTGCCTTCTACCTGGGAAGGTGGTTGGGGTGTGTGGATGAGGGGGGACGGCGCTTACGGCGCAGTATTCTTGCTTCTCTGCCTAGTCTAAAGAAGATCGCATATTGACAACCCTGGGATTTGCAGATGACATAGTTTTGGTAAGTGAAACGGCAGAGGGTTCGCAGAGACGTTTGAATGTGGTGTACCAGTATGGAGAAGAATGGAGAGTGAAGTTTAGTGGAGGAAAGTGCAAAATAATAATATTTGGAGAAGGAAGAAATGGAGGATGGATCCTTGGAAATGACATCCTAGGATGGGTAACAAATTTTCACAAAACTTTTGTTTCTCTTAATTTTTTGAGTGTTTTTAATACTAAATTTTGCGCCGATTCCAAATATGTCCTTACTCTTTCTGTACCATCGACCGTTTGAAAGATCTAACAAATTATGCAAATATAAAGAAATGTATGGGGGTACGGGCAAAGCACACTTACATTTGTCGCTAATTTTATTTTTCATGTTTATATGATAAATATTGACTTTCTTGATTATGGCTACAAGAGGATGCAGAAATTCACCATATTCGTTCTGTTTTGTGTGTGGTTTCTATGTTGGACCTAAGCATGTGCCACATAAAATTGTAAAAGGTGCACAATACTGGATTGCTTATAGACTGTACTTTGGAATGAGTATGGGTGACCACGAAAAACCATGGGCCCCTCATGCGATATGTGGAAGTTGTTGATCAAATTTATATGTATGGCTGAGAGGTGCAAGAAAAGCAATGCCATTTACTGTGCCAAGAGTTTGGCGAGAGCCCAAAAATCATCACGATGATTGCTATTTTTCCATGATTGACATATCAAAGTACAGAAAAGTTAAAGGAAGAAAATCGCTTCCATATCCCAACATTTCATCCTCTATTGCACCTGTGCCACATGATGATACCTTATTGGTTCTACGGCCGCCAGAAAATGTAAGTAAATCCTATCAAATTGTAAGCTATATTCTTCTTTGAAACAGAATCAATACTGAAATATTCAAAACATCTAGCTAAGGTTTCTTGTAATGTGATTGATTACACATGCAATCCTTATTTATGCGCCAGCTATTAAATGCATCTCTTTTTATATATATTTTTTCAGGTAGAGGGTATGATGGAGGTCTCATCAGGAGAGTCGGAAGGTTGTGACAATGAAGAAATGGATGAAACGTTTGAGCCAAGAATGAGTACCCGCCCACGCTTTCCAAATCAACGTGAACTGGATGATATCATCCGAGATTTGGGTCACACAAGTCAGGAGCTGAGCTTTTAGCATCCAGACTTAATGAATGGAATCTGTTGGGGGAGGACTGCAGCTGAACAGTATACAGGAAGCGCCATGAGGAATTCGAAGTATATTTTGATATAAGTGAGGATCTCTGCTTCTGCAAAGATATTAATGCCTTGTTTACAGCTATTGGAATTGATCACAACCCTGAAAAATTGCGAGTTTTCATATATAGTTCTACAAAAAGCCTCAAAGCTGTTTTACTACATAATGGGAATCAGTATCCATCCCTGCCTATAACATACTCGATACAGATGAAGGAAGAATATGACAATGTAAAAAAGCTTCTCGACAAGGTAAACTATAGTAAGTTTAAATGGGATATTTATGGCGATTTTAAAATGCTTGCCTTCTTACTCGGATTGCAGGGTGGGTACACCAAGTATTCATGTTTTCTTTGCCTATGGGACAGTAGGGCTGATCATAAACATTACCAAAAGGTTGAGTGTTCCCCTCGAGATGACTTGCAGCCAGGAAAACTAAATGTTATTAGACAGCCTGTTATAGAACCTGCCAAAGTTTGGCAACCTCCACTTCATATAAAGCTTGGTTTGGTCTAACAGTTTATAAAAGCATTATATCATGGTCGAGAATCATTTCAAGAGATTCGTCTACTCTTTCCAAAACTATCAGAGGCCAAAGTTAAGGGTGGTATATTTAGTGGACAGCAAGTAAGGAAAATGTTGAAGTTAGTACAACTTGAGAATGCAATGAGTGATGTCGAAAGTGAGGCTTGGTGTGCATTTCGAAATAAAGTTAATGGATTCCTTGGTAAAAATAAAGACCCAAAGTACAAGCAGCTGGTAGCAAAACTTTTAGAAAGTTATAAGAATTTAGGATGCAGAATGTCACTAAAGGTGAACTTTTTGCATTCACATTTAGAGTTTTTTCGTGAAAATTTGCGAGAAATAGGTGAGGAGCATGGTGAGCGTTCTATCAGGACATTGCTGTAATGGAGAAAAGATACCAAGACTATATATGGTCACTGGTGCGTAAAGATCAAGGGGCTCACAGTAAGAAAGCACGTTGTTCAGTGCACCTTTAGTAGGTTATCTCTTATAATCACATTTTCCCATTAGTTTAAAAAGGAATATGCTAAATAAAGTGAATTGTCGCAGCTATTTATGGTTAGTTTTATATACAAAATTCCAATTATCTCAAGAAAATATCGATGCTATGCAATTTTCAATGGTAATTTTGGAATCAAGCGGTAAAACCACCTTAGAAACACAAAACATTTCAGAAACAAAACTAGTGTTACCCAGTGTTATAGATACTTGGGTATGACAGTCTGTAATCAGAAGGATATACACCACGTGCCACGCTATTAGCTTTACTCATTTCTTTAATGTTTTAGGTGTTTATACTTTTCGAAGTTTCTGGAACTTATGTGGCCGACGCCTCTTCATATGGCAACACTTCCATTCTAACCTCATTTGAGTCCCTGACCTCTTTGATGAGTTATAGCACGTAACGTGATCTTCAGGTGTGCCACGCTATTAGCTGCTGAACGATCTTTTGAGAATGTGAAAGGCTAAGGGTCTCACTGAGGCTGAATAAACTAAGATAGTGAAATAAATGACTAAAGGAACTCCTCCTAAATTATAGCCAACTCCATCGGCCATCATGTTGACTCTCTGAAGCGTTTTTTAGCCAATCCATCGCCAAGGAAGACGCGGTCGGACTCTGGCGTCCTGAAGACCGTATCTACCCGGGACTTTCGTAATGTGAAGAGGCAGCTGTTGAAGAAACCAGGACAAACATCGAAAGCAATTATTGCTGAAGCAAATCTGCCAAAAGTGTCAAAATCAACGAGATGCCGGTTGCTGCGAGACATGGGGAAAAGCATTACGCCTGAAAAACGACCTCCTCTGACGCCCAGCCACAAGTAATCGAAGATAGAATGGGCGCAAAAGCACATGAAGACGGACATGAACACGTTAATATTCACTGATGAAAGCAGAGCAACTCTGGACGGGGCTGACGGATGGGGGAAATGTTGGGTTGGAAAAGGCCAAAAGCGTCACATCCGTTTTCGTCGCCAACAGGGCGGAGGTGTAATGATATGGGCAGGAATAGTTGGAAATGAACTTATTTGTCCTGTTCGAGTGGATGATGGAGTAAAAATAACTTATGGGTCCTATTGCCAGCTTCGCTTCCATGGCTGCAAGACGTAGCGCTGCAGAGGCGTCGAAGGTTAATATTTCAGCACGACAATGCCTCGTCTCACTCTGCAAAGGCAACACAAGCATGCTGGTGATCGATGGGAGTCAAAGGTAACTGTTTGATGGTATGGCCGCCTTACTCTCCCGATTTGAGCCCTATCGAAAACTTTCGGTGGATTCTGAAGCAGGATATTTACAAGGATGGGAAGCAGTACGGTTCGAAGGAAGATTTGTGGAAAGCAATTGAGACATCTGCACGCACAATTCCTCGCTCGGAAATAAAAAAAATGACCGAATCTGTTAACCTTCTTTCCCGAATTTATAATTTGTGGAAATAAAAATTTTAAATTTTGCACACTTGCTAATTGGAACAAAATAAAAACATTGACTTCCATTTTTATTCTAATTTTACAAAAGTGTAAATTTTGAGATGATCAAAAAATTGATCATTGGGATTTGTACATCTACTTATGATAGAAGTCTATAAAACAATTTCTGCATTTATTCATACATAAAGGTAACTGACATTTACTACACTATTTTTGTATACTTTTTTAATGCAGAGCTTGCATCTTTGAGGACTATCTATCGGAGAAGGCCAATGATCAGTCTTATCAAAGCGGACATCTTCAACTGGCCTTACTGAAATAAGCTTCCTGTTTCGTGGTTTCTCCATATCATTTGATGGTCTGCCTCGTTTTTTTTACCATCACATTTCATTCTTTAAGCAAAGTCTCTGCTATTTCAGCACGAAAATCTATCAGCTTTCTATACTGTACCTCTTTTCTTTGAGCGCAATAGCGCCGGTAAAGAAGTCACCCATTGACAATGGAGACATCCAAGAGATGGAAATTTTTTTTAGGTAATATCGTCTTACACCTACATCTCTTCTGTACAGTGCTACTAACATATCATTTAAATCTACCCTCCCATGTACTTGTTGTACTCCTCGATCATTGCAGGGATATTTACATCAATGTACCGTTTCTCACAAACTGACCAACATCTCACCTGACTAGCTGGATCTTTCCCAACATAAGAGGACACCAGATGAACAGACTACCACTTGATTGCGCAGATGTTTTCGTTGCATACAGTTCGATAATCGCATAAGCCTCTTCTCTCTAGCTTTTTTAGCTCACTGTCACTTTTGAAGGAAGAGCCTTTCAATCTATTACACCTGGCAGTTCCTGTTGCTAAGATTCCTATATTCATTAGGTCCTTGATTAGCTCATATGACGTAAACCAGTTATCTGTTAAAACCTTATAATTTTTATTCTTTGGTAAGCCTTCCACTTACACCCAAACCTACATCTGTTTGTGCAGTCTCTTTACCAACATATATTTCGAAATCATATATAATGCCACTAGCTCCTCCTCTAGCAAAGACTTTGATACCCCACTTATGCGGTTTATTTTTTATATACTGCTTTAGAGAAGAATGACCCTTGAATGGGTCAAGGATCATAAGCTCATCTACAGAGTTATATTCTTCTTGCTCTATTTTTCTAAAATTTTGCCTTATTGCATCGACAAAAGGTCTAAACCTTGAACAAACGATCATATTGAGGGTCATCCCGAGGCTTCATTTTGTCATTGTCATTTATGTGAAGAAAAGTTTTCAATTTTTCAAACTTATTTCGTGGCATTGTATCAGCAAGTTTTTCGTACCTAGTTGCAAAAGACCAGTACATCCTATATGATGGCACTTTTACAATACCAGTAGGAATGTGAATACCTAAAAATCGTCTCATTTCCCTATTATCTGTACGCAAGGAAGTGCCTGTCTTTTGAACAGAATATAAATTTGTTTGGTAAACTAAATTATCAATTATATCATCATCGAAAAAAAGAGTGTAAAGTAAGAAAGTGGTGTAATTTCTTCTGGTGGATCAGAAAAACTTACATTACAGTCAGCAACAACGGTCTCTACATCTTTCATTCTCCATCGTAATGCTCTCTTACTTGCTTCATTTGCTGTCACACCAACATTTTTTTTTTAAATAGAAGCTAAAGGAATGTCGTCATCCTCCTCCGATTCAGTACACCCAACATCTGATATTCTACCATCATCTTCATTTGTTATGGTACTTTCCGGCTCTTCATCCGAATCTTCAAGTTCAGCGCATTGGAAAAATCTCCATTTAGTACGACCAAAATTTCATCCCGTCCTAAATTTTCATAACTCATCTGAAAAAAAATTTATAAATATATATATATATATATATATATATATATATATATATATATATATATATATATATATATATATATATATATATATATATATATATACGGTATATAAAACTATAATGGCACGGAAAGCCTACAAAAAATGGTTACCAACTCAATTTTTCTATAATGACTTACTCTGTTCATCACTAAATCCCAATGATTAGAATTTTGATCACACTTTTTTACACACATAATTTACAAAAAAATACGTATCGAGATCTTATTTTATATACTTACATAAAAATATTAACATCATCCTAGAAATTACAAAACCAAAAACAAAGTTATTTCTTACCTTTGAGAAATATGATAAAAAAAATACCTCTGACGCAGACACATCCGCCATCTACTGCGGAACGATATTCAGTGGAGACTCAGTTGGAAGATGAGTTGGAATACAGACAAAATGTGCTGAAAATGTGGGACACGGTCGCACTCATTAACTTAATATACCATAGAAGTATAAGTTCAGTTCTGCCGATATAATTAATGTTTTATCATTAGCATAGAATTTAAGCTAATAGCGTGGCATGGGGTTTATTTGAGAAGCATAAGAGAGAAAATGAGGTAAATATGCTAAAAATGACTGGCATGCTGAGGAACATGGCGACTAAACAATCAAATAAGTATAAAATGATAAGGGAACTGTGGAAAGGGATAGCAGTCCCAAGAAACCTGTATGGGTATGAAGTCGGTAAAGTGACAAAGGCAGAATTGGAGAGAATGGAAAAGATCCAAAACAAAGTGGCAAGAATAGCACTAGGGGCCAATCCCTATGAGCAGTAGAAGCACTGAAAAAAGAAATGGGCTGGAGTAGGTATGAAGAGAGGGTGGCAAGGCTGAAAGCAAACTATAAGTTGAGACTGCAAGGGATGGGAATAGATACCTGGGCAGGCTATGTGTATGTTGCCTACAATAGCTGCTCGATATACGTAGTTTCTTATTTCTACCAGAATTGGATGGATGTCTGTCATTCGTTCTAATGTTTGTAGGCTGCTAAAGGAGTCGGTGAAGATTGTGAATTCATCTGATGTTGGGTTATTGTATGCCCAATGTACTGCATTGTTTTAAGGCATAGCACTCGGTAGTGAAGGTTGATATTGTTTGGGGTAGTTTTTCAGAGAGGGTGTAGTTATTTGATATCACCGAAAATCCTGTTCCATCTCTGAATTTTGATCCGTCGGTGTATATACTCGTATGTATACTCATATGTGTTGCTGCGTGGGTAAGGAATTCAATTTTCTTATCCAGAGGGGTAGTTGTTGATTGTTTTGTTATATTGCCATGGCATATCTTTAAAGATGTTTTCCAAAATGGAATATCTAGGAAAGCAAGTGGATGGATGGGGTTCATCTTTACTCCGATTTCCTCCATCCATAGTCGCATTCTAGTTCCAAATGGTCGTGGGAGATTTAGGCGTGTTGTAAAAATATTATACATTTGATCATTCATAACGGCGGTCGAAGTCAGCGATGTTGGGAGTCGCTGGATGCGGGTAAAGAGGCGTAGAGAGAGTTCCATCATACGGAGGTCTATTGGTGTCTCCCCGGTATCGCATTGTAGGCTCGGTATGGGTGATGATCGGAAGGCTCCGGTAGCCATGCGGAGACATTCATTAGCCACTGTGTTGATGAGTGCCAGACGTTTCTTGGAAGTAGAGGAGTAGATCTCACATCCGCAGTCCAGTTTAGGTCGCATTAAGGAGCGGTAGAGAGTGAGAAGTGTTTCGCGATCAGCTCCCCAGTCGTGGCGTAACACTGTACGTAGGACGTTCATTTCTTTCTTACAAGAGTTTTTAATGTTTCTTATGTGTGGTTCCCATGTCAATCTTCTACCAAATGTTAGTCCTAGGAATTTATAGTTAACGACTGCAATCCTTTTTTGGTATATATATAGGTCAGGTTCCCTACTACACCTTCTACGACAGCAGAAGTGGACTACTTTGGTCTTCTCGGCTGAGAATTGGTAGCCGTGGGTGGTAGACCATCTCGTGGTTATTGATGGCGATCTGGAGGCGATGTTCTATTGTTGCCATTTCGGAACCTGCTAGGAAAATAGAGAAGTCATCTACATACAGGTTAGCTGTAATGTCTTGATGGAGGTTTTGTGAGATATCGTTGATTCCTATAGCAAACAGGGGTACGCTTAAGACGCTGCCCTGTAGAACGCCTTCTTCCTGTAGAAATGATTTGGATTTCGCGCTTCCTAATCTTACAGAGAAGGTGCGGCTGGTTAGGAAATTTTGAATGAAGTTTGGTAGTTGTCCGCGTAGTCCGTGGTTATGGAGGGCGTTTAATATGGCGTAACGCCATGACGTATCGTACGCCTTTTTGAGGTCGAAGAAAACAGCTACTAAGTGCTGTTTCCTGGCGAATGTATTATATATCGCCGATTCCAGACGGATAAGGAAATCCATGGTTGAGTGTAATTTTCGGAATCCGCACTGCGATGGGGATATGCAGGATTTTGTTTCAAGGAACCATGTTAAGCGTACATTCACCATTTTTCCCATAAGTTTACATATACAGGAGGTTAGGGCGATTGGGCGGTAGTTTTGGGGACTGGTTGGGTCTTTGCCTGGTTTCCGGAAAGCGGGAACTGTAGCCCTTCTCCAGGTCTCTGGGAAGGAGTTTTCCATCCATATTTTGTTGAATATATGTAGGAGGAAGAGTTTACCCCCTTCCCCTAGGTGGCGTAGCATTGCGTAAGGTATATTGTCTGGGCCTGGGCCGTGTCTCTACATGATGCATGAGCTGTATCGAATTCTTTTTTGCTGAATTCCTCGTAAGATTTGTACTCTCTTGATGTGAAGTTTAGAGGTGAGCACTCCCTCTCCAACCGGTATTGGGCGAACTCGGGTGTTGTGTTCGCTCTACTTGATATTTTAGCAAAGTGAGTCGCTAGCGTGTCTGCTACATCGATGGGGTTTAAGATAGTGTTTCCATTTATCCGAAGTATGGGGGTAGGGTCTCGGCCTGGTTTACCTAGCATCCCTCCTCCATGTGCGGTGGATGGGGGTTTTACAGTTTATCGTAGAAACATAAGCTCTCCATGATTTTCGGCGGGTTTGTTTAACTATGTATCTATATTTGGCTCTCTTTTTATTAAATTCTATTTTAGTCGTCGGATATGGCCATCGTTTGTATGTTCTGTAGGCTTTCCTTTCTTCTTTCAGTGCAGCAGAGCATTCTGGGCTCCACCATGGGATAGATCTCCGACTGGGTTGTCCTGAGCTGATTGCGATGGATGCTTTACCCGCTTGGTATAGGATGGATGTAAAGATTTCCAGCGCTTCCTTCGTCTCCGGGATGTCATCGACTTGGATATCGGTAAGTTTGTTGAATTTTCACCAGTTTGCTTGCTCCAGTCTCCAGCGTGGTATAACCCGATGTGGGTAATCCCTCGCCTGAGGAAAATGATCGGGTAATGGTAGCTTCCTTTTAGGTCATCCAAGATTCTCCATTCGAAGTCCGCCGTGATGTTGGGTGAGCAGAGGGCCAGGTCTAACGCTGATAGGGTACCTGTTTGTATGTTAAATCTAGCACCCTGGTTCATAATTCCAAGTTGGTTTTCTATTAGCTTTGATAGCTCGTTTCCTCTGGAGTTGCATATACTATCGCCCCACTCGGTATGACGACTGTTAAAGTCCCCCATTAGAATGAATGGAGTTGGTAGTTGTGAGATCAAGTCTCGTACGGCGGTGACTGGAAGGGGGCTTGTGGGAGGGAGGTAGAAGTTTGCGATCATATACAGTTTCTTGATGTGCATGGTCATGGCGATTGTTTCCAGAGGTGAATTTAATCTGATGGGTAATGTGGGAAAAGCTTGATGGGTGTAGATAGCACAGCCGCCCGATGTGCTACCATCATTTGTTATTAGTGTGGTTACGCAACTGTAACTCGGTAATTTTCGTGGTGGGTGTATTCCCAACATGGCTTCTCGTCCACTGCAAAAAGCCTTAATTCTTCCCAGTTGTCTCTGATTCCGCGGATATTCTACTGGATTAGCTTCATTATTCTTTTGGTTTGGTTCGGGAAAAGAGCGATTTGGTTTTTGCGGAGGTCGTGGCGCCCATTGATTTATTAGGGGCCTGTGGCCACTGGAATATGCTGTGGACTGGTCTTTGAGGTTTTGGTTCTTCTTTGTCACTGTTTTTCTTGTTTGTGTCTTGGGTATCTACTGTTGGGGGGGGGGGGTCAATAATAGGAGGACGGATTATATTTTTTGCTGCTTCTGTTGGTGGGTGAGTGAAGTGGCTCGTCGGTGGTATTATTCGAGCTTCAATGTGTTTAGGTAGGGACGAGGTCTGTACCACGTGGGTCTTTGGTGTCTTTCTCGTGTTCTACCTTCTCTTCATAGGTGATGTCAGTGGTAGGTGTTTTGGTTTGGGAGGGAGGGGGAGCAAAACATTGTGAAGAAGTGACCGAGATTGTGGGCGGACGATCTCTAGTATATCCTGATTGTCCATCTGTTCGGGGTAGGGGTCGATGTGCTGAGGGATTTGTTGTGATTTTGATTGTAGATTTACCTCTCTGCTAGCGATGGGGTGCAGGTGCCTCGCGGTGCGGCAATTGCTTTTGGGGGGAGGTTGTCGACCATATGCGTGGGGTAGGGGAGTTCAATATTCGGGGCCTGTGGTGCAGGCTCCTCGGGAAGGGGCGATTGAGTTTTTGCTTTAACCCCGTGGTATGGGGGTCTGGTCACTCTGCTCATTTCAACTACTGAGGCATAAGAGTTTCCTCTGGTTCCTATAGAGGTCTGTGCCTTTTCTCTGGCATCTCTTAAAGTTTAGTTGTTCTTTTTCACGTATGGATGCTACTTCTTCGAATTTGTAGACATTACATTTTTTGATTGATGCTGGGTGGGGCCCTCCACAGTTTACACATTTCGTTGGGCAATTTTAGATTTGTTCAGGGTGTAGAGCATTTGCGCAGTTGACGCAGGTGGGCGCAAAGCCCTGATTCCTGCGACGACAGGTGCTTGTAGAGTGCCCAAAAGTTTGGCAGTAGTAGCATCTTCTGGGGCTAGGTTTAAATTCTTTAACCTTGAACCGGCGCCATCCTAAATATATATATTTTGGTAGGATATCTAGGTCAAATGATACGAAGTAAGTGTTCCTTGGTAACTTGCTGTTGTTAATCGTTTTATGTACTCTGTGCACTTGAGTGACAGAGTACTCGCTTAATTCTTCAATTAATTCCGCTTCTGAGTATTGGGCGAAGTCTGGTTCTATTATTACGCCTTTACGTATGTTAAAGGAGAGATGTGCTGTTACTATTACTTTATCTCCTGCCAATTTTTTTAATGTTAATGTTTTTTCCGCTTGCTCTTTTGTTTTACTTCGACTAGTATACTACCATCTGGTTGAGGCGAAAGAAGTGGAAATTGTGATCTGGAAAGTTGAAATAGTTTTTGGAAATCTTTACTCTGTTTGACCATGCATGTCTTCATTAGGTTTGTTTGTTGGCTTTCTGGTTTTATTAGGTAAAATCTTCTGAAAGATCGATCAATAAATTGTCCTGGGACAACCTGCAGTGAGAGCAGTTCAGGCAGCGTTTGGGTGGATCGTCCTGGACCTGCTGCTTGCTAGGAGTTTGAAACTTCCTGTGGACTTCGTACTGACTTTGGTCGTTTTTACGATGGTGAGTTTCGATTTCCTGAGACCTTGCTCGTTTCTATGCAATTTTCCTCTATCTGTCCAGTTGTTTTGGGGGGCGATCTTGTGTTTTAAGTTCCCCCACCAGTTTTTTCCACGTCTTGCGTTCTTTTTTTTCCTCGAATAAGTGGATTCGTATCCATTTTCTTCGATGCGCTGGGAAGTAAGGGGGGTGGGGAGAGGGGAGTGGATGCGCAGCTTAAAACTTTCTTTGCTGGTTTCATTGGGTTTTTAAGAAGGATTTGTTAAAGAATTTGTTCGAATAGAAACAGGAATCTACCGACAGCAAAAGTACCATCTTTCCAGATCCAATAGACGAGCAGACCCGAGACTTGAGAGAGAGGCCTATGGCTTGGTTTCCATTAGCCCCGCGAATGCCCATTGGCGCATACAACGGGCCTGTTGTATGCGCAGGCAGCGTGTAGGCGCGGGGCCACTTACAGAGGGTGCCATGGACCGTGCAGGATACATCTGGTGGGCCTTAACCCTTTTCCCGGCCCGGTCCCGCGAACCGAACGTCGACTGTGAAGTTTTACCCCTTCTTGACGGCCAAAAAAAGAGGTGGGAGGGGAATGGTTTGGTAACCACCAATATTCCGCAGGTGTTGATAGGTGGTGGGGATCAAGCCATGGCAGACTCTCGCCGACCGAAACTAGCACAGGCCCGAACGCGAGTAGAGAAGTCCAATCCCATCGAAACAAATGCTTTGAAGAGAGGGATGAAGTAGTAGAGGTGGGAAAGAAATTGCCAGAGAAGGCTAAAGGGTTGTTAGCGGAAGGGGGAGAAGAGGCTAGGCTGGGGCCGGACAGGGCGCTGAATCCCGTCAGCACGGCGGTCAGAGAGGCAAATCGCCGCGCCCCTTACTGGGAAGAAAAGTGGGGGTAGGTGGAGAGAAGGGAGGATTATGGACTAAGTGTGGTGCTAGGATTTGAGTGTGGAAAAAATATATAGATGATAAGAGAATAATAATAGTAAGAGCAACAAATAAATCTTTGCAGTGTGTGTGGAAGAAGAGAAATGAACAAGGCTAATGAATTATTTCTCCTCTCCACAGAAAATAAATACCATATCCCGATACAAAGGGTGGCTCAACAACCTGAACCATCAGTGAGTCAGATGGTCAGATGTGGCCTAACTCCTTTACTATCAGTGATGTAACAGCAGAAGTCTCGTCGGTTAAATAAAAGGTCCACAATTTTCTTTGTCATGTTTTGATTCGTTGTTTTCTTCTAAAAATAGTAAATATTCATTTCTGTTTAATATAATGTATAGTTTTACATGGAAAATAACGATATTTTGTCACTTTATCCATTATTCATACGGGATTAAGAATGAATAAAAGAATATCTTTAATTTTATATCCTTTTATTGTGTATTCATCTAAAAAGATAAAAAGATTGGGCATTGTAATGCATCAAGGGAGAGAAATTTTTAACAAATATTTGGGCGTTTTAGGCACATACACTTAGAAAGGTTGCCCACCCCTGCACTAGGTTCTGATAATCTGATAAGGAAAGCTCACTTTAAAGTCGTCGAGACGACAATCATATTTTTTTTTTTTAAGTGAGAAGACAAAGGGGCATGATCACAACACACTTCAAATTGATTTTTTTTTCTAGGAGCTCATCTGGCAACGGCCTACTTGGGGTATAAGTCACCGTAGTCACCAAAGCCTATTACTAGACTATATTAAAAATAAATAATATATAAATAATAAATAACAACGATAAAAACAATAAAAATGAAACAAAGGCAAGAGGGTAAGAGAAGGAAACTGGTGCCGGCGGTTGGGGTAGGACCGACTCCTTCCGGCGAAGAAACAAGAAGCCTATAAAAAAAGACATCAGACGCTTTGTGAGTAGTTATAAATCACAATCAGGTCTCCGAATCGGGCGCGTTGCGTTATCTCCCGTACCGAGCGGTTTATTGCAACCAGCTCGGCCGTGAAGACAGATACAGCGCCTAAAAATCCACGCTGATTTTAAACTTCAAAGAGAGGGCATACTGGCTTGGAAACCGACCCCCTCTTGAGCTTGGAGCCATTCGTATACACTGGCACGGTTCTAGTGTGACACGAAGTGTGCTCTAAAAAGGCCGAACGCAATACTCCCGGCGCTGCAGAAGCTTTGGGAACAGAGGCGTGGCGACAAATATTCAAAAGTGGTAAACCGCCAGGGTAGTGTCCTGGGCAGAACCAGGGGCGCCACCGGCCTGAGAGCTATACCTAGCTCTCGAAGGAGTTTCCTAGCACTAAACCCAAAGGGCTTAGGGTATGACTGGAGTCGCTCGACGGTATAGGCACCATCAAGATCAGTGCGGATGCAGTGAGATCTGTTGGCGGCTGAGTAAGGCGCCGGGCAGTACACGGTGAGAGCGAGTGGTATATCCCAGCATCGACAAGTAGGCTCTTAATAGTGGAAGTGCGGAAGGCACCGGTCGCCAAGGGAAGGCCGGTGTGGTGGATCGAGTCCACCTTCCGCAATACACGCTCGGCTACGGATGCATAAAACTCGCACTTGTATTCGAGCTTCGTTTCGTGACGTTCTGCACCCCAGGCCCTGAACGTCACGGAAGGAAGAATATCCATGGCGGGAGTACAAGAGAGCCTAAGGCTGCAAATATGAACCTCCCAGGTGAGTCGTCGTCAAATACAAGGCTAAGTAAACGGTGCGATTCCACCACTCCCAGGCGCACCCATTTAGAAACAAGTCTGGGTTAGGATGGACCCGTGGATAGCGCAAGAAATGCACCACGAAGTCTTGGCCAAGTGAAACCGAACTGTGCGCTTCGGCATAGCGAGAGACGCGGTTCAAAGCCTGTTGGAGTCGACGCTCCAGTGTTGCGATCTGGGCCGCGCCAAAAGAGATCAAAAGGTCGTCCACGTAGAGAGAACATCTTCCGGCAGCACCGATGTAATGTCGTTGATGCTCAGGGAAAACAGTGTGGCACTGAGGAAACTTCCCTGCGGGACACCCTCTTCCTGCTCCATTGGCCAAAGAGGGCTCACTCCGCCCGTACGCCAAATCGATGACCTCGTCCCCATCGTGTGGAGTCTCCATTATACCGCATCGTCGCCGTGTAAGAGACCATGTTCTCTCTACGTGGACGACCATTCCATCTCTTTTGGAGTATGGGACAGATGGCCTTCGCTGTTCAGAAAGAAGTCTAATCTAACATTTACCAATTTCTCTATCAACTTGTACACGCACAAGGTTAAAGAGATTGGGCGGAAACGGACAGGGGTAGAGTGATTTCTCCCCAATTTGCGAAAAGCGAGCACAGTAGCGATTCGCCAGGAATCTGGGAAGATACCCTCAACCTAGATCCTGTTAAACAAATCTAACAGAAAGGCCATACCGCACTCACCTAGGTGTCGGAGCATGGCGTACGGGGCATCGTCTGGACCAGGGGTGGTGTTCGCGCACGAAGCGAGAGCGGAGCGGAACTCACTCAAAGTAAAGCTGTCGTTGAACGGCTCTCCGCCTCTGGAGCTAAAGTCCAGTCGGCGGCATTCCGTGACATCACAACGCGCGTTGAATGATGGCGGAGTGGCCTTCCGGTAAGAGAATGCGGAGAAAGCGGTCGCGAAGGATTCTGCCACGGACGCAGGGTCCGAGATTGTGTTCCCATTCTTCTGAAGAACGGGAGGGGGTCTTGCAAGAACTTGCCCCGAATCCTTTTGACTCGCTTCTAGACCTCTTTGAGAGGTCTTTCCGTTAAGTGAAGACACGTATGCCAGCCAAGAAGAGGGGCGTGCGTGGTTCAAAATATACCGAAAACTACCCCCAACCCGACGAAATTCACCAACAGTGAAGTCATTGGGTGGCGCTTATAGCGCGTGCAGGCATAATGCTTCTGTTTGAGGGCTGTCCCACACTCGGCTGACCACCACGGGACGGGAACGGTCGAGGAGCAAAACGGCCAAACGTTCTAGGATTAGTAGCTAGGCCCACGGCGATGAGGTTGTCGAAGAATCCAAAGGCCTCACCTACCAATCTAAAGTCCTCGACAGAGGAGAAATCAGTCATTACCTAAAATGCGGACTACCACGCCTGCACCAACACCACCGGGGCGGGCTCCTATCCAGGTGCAACTGCACAGCTACTGACTGAAAAGAGGTATCTAAAGCGTATAGAGGAACGGAGAGGAGATATCATGCCGGGTGTAAATGGCACATCCTCCCTCCCGGCCCCCATCCCGTGGTAGTGTGATCGCAAAACCCTTATACAGCGGGAGGGTGGGTAAGAGGCAGGCGCCGAGCATGATCTACTGCAAAAAGATAGCTAACGGGAAGAGACGAGACTCCGCAGCTCATCTCCGCCCGGAGTCCGCGGCAATTCCATTTAAGGAATATGCCCTCCTTTCGAGGGCAGCTTTAGGAACCCCGGAAGATAGCGTCACGACCATCTTCAGGAATGATGGCTCCTGTGATTCTAACGACTCTGTGGAGGCGCGCGCCCGTTTCGCCTCAAGAGAAATCGTCACGCTGGCAGAAGTGAGGGGAGCTCTGGTTTTAGCCGGGACTGGGTGTGAACCCTTTGGGCCTCCAGCTTTACCAGGGAAAGGCCCGGGAGGGGTAGAACCCGCACAAGGGTTTAGAATAGGCGCGGAAACGACCGTGCTCGTAGGCCTGGATGGGCGAAGAGAAGGGGGTGTCTTTCTTAGCATTGAGGCATAGGATGTTCCTGGCAGCGCCTGGCGCGCCAGGACCAAATCCTTAACCTAGCGAAATGAGAGCCGATCCTGGGCCTGACGGCCAGAATTTCATTCTTAAAGAGATACGCACCCCATTACTTCGAAGAAGTGGGGTGCGGCTCTCTTCAATCGACCACACACGATTTGGACTTATCGTGTGTGGCCTTGTTCATACTTACACAGACTTCGGGTAACCCCTACTTTACGCGTCTACAGGAGCGATTAGTATGGCCAAAGCGGTGACAGTAGTAGCACATCCGCGGCAGTGGCACGAATGCCTTCACGCGGTAGCGATACCAAGTGGCACGCACCGACTCATGGAGCTTGTGACAATCGAACCTGATGAAGGGTGTAGAGGTGGGTCTCGAGGCCCGTCCCTGTTTTCTCATCACACGTTTGACCTTGACCACCCCATGGTCGGCCAGCTCTGAGGTGATGTAATCTCTATGAGGTAGTCCACGAGTTCCCTCGCATAAACTACTCCTTTCACAAATTTCATGGTAGAGTGCGGCGTCACACTCACCGGGGTGCCATCAAATGTCCGAAAAGCACTTAGCTTGGCCGCCTCGGAGGGATCCGCCGCATTCGCCAGAAGGCTCCCGTCCGAGAAACGGGTCACCTTCGGCTCTCTACCAATCAGGCTAGCTAATGCTCTCCTCTGATCGATCATGTTGCCATTAGCCAACATGCTGCCATCAGTTGAGCGAATAACGAAGAAGCGTTCCCGAAACTCCCACGTAGAGAGCGGCGCCCCGAGTCTTTTTGTTTTTTTTCTATTCTATTTTTTTCTTAAGAGAATAGGGTGAGGAATGAACCCGCTTCTCTCCGCCGGTGGGCGCCCCTAGGCTAGATGGGCCGGCCTCGGCAACATCCTTCTCCGAAATGGAGAAGGTTCTGCCTGTCACAAGAGCACAAGACGGGGGAGGAGATCCCTCTTCTCCTTGTGAGGCCTCGGGGACCCAAGCCGTCTGATGAGGAGCCTGCATAGGGACAGACACGGATTCTGTGCTTGGCACTGAGCCCGGGTTCGACCCCATGGAGGATCATACCATCTAGGTCTGGGTCACCTCAGGGACTATGTCTATCTCAGGGGGGACCTCCATGTGGCCATCCTTCCCCTGCCTCCAAGACACACAGATCCCATTCGAGGAACCTTTGGCCAGCGAACCCGCATCCTTTGGGGAAGAGAGGGGGACACGTACGGTGACCCCCTCTAAACTCATTATTCGCGCCCGCAAGTCTTTGGAGGGCATGGGCCGACGGGCCCCGTCTTCCCTCACCCCTAAAAGTTGGCCCTATCGTGCCGCTCCCATCGGGAACATTCAATTATTGGCCTCCTGCCTGCCCTCTTGGCAGTCCCCTTGGAAAGCAAAGGGGGGACTGCCACTATAAATAGGAAGTCGCCCAAAGGCTACTCCAGAGAAGGGAGTGACGGGGGGTTCCCTGCACTCGAAAGCATAGGGAGAAGTTTGGAGGGTCCCCTGTGAAAACACAGGTCTGGGACCTCATCTTTTTCAGTGGATCTACCCGAGGGCGGCTCCGTTGATGGTCCAGGGAAAGGTAGATGGGGGGAGAGTTTTTATTTTGACTGTTTTCATCATCGGGCAAACGCCCATCACCCCACGCAGTAGCCCACTCTGCGAGGCGTGAGTACGGGACCGTCAGAACCAGTTGCCACCATTTGAGATCACTCCTCCCGCCTAGTGACCTGGCAGCACATCGGCATGGCGACTCCACCTTAGGCATGGCGTAAAATCTATAGACATTGAGAGGAGAAAGAAAGGGGGTGTGAGGTAAGTGTGGGTGGGGATGAAGCAGGTTGTTAAAAACCCGCCTCAGCCCCGATCCGGGATAGTTGGGTGAAAGAGAAAGTTGTGGGAGAAGTTGTAGGGAAGGTGAGGAAATAGGGTAAAAACACAGTATGACAGAAATAAGGAGAAGAGGCTAAGCTGGGGACGGACGGGGCTCTGAATCTCGTCAGCACGGCGGCCAGGGAGGCAAATCGCTGCGCCCCTTACGGGGTTCAGTATGGAATAACTTGGTTAAAAGTTTTATCATAAACCATAAAACTTATGTCGCCTCCTTGGTTAAGCAGGTAGAAAATCCATTGCTATTCACCAAAGTATATGGAAACAACGATTGATGAGAACTCCAAATAGTGCTGAAAAGTATATAAAGGTTTTTTATGATGATGTAAAGAGTTTTCACGTCTCATGTTTCTACTAATGGAAAATAAGTTTCTGCATTATTGTATCCAAAAATCGCCTTTGTTTTGCACTGAAGGCAAGACTCAATTGAAAAGATTGTAAGGTGAATTATGGCGACTGATCTCGCAAATGAATTGTAACAAAACAATGGGTAAACAAAGTTGATGATACTTAAATTTTATTCTTGATCGAACACTACTACAAACCTCTAGGCACAGGTGTATTTCTCTAATTTCAAATATGCTCTTTCACATCACCCACAGCTGTCTTTTAAGTTTGTCTAATATTAGGACCTGTACACAAAGGGCACATGTTCTCAAACTTAAGCTCCATCTGGAGGAGGGATAAAGGAGAGAGGTAAATAGAAAAATAATAATAAGAAAAACAAAAAACATTTACAAGGAAACAACTTCATTACTCCATCTGGGAGAGATCACATATCTTGGGGGTGAGGAACCTAGTATTAGACAGTGCTCTCATATAGCCCGAATTGCATCTAACTCTACGGTATGAAAATATTATTTTTCCTGAGCTCTCATGGGAGACATTTCGGTTTGCCTTTTTCTTTTTACTTTTAGCCCTACGGAGAAATTTAGACCGGCACATAAGAAACGCATTCAGAGGCAACTAAAGCAGAAATCATACGGGCAGCCAGAATGGAGAAGAGAACTTTTAATTAAGTGGCAAATAGTGTAGCCAAGGAGAGCATCTTAATTAAATGAGGAAAAAAGGACAAAAGTTAATTACAGAAGGAGAAAAAGCGAAAAGAATCATCAAAATTCATCATTCTTGTAGAAGGGATATTAACTTCATGAACAAGTTTTTACAAAGAACAAAAATACTAGAGCCTTCAAACGGGGTCGAAAGATGAACAAGTTTTTACAATGCACAAAAATACAAGAGCCTTCCATCGGGGTGGTCTAAGGATGAACAAGTTTTTACAAAGAACAAAAGTACTAGAGCCTTCCAACGGGGTCGAAAGATGAACAAGTTTTTACAAAGCACAAAAATACAAGAGCCTTCCAACGGGGTGGTCTAAAGATGAACAAGTTTTTACAAAGCACAAAAATACAAGAGCCTTCCAACGGGGTGGTCCAAAGATGAACAAGTTTTTACAAAGAACAAAAGTATTAGAGCCTTCTAACGGGGTCTAAAGATGACAACTTGAAAGAATTCAGCTTCGCGTCACCAAATCTATCTCCAGCCTTAGATAATCATACGAAGACAGAAGGATGGAACTGAACTTTTATATTAAGAACAAGAACAGAGAGGAACTGGCTCAAATTAAATTTTTTAAAAGAACGTTTAAGGCAAAAGCAAAAAAAAACAACAGAAAACAAACTAACAAAAGCAAAAAGGCAAGCAGAAGGAGGCACGCTCCGGCGTCGGGGGATAGGCCCGCTTTCGCCTGGCGCAGGAACATATGACCCATAACAAAGAGAGTAAAAAAAAGAAGAAGGCCAGACTCTTCCAAAAAGTCAGATAGTCCGCAACTCTGTGTACACGAACTCGCTCCGCGTATAAAGGACAAACGGTAGCGAACCCACTCGTCCCGGTTTCGGGACAGGTAATGTGCACAAAGATCACCCCGACCGGGACATAAACAGGAGTTCCAAAAAGGTATAACAGCACTTAGTACTAATCATTACACAGTTGTGAAAAATAATCACTAGCATACATGTGATCGTATTATCAAAAACCCTATTGCAATGTTATGAATATAAGGTACATACTTCATTTAGCTACGAGGGGCGGTCAGTAAGTTTTGCGAATCGGTAGGGCAAAACAGAGGAAGGGGGATGGCTGTTTGTGGGGGTGTTAGGACAAGTTATGACAAGTCAGGACCTGCAGCCGCACGCTACTGCCTCGTCTACTTAAGAAGCAGTAGCTGATCGCAGATCGCCAGTCACAAATTTTTCAACAATGCAGAAGGTTGAGCACCGCGCAGTGATCCAATTTTTGACCAAGGAAGGCAAGAATGCAAAAGAGATCCATGAACGCATGGTTGCAGTGTACACCGACACCGCCCCTTCCTATGCAACCATTGCTCGCTGGAATAGGGAGTTCTGCCATGGTCGTGAGTCCCTTGAAGATGACCCCCGCCCAGGACGCCTGTCAGACGTGACCAACGAGGACAATGTGGCCCGTGTGGAGAGGATGATCCTCGAAAATCGACGGATGAAGGTCGAAGAAATCGAGCGAGAACTTGGAATATCACATGGAATCGTTATGAACATCATCCACGACAATTTGGCCATGACCAAGGTCTCTGCCCGTTGGGTCCCTAGAAACCTCACGAAACCTCACGCCTCATGATCAACTTCAACGTTGTCAAAGTCCACTAGTCCAGAGTTGCACAAGCTGGCCTGCGCGAATGCGGATTCGAGGAGCTCCCCCCTCCCTACAGTCCAGATCTGACCCCTAGCGACTACTTTTTATTCCACCAGTTCAAGGCTGCACTGCGTGGACGTCGGTTTGGGGACGATGAAGATGTCCAGCTCGCCGTCCAGGAGTGGATTGAACAGCAGTCGGCAGATTTCTGGTTGTCGGGAATTCGAAGCCTCAGGGACAAGTGGCGCAAGTGCATTGAAGTCGAGGGTAGTTATATTTAAAAATAATAAAACACTTTTCCTCATATCTCGTTTCCTTATATCTAAATTGCAAAACTTATTGACCGAGCCCTCGTAAATAAAAATATTTGGAAACAGTTGGACAAAAAATACGTGGGTCAGTTCCGGGTAACTGACTGCAACATCACATTACACCTCACCATCACTCAGGGCGGTTGTTTGAACGTAACCAACCTGACACGCGCATCTATAACCGTCATTCACATTCATACACTCTCTCATACTATCTCTCGCGTTTTTATTATCTCTCACTTTCATCCTCTCTCTCGCTTTCATTCTCTCTTTCACTTTCATTCTTTCTCTCTATCTCTCTCGTTTTCAATACCCCCAGGAAACTCTCATGTGAACCCATGAGGATCGCGAACCCCAGGTTCAGAACCACATCTATTCCTCTGAATCTTCTTTCTAAAATATGGAAAAAAACAGCCGGAAGGGCTGGAGTTTTTTCGAATGACCTCTTATAATATGGAATTCGTGTACTGATGTAATCATTTTATCGCCCTAAAGATTAAAATAGTAAATATATTTTAAAAAGAACCTCGACTTTATAAGATAGGATAAAACAACCATACGAGCTCTTTTTCATTCTTTAGAAGCTCTAAAATTTGGGCGCCGGGCGCGCCAGGACCAAGTCCTTAACCTCGCGAAATGAGAGACGATCCTGAGCCTGAACGGCCAGGATTTGTTTCTCAAGGATATATGCACCACGTTGCTTAAAAGAAGGCGGGGTGCGGCTCTCCGCATTTGACACACTTGGCCACACACGATTTGGACTTATCGTGTGTGGCCTTGTTCATACTTACACAGACTTCGGGTAACCCCTACTTTACGCGTCTACAGGAGCGATTAGTATGGCCAAAGCGGTGACAGTAGTAGCACATCCGCGGCAGTGGCACGAATGCCTTCACGCGGTAGCGAAACCAACCGGCACGCACCGACTCAGGGAGCTTGTCACAGTCGAGCGTCACGAAGAGTGTAAGGGTGGGTCTCGAGCCCCCTCCCTGTTTTCTCATCACACGTTCGACCTTGACCGCCCCATAGTTGGCCAGCTCTAAGGTGATGTCCTCTATGGAGTAGTCAACGAGTTCCCTCGCATAAACTACTCCTTTCACGAAGTTCATGGTAGAGTGCGGCGTCACCCTCACAGGCGCGCCATCAAGTGTCCGAAGGGCAATAATCCTGGCTGCCTCGGAGGGATTCGACGCATTCGCCAAAAGGCTCCCGTCCGAGAAACGGGTCACCTTCGGCTCCTCATCAATCACACTAGCCAAAGCTCTCCTCTGATGGATCATGTTGCCCTTAGCCAACATGCCACCATCAGTGGAGCGAATAACAAAAAAGCGCTTGAAGCCAGCGGGCTCGAAAACGCTGGGTATTCTCTGAATGAGGGGCCCCGACGTAATCGAGGCTCCGCTCTGCGCACTTGTACTTTTGGTCTTGTCAGGAACTCCACACCCTGGGGAGAGCGGGGCCGGACGTGCCGATCTTGGCTTGGTCGCTTACCAAAGTAGCATAGGCATCCGTCTCCGCAGCCTCCGCGGATGGAGAGGAGCCCCGAGTCTTCTTAGTCTTTCTCCTGTTTCTTTTCCTTTTTGGAGAGGAGGGCGGGGAATGAATCCGCTTCTTCCCTCCGCTGGCAGGATCCCCCAGGCCGGATGGACCGGCCTCAGCAAGGTCCTTCTCCGAGATGGACAAGGTCCCGGCGGTAGCAGGGGCACCAGCCGGACGAGGATATCCCTCCCCTCCTTGTAAAGTCTGAGGAGGACCTTGCAAAGGGGCGGATTCGGGTTCGGTGCTTGGCGCCGAGCCCAGATTCGCCCGCATGGAAGTCCCCCCGCCCCAAGACATTACAGGTCCCATTGGGAGCGGTCTCTTTAGTCGGGTTAGGTAGGGGGGCACGTGCTTTAACCCCCGCGAGGTTCAGTATTCTAGCCACCAGGTCTTTTAAGGGAAGCGGCCGATGTGCCTTGTCTTCCCTCTCACCTCCCTAAGAGGGTTTGCCCAACCGAGCTGTTTCAACCAGGAGCGGTCTGCTGCCTGCTGGCTTTCTTGGCAGTCCCCTGGGAAAGTAAAGGGGAAAGGGAACCGCCGCTGGAAAGAGGAAGGCACCCGAGGACGGCTCCAAAGAAGGTGCTGAGGCGGAGCCCCCTGCACTCGTAGGCAATGGAGAGGAGTAAGCTTCCTATCCGGTCAAAGAATTTTGGAGGTTCCCCTGTGAACTCACAGGGGATTATTTATTATAATCATAATAAATAATAAATACTAAATAATAATAAAGATAAATAATACTAAATAATAAGAATAATAATAACAACAATGCTAATAATAACTAATAATAAAGGGTATTGCAAAAGTCGTGTTACACTCGTTACGACGCTCTCAACAAAGGACACAATGATAGTTTTGATGCAGTTAAACAAGTTTTTATTGTTTTAACAAATAAATGTGTGTGTGGCCACTCTAGGTGGCGAGTACGCGCTACAGGCGAGAACTGAAGGACGCGCACACGCTACGTACGAAGTCCTTCCTCAAGATGACCCACAGAGTTTACCCTCAATATGCACCTACACGCTGTAGTCGAGGGGGGTTGAGGTCGAGAGACTGCGACGCCCAAAAATCCTTAGACCGCAAGTTCATGTTCGACCCCAACCACTCTTGCACGGTATTGGCCGTGTGGGTCGGGGCACCGTCCTGCTGAAAGACGTAGTCTGCTTTCTTTGTGATCTTTCTCACCCAAGGGAGGACTTTCGTGGCCAAGCTGTCCCTGTAATCGGCCGAGGTGAGTCTGTAATCGGCCGAGGTGAATCTGTAACCGGCCCAAACAACACCGGCGGCATCTTCTCGCCATTCGAAGCCACGACGCCCAGCATAATCACGGAAGTCGGGTGCTTGGTCGTGCAAAACGTAGCGAACCTCGGAGTCGGGCTGGCCAAAACCTACCCACCGATCCTTCTGGTTGTCAGTGACCGGATCGATCGTTCTGCTTGTCGGTGACCGGATCGATCGTTCTGCTTGTCAGTGACCGGATCGATCGTTCTGCTTGTCGGTGACCGGATCGATCGTTCTGCTTGTCGGTGACCGGATCGATCGTTCTGCTTGTCGGTGACCGGATCGATCGTTCTGCTTGTCGGTGACCGGATCGATCGTTCTGCTTGTCGGTGACCGGATCGATCGTTCTGCTTGTCGGTGACCGGATCGATCGTTCTGCTTGTCAGTGACCGGATCGACCGTGAAGGTTCTTTCATAAAAAAAAAGAGAAGAGAATTCAATTGCCATGACTCCAAGTCAATGGGAAGGAAACGACAGCGCTCCCCATTTTGAGCTTAGGAGGACTTTCGAAGGCCTTTCTTACAGCCATTGAGTTCTGTCTGAACGAGGTCGATCTAAGAGATCTTCCCCCGTATTGAGCCTCTCCCCGACTCTGTGGACGGTCATCCGAGTGACGTTGGGCCGCTTGGCGGTGTCGGACCTGCTGTGGCCCGCGTGCAGGAGAGCAGAAATCTCGACACACAATGGAAAAGACGTTTTAATGCCACGTGCTAGAAAAGTAGAACTTTAAGTTTCTTTGACGAAATTTTTTCTATCACACACAAACTTCGCGACAAAAAAAAACAAGTGTAGTAGAACTTTTGCAAAGCCCGCTAATAATAAAAAGGTAAAGTAGTGTTCAGTTGGGGGGAGGGAAAAGCGCACCAACAACTTTCCCAGACCCCATCAGAGAGTTCAGGGCGGGAGGATCTGCAGTTGCAATGGCGCAGTGATGGTTTCAGCTTTAAGGCCGACCTTGACGTCAGTCAGGCTCCTGCGCTGCTACTTCCAGCCCATACTCAGACCCCCCCCCCCTCATATCTCCACGCAGGACGAGGATTCTACAGCATTGCTGGGGGTTAGTTGAGGGAAAAGTAGCCATTCGAAAAAGATAAGGGAAAACAAACGAGGGCATCACTACCACATGTTTCTCGAAGGTGTCGTCGCAAGGGTTAGGGAGGGGTGAAAATGTGTGGAAGGTACACGCCATAGAAATCTTGGCGCATTACGGAGGAGAGAGAACCCAAATGATAAAAATAGTAACAACAATAATAATAACAACGAGTGATCCTCTCCAATGACCTTGAGTATGAACAATTTGGGGGATCTGACTCCGGGATATTTTTTGAAGGGGGGAGGGGGATATTTCCATGTCAAAAGCGGATTAAACTAATGCAACCTACCTTCCGAGTGGGGGAAGAATGCAGGCATGTTACCCCCCCCCCCTCCCAAAAATAAATTATCATTTTAGGCGGGAAAGAGGAAAATTAAGCTACAGGAGGACCCTTACGGAAACAAATGGGCATAATTTACTTTATAATTCACGAAAACCAAAACAAAATTAAAAAACAAACAAAATATAGTAAGAAACAAAAAAAAGAAGAAGCACGCTCAGCGTCGGGTAGAGCGCCCCCGTCCCCCGCGGTGGAGGATCATCCGACAAACACCAAAGAGTCGATTAAAACAGAGGCAGGCCTCCTCCAAAAAGTCAAATAGTACACACGCCTGTGTGCACGAACGCATCCCGAGTACAAGGACCAAGCAGTAGCGACCCCTCTCACCCCGGTACCGGGACAGGTAACGTGCGCGAAGATCACCCAGACTGGGAGATCAATAAACAGTATGGAGGTGCATCCCCTGAGTCTACCTATTCAAATAATTTTTTATTCCCCCATCTGGCGACTGCCTTCAAGGACACAAGTCACCGTAATTAAAATTCTAGCCTAGTAATAGCGATTCTAAAATCCGCAAAACAAAAAAGAAAAACAAAAAGAAAATAAACCAAGGAAGCACGTTCCGGCGTCGGGGAGTAGAAGAAGACAGAAAAGGACCTGAAGCCGTCGCGTCATTGGGCGTCAGATCCCGGAAACAAATGAAATTCTAAGAAAAATTCATTCTCTGACATCTGATAGAATATTAGAACGTTTGTAAGGTTTAAATGACGCAAAGGCACACCGAGAATCAGCTCACCAAAAGTATTCTTTGTCATTCTCTAAGCAAGTTAATAGATTCTACGAAATCATATCAAGATCACACAAAACCACCCCTCCCCCCCCCCCGAAATAAACAAAAGACAAATAAACTAGTAATCTTATTTATATATCCCCAAAACAGCGAAAGATAAAGAAAGCCTCAAAAGCAACGTACTCAAACACGCTCTCCCTTGAAAGCTTACTTGCAAAAAGGCTAAGAAACAACAAAGAGCCTTCTTGGAAATAGAGGTACGGTTAGCTTCGGCGTGGCTTATCTCTTTGCACCATCATCAAATTAGGGCGAAGATGGCAGAGGAATTCTCTATCAACTCTCAAACGGATTCGCCACGGGAAAGCCAGAAAAGTGCTTCAATAGACCTCCTGCCTCATAATCAACCGAAAATCCCTGTTTACAACAAAAACAACAAAACTCCGATTTGTATGTTCTTACATCAACTTCCACACTCACACGTTTCATATAATTCGCTACCAAGTCTAGGTTTCATTTATTACATCTCAACAATCTCCACGTTCTATTTTATTGCATCTCGACCACTTTACACGATTCATCTATTCTATAGAACCATCCGGACGTGGAATAAATTTGTTCTCACCCACAGCCTGCCCTGGTTTTCCGGCCTCAATGACTGCAGTCGGATCTGCGGATATTCAATCTTCACCACATCTATTACAATATTTTCATACAAACTTAATGGCGTATATGCTTTCGGTCGTTTTTGCTTCTTAGTTTTAGGTATCAAAAACTACACAACGTTTAATTTATTCCATCTAAACCATCCTCACCGACTTCAATTTATTCGATCTCAACCATCTCCACCTACTCTACGGTTAACTTTATTTCCTCAACTTGCCTCACGTTGAATTTATTCCCTCTAAACCATCCCCATCATCATCCACGTTCACTTTATTCACTGTCAACTATCCCCAACGACCTCCATATTCACTTTATTGGGGGTATAGACCGACCCAGGTCGTAATTTTGCGGGGTTCGGGGCCGAGGACAGGGTCACTAATATTTGCCCGGGGTGGAAAAAATAGACCGGGGTTAGCGGTCGATCTATAACTTCGAGTAAGCCCGACTTTAAAGGCAAGTTATATAAACGATTCGTATGTCCAAAGAGGCAGCAGTGGTACGAATGCGTTCACGCGGTAGTGATACCAACCGGCACGCACCGACTCAGGGAGCCTGTCACGGTCAAACGTGACGACGAGTGTAGGGATGGGTTTCGAGGACTCTGCCTGTTTTCTCATCAGACGTTGGACTTTGACCGTTCCATGGCCATCCAGCTCTAAGGTGATATCTTCAAAGGAGTAGTTCGCGAATTGTAAATTTCGGAATAGTTTGCCGTAAAAGGTGGTTAGCCGAGACGATTTGCGAGTTTAAATCTAAAGTGAACCACTGTATAGAGTTAAGACCTGACAAAGACCGTTTCGTACATCTTATTTTGTTTAGACATCTTAGTTCCATTTATTGATTGACAACATCCTCTGGATACATTGTTAGGTGTTTTAGTATTATAATTGGCCGCATCCTTTCATTGGTTTTAATGGGGGGAAGGGTGGTGGTAACTGAATATTTCGGCAGTTGTCACCATGATAGGCCCCAAGAGAACCATGCTATTCCTATGCTCTTATGAAGAAAGAGCAAAGACGCCGCAAAACCAAAAGGGTGAGGGGCGAGAGGGATAAAGGTAGGTGGGATCAAAACTGATAACGATAATCAAATAAAAAAAGTGGAAAAACGAAGGAAAGGACAGTCGTTGGGGGGGATATCAGATAGCTTTCATCGCCGGCTGATCGGCACTTCAGAGCTAAGACGCTTCTCAGCGATCCATGGACAAAAAAGCGGTAGGGGGAAAATAAAGGGTGGACAAAATGAAAGGGAGGGGGGGGGGCAAAATTGTGGGAGAAAATGAAGAGGGGAGGGCAAAATGAGGGGTGTCAAAATGAAGGGAAGCTAAATGAGGGGCGCCAAAATGAATGGGGAAATGAATGGGAGGAAAATGAAGGTGGGGAAATTAAGGGGGGGGGGAATGAGTGGAGGAAGGGTGCAAAATGTGGGGATGATAGCATAATGGAAAAATGGAGATGGGATGAGGGGGAAATAAAGAGGGGTAGGGGAAATGAAGAGTGGGTGAAGAAGGGAGGATGGGATGAATGAAAAGGGGAGGGGACAAAATCAAGAGAGGAAGGGGTAAATGACATGTAGGAGGGGGAATATGATGAGGGTAGGAGGGGGGAATATGAGGAGGGTAGGCGAGGGAAGATGAAGAGGGAAGGATGGGGGAGATGAAGAGGGGAGGGGGAGATGAAGAGGGGAGGGTGGAAGATGAAGAGGGGAGGAGTGGAAGATGAAGAGGGGAGGGGTGGACGATGAAGAGGGAAGGAAGGGGGAAATGAAGATGGCAGGGGGCAAAATGAAGAGGGTGTGAGGGGTCTCTCTTCCACACATCTCACCTCTGCTAAAGGGGTTTTCCCGTTAAGTGAAGCCACGATGTCCGGCAAGGAGAGCGGCAGGCGTGCTTCGACATATACCGGAACATCGCCGTAGCTAGACGAAATCCACCGACAGTGAAGTCTTTCGGGCGGCGCAAAAGAGCGCATGTAGGCAAAACGCTTCTGTTTGAGGGCCGTCTCACACTTCGCTGAGCACCACGGGAGTGGTGGGCGTGCAAAACGGCCAGACGTTCTAGGATTAGTAGCTAGGCCCACGGCGCACGGCGATGAGATTGCCGGAGAAGAACTCAACGGCATCATAAACCGACCTAATTTCCTCGACTGAGATAGAGAAATCAGTCATTTCCTGAAATGCGGGCCACGGCGCCAAGCACCACCGGGGCGGGCTCTCGAGCCGCAGTGGAAAAGTGATCACTACCATGGAGGTCATCGAGCACTACCCACCCAAAATCAGGCTGTGCATCCGGAGAGCACAAAGATAGATCGAGGCAGGAAAATGAAGCGGTTCTCGGGCAGTGATGCGTTAACTCATCCACATTTAGGACACCCATATCCAGCTCGTCGATCAGGTAGGTCGGCCAAGAACAGACCCCTGGGATTGATCGAGATATCTCCCTAGAGGGATGGGGGTCTCCCGTTCAAGTCTCCGAGTAAGAGAAAGGGCCTCGGCGACTGTTCCACAATGCGGCGGGAGTTCTCCGCGTCGAAGTCGGCTGACGGTGGAATGTACGCAGAAATAACAGTTTAGCTCCTATCCAAGTGTGGCTGCACTGCTACTGTATAAAAGGAGGTATTTAAAACAAAATGCTCTTTTGCACGTAACTTGCAGTTTTATCCATCCTAATAGTATATACAATGTACATGCACAACTTATAACCATGCTTAGTTAAAACTCGGAGGAATAAAGAACAAAAAGAATGGAGGAAAACAAAACTTGGAAGAATAAAGAAAAAAACAAATTTCGAGGAATATAGAAAACAATAAACCTTGGATAAATAAAGAAAAAACTATTTGTAAAATAAATAAAAACAATTATGGGTTATAACAAAAGCGGGGGAATAAAATGTAATTGCGTTACTCATTTGCGACCTAATGGGGGGAAATCGCTGGCGCGAAGCACATTTCCCAAACCCCGATTAAAAAAAATCTACAGGAGTGTACAGGATGCACCCATCCGCTCTCATTTGCAGAACATCCACTACACTTCTCATCTCGCCGATTTCGACTCTCCCTTAAATTCCCCTTTCAAGGCCCTTTTCCTCAATAAATCCAGAGATAACAAGAACTACTACAAGTACAATTACTGATACACCATCCAACAAATATTACCAAACGGTGCCGACCTGACAGAAACAACGGCAGGATATTGGTCATCAATCCTCGCTAACTGGCACTCTTTACCGCGCACCGTAGCACTACACCGGATATCCGAAAGACGACTGCTTGGCTCTCGAGCGAAAACACCAAGGTCCCCCCCTCCCCCCCAATACAACTATTTGCGATGAAACGGACACAAAGGGCAAGGGAATACATGTGCAGGTGTATATGTGCATGTATTTGTGCGCGTGCACAATTACGCGCATTTATGCCCGTAAGAGTCCGTGCCGTATTGCATCGGCCGACCTTCACCCCACAAGTCACGCTCGATTAAACTTAACTTAGACATCATCCCCACCATTATCATCATCCACTCAAAATTCCAAAAATTAAAGTCATCAATTCCTTATGATCCTCACCATTAACATCATCCACTAATCATCATGACTACAACTAACGTCATCAATTCATCATCATCACCACTATCATCTTCCTCACCATTACAACAATGATCCAGTCATCACTTCCACAATTAAGGTCATCAATTTATTATCACAACATTATCATCATCTCCACAATTAACGTGATCATTCATCAACATCTCCACCATTATCATCATTCTCACAATTAACGTCATCATATAATCATCATCCCCACCATTAACACCAACACATCATTCACACAATTAAAGTCATCAATTCATCACATCCCAAATTAACGTCATAAAATCATTATTATCATGACTAGCATTAACATTATCCACTCATCATCATTCCCACAATTAACGTCATCAATTCATCATATCCCAAATTAACGTCATCAATTCATTATCATATGGACCATTAACATCATCCACTCAACATCATTCCCACAATTGACGTCACAAATTCATTATCATCTGACTATTAACATCTTCATCATCATTCCCACAATTAAAGTCATCATCACCTCCACCATTAGCATCATTCCCACAATTAACATCATCAATTCATTATCATCTGGACCATTATCATCATCCACTCATCATCATGCCTACAATTAACGTCATCAATTCATCATCACCCCACCATTAATATCATCACCTCATCATTCCCACAATTATCATATGGACCATTAACATCATCCACTCACCATTCCAACAATTATCATATGGACCATTAACATCAATCCCACAATTAACGTCATCAATTCATCATCATCCCTACCATTAACATCAACAACTCATCATTCCTACAATTAAAGGCATAATCATCTACACCATTAGCATCATTTCCATAATTAACGTCATCAATTCATCATCATCCACTTTTCATCATTCCAACAATTAACGTCATCAATTCATTATTAAACCATTATCATCATCTCCACAATTAACCATCAATTCATCAACATCCCCAACATTATCATCATTCCCACAATTAACGTAATCATATAATCATCATCCCCACCATTAACACTAACTAATCATTCCCACAATTAACGTCATCAATTCATCATATCCCAAATTAACGTCATAATTCACTATTATCATCACCACCATTAACATTATCCACTCTTCATCATTCCCATAATTAACGTCATTAATTCATTATCAACTGGACCATTATAATCATCCCCATCATTGGCATCATCCACTCATCATACTCACAATTAACTTCATCAATTCATCATCTCCAAAATTGGCATTATCCCCCAAATTAACGTCATCAATTAATTATTATCTGAACCATTAACAATGTAGAAGTCTAAATAGCTCTATACATTAGTACATACATAAATACACCGACACAGCTGCGTGTCCCCCCCCCCCCTTATTCAAAATTCGCCATTTCGCATCGAATCCCCTTCACCCCTTAACCAAATTCGCGGTCGGCCACACAGGAAAATGTCTGCTTCAAAAGACACCTGCCAGCCGACGAAGGCCCGAGTTTCTTCGCGCCGTCATAAACTTGCGACTTGAGACGAGGAAAGCTCGGATGGCGCCGAGGTGTGAATGTTTGGCATGTCCTGGCTGCAGACGAAAGGTCTTTTCGCGCGACGATAAGAATTTTATGAGAATCCGGTACTCTCTCTCGATTTTAGCTCTTGAGGGAAATAAAAGGGAAAATTCTCCTCGGAGTCGGGCAGAAGATCTTGGACCTACGTTGTGTGTGGAACGAGTCCCACAAAGGAAACAGTTCGCCAGTTGCAAGGAAGAAACTTCGGGGAATTTGTTGTTGCCGTCTGGGTACTTGTAGGTGCTAAACTTCTCGCAGACTCACTCCCTCCCCCCCACCTTGAGTCAGAGGTTACAGAGGACCTCCCTCTGAAGATTACCCTAGACGCTGCTAGGTAATCATTTTTGGCTACCCACTCCAGGTGCCAATAATCGAAACGGACACTTCGAGGAGAAGAATTCCGATTTGAGTCACAGTTTGACTCGCGTTCGCGATCCGGCCTAGGATCATTATATCAGGACACCGGTCTAGGATTACCCACACATTCGGTAACCTCGGACGACCGGGCTAAGTGCGAACATCGTCAGAAGAAGAAGACATTCACCGTCATTCTCCAAATACTTACGAACTCAAAGGTATCGTTAAAGTGAATTATTCCTAACTTCACCAGTTTAATCGTTAACTAGAATTTCCATGCCGAGCTCATAACTTCGAGTATTACAAGTGATTAATTCAGTGCTTAATTCCGTGATATTATTCAATTCATTCTGTCGGGTGCAATTAAGACGCAAGCATCCTAGTAAGTAGATTTCTGTGTAATCCCCACGATATTATATAGACATGTCATCTGGCGACTGCCTTCTAGGGCATAAGTCGCCGCACTCAAGCCAGCTTAAATCTAGGCTACATTAAAAGCCAGATTAAAAAAAAAGGGAAAAAAAATGCAATCAAAAAGCAAAGGAAAAACAAACAAATTGAAGAAATATTATTATTTTAAATAATTGGAAGCCGGCCTTCTCCAAAAAGTCTAAAAGTCCACAGATCGGTGTGCACGAATTCGTACCGAGTACAAGGAACAGGCGGTAGCGACCCCGCCCATCCGGTACCGGGACAGATATCGTGCGCGAAGATCACCCAGACTGGGACATTCGACAAGAATGTGCTGAACAGTCTGGGGGACGACGCAGTCTTCACAATAGGGCGCTGGCGAGCGCTCCATCAAATAGCGATGCGTCACACGAGTGTGCCCGATTCGGAGACGACAGAAAGCGACCTGAAGCAGTCGCGGCATTGGGGGATATGTCCATGGGAACAGTCGCGGCACAATGGCATGCAACTTTAAGTTCCCTTCGACCGTCTCCGATCTTCTTTGCAAAGCAGTCCGAAGAGCTTTAGGTGGAAAGATTAATCGTATTTATACATATATATGCTATTTCATATTTCCAATTTATGTATATTAAAGTTTATTTTTGTATCTGTGTGTTTAACTATTCTTGACTATCCTTTGGCAATTAATAAGCAATCCACTCGGCTTAAATCTCAATATTACAAAAGTCCACCCATGACTGGCTTTTACTGAGTGAGGGCACACTCAGGGGATCATTATCTTAATTTTTATCAAAAGGGAAGCACTGGGGTTATTCTTATTCACCGGAAGTGGCTATGGTAGGTGCATTGGCTACACTTCACCCCCACTTTACCTTGGTGCGGAATTAAAATATATGTTCAGGAAGTGGGACTGGGATTACCCACTCACTAACCCTCGACAAACATCATTCTCATCAGTAAATCATGCACTCATCATCATTCATCATCATTCCCACAATTAACGTCATCAATTCATTATTATCATCCCCACCATTAAGATTATCTATTCATCATCATTCCCATAATTAAAGTCATCAATTCATTATTATATGGACCATTATCATCATCCCCACCATTAACATCATCCACTCAACATAATTCCCACAATTAACGTCATCAATTCATCATCTCCAAAATTAGCATCATCCCCCAAATTAACGTCATCAATTTATTATTATCATCCCCACCATTAACATTATCCACTCATCATCATTCCCATATTTAACCTCAATTCAATATCATCTGGACAATTATCATCTCCATCATTGTCATTATCCACTCAACATCATTCCCACAATTCAAGTAATCAATTCATTATTATCAGAACTATTAACATCATCCTCACCATTAACATCAAGCACTCATCCTCATTCCTACAATTAACGCCATCACTTCGATTATCATCTGGACCATTATCATCATCCCCACCATTAACATTATCCACTCATCATCATTCCCATATTTAACCTCAATTCATTATCATCTGGACCATTATCATCTCCACCATTGTCATTATCCACTCAACATCATTCCCACAATTCAAGTAATCAATTCATTATTATCTGAACTATTTCATCATCCTCACCATTAACATCAAGCACTCATCATCATTCCCACAATTAACGTCATCAATTCATTACCATCCCCACCATTAATATCATCCACTCATCATTCCCACAATTAAAGTCATCAATTCATCATTATCCCTACCATTTTCATCATCCTCACAATCAACGCCAGGCCATCCTTAACATCAAAATGAGGATCCTCAAGGTGGCTAATTAGTAGAGGGTTGGCCAGGCCGAAAGAAACACGAGTCATCAGTTAGTAACCTCTTTCAATTAACCCCATTTCTCACACGCCCCCCTCATCACCCACACTTCTCTTTATACTAGAACCCCCCACCCCCATCCTCAGCGCCATTTCTTCACCCCATAAACAAACTCCTAGTCCGGGCCACAGTGGGTCTATTTATGTCCAATAAATCAATTATTTTAGGGACGAAATCTAATATGAGTAAAGAAGGCCAATGGAGGCGAGGACAAACAATGAACAAACAGGAAATAAAGAACAAAAGAACCCATGAGGGTTCCCTCACAGACAACGTGTAATCCAACGAAGGCAAGTGTCACTAATAGTAGGAGGGACAATAAAAAAAACGCAATAATAATAATTATAAAATGTCAAGAAAGGCAGGGATACATAAAGAATACCACGTTAACCCTAAACACAAGGATACTAACGTATCGTTGTCATAGGGATAGAGATCTGTTCCCTCACAAGTGCATCGACCACGCCCGGGGAAAGCTAAACAGTTGCTATGGCAACAACCTAACACTGCAGCGGGTCCATTGCAATTTAACTGATCGCGAAAAGCGTGTTTTGTTTTGTTTTTGTTTTTTTAGGTGGGTGGGTGGGTAATTCGCCCATTTGGCAACTGCCTTCAAGGGCATAATTTGCAGTAGTAAAATTATAACCTAGTACTAGGCTATTCTAAAATTCGAAAAAAACAACAAACAAACAGACAGAAAACAGGAAGGAAGCACGTTCCGGCGTCGGGAGGAGGTCGTTAAAAGCGACTCGCTCGTTGCAAGGAGCAGATAAATACCACTTTTTTTAAGAGACCTTCTGACGACTGCCTACTAAGGCGTAGGTCGACGTAATCACGCTACAACCTAATACTAGGTTAGGTTAAAAAACGAGTAAAGAATGTAAAAAAACAAATAAAAGATAAAACAGAAACCGACTAAGAAACAAGCAAAAAAAAAACAATAACAAAAAAGCAAAAAGGAAGTGCGCTCCGGCGTCTGGGGTAGGTCCGTCTCCCCCCCCCCCCCCGGCGTAGTTTGTTTGTTTTTCATCAACAATGGGACGTGAAACTCCTTCGTGGCCGAGGGAGGGGGGGCATCATGGGAGTTTGGCCTGAAACACCCTCAAGCGGATGCCGAGAGATGGAAGAGTAATGCGTTGTGTGTGCGCGGAGAAAGGAGAAGTGCAAGAGAACGTTCATGCTGTGATAGGGAATGTGTGAGTTGACATACGAGTGTGTGACTGCAGCTGCCTACGCGCATGCATCCAGCTCGCCGAATTCTTTTCCGTCCGCTCTAGCTAGGAATCGAACCCGGTTCCTTAGAAGTGATAGCTTCTGGGACGGAGGGGATAGATGTAAACAAGATCAGTCTGGTTGATGTAAATATGATCGGTAGGATGTACATATGTCAACGAGAAGCATGAGGGGTCAGGGGGACAAAGAGGGGAGGGGGGCATGATTTATGAGGGAGGGACCGCTTTTAGAGTGAGGGGTAATTTGAAGTTAGTCGTACTCGATGCAAACTCAAGGTTGCACATGGGGCCACCCGAGGTTACTCTTGGTGCCAACTCAGTGCATACGCAGCGCCCCCTTAAAGTATTCCATGGTGCCAACCCAAGCTCTACATGGCGACACGCAAAGGTATACTATAATGCCAACTAAAGACGATTACAGCGCCAAACAGAAGGATTTTATGGTGCCAACTCAAGGCATTTATGGCCCCATCCAAAGGTATTATATGATGCCAACGAGGTGCACGCGGGGACACCAGAAGGCACCATATAGTGCTAACGTAAGGTTTATGCAGCGACACCAGAAGGTATTTGATGGTGCCAACTCAAAGCTATGTATGTAGTGCAACCCATAAGTATTCCATGGTGGCATTTCACGGCCTAAGTGGCACCATTTACAGATATACTGGCGTGCCAACTAAAGGGGAACGCAGTGTTACCCAAAAGCATCCCAAGATACCAACTCAAAGCATTTATGGCATCGCGCAAAGGTGTTCTATCATGCAAACTCAAGGCCTAAGCAGTGCCACCCAAAGGCATCGAATGGTACCAAGTAAAGCCCTATATGGAACCACGCAAATGTCTTCTATGGTGCAGGCTGAAGGCGTACGGGGCTGCATTCAAAGGCTTTTTTACTTCCATTTTTTTACAAGCCTATCTGGGGATTGCCTTCGAGAGCAGAAATCGCCGCAATTCAAATGTCAGCCTAGTGCCAGGTTAATCTAAAATACCAAGCAAATGTAACCAGGATCAGTAAAAAAGAAAAAAGGCTCAAAGAAAGTACATACTGTGACCTCCCAATGAGGGGAGGTTAAGAGAATTCTCCATACGAACAGAAATTCCAGGATGCGATCATTTACATAGACTCGGACCGGTCCATCGTTGATGTGCTTTTCCAACCCGTCCCGCCATTTAGGCGAAATTGTCCTGGAACTTCGACCATAAAGGATGGCGACATCGTAGCCACCTTATACATGTACTGCAGGAAGGTGAGCAGAGTGGACGCTCCAGCACACCCCGCACTTAACGCTTGCGCTAACCAGCGGGCTTTCGGCCCTCGCACCAGGTAGGGACTTCACGGCATAAACTGCCACTTAAGTAAGGGCTGGTAAGAGGACGAAAGTGCGCAAGGCAATCAGAGCCTCTGTGGATAGGAGAGCAAGTGTGGAAAAGGGTATGTAATAAAGATAAGTAGAGATGGGCAGGTCCACTAAAGAGTAGGTCGGGTGATCACCTATTATTATTATTATATCCAAGTGCTAGGTGTACCCTGTGCAACAGGGTACACAGGGTACCTGAAGGAAAGGAGATGATATTTTGGATGAGAGGTTTGAATGTAAGGTTTGTGAGGGAAAGGGAAGAGTGGTTGGCATCTTCCCCCCAGGGATTAACCATAAGTGCACGAAATGCTTCAGCACATAACACCCAATGGCTAGGGAAAACCAATTTGGGGTGTAAAATTATGTGTGGCCTTATGGATGATAAAGGGGTGAGGGGTGTGTTGTTTTTTTAGTGGCGTTGACTACACGTTGTGGGAGAGGGGCTGATGGTGATTGTGATTCAGCATCTTTTATGCAATCGTATCTTTAGGTTAAAGACTATGAAATTAATTAACCATTTAAATGGTATAAACCCATTCTAAATGCAGATAGAGAGAGAGAGAGAGAAAGAGAGCAAAGGAGAGAGAGAAAGATAAAAAGAGAGGAGAAAAAGTAAGAAAGATAAAAAGAGAGAAAGAGAAAAGGAGAGAACGAGGGAAAGAGGGAAAGAGAGAGAAACGAGAATTAGAGAGAAGAGAAAAAGAGGACGAGAGAACGATAAAGAGAGAGGAAAAAGAGAGGAGGGTGGGAGGGAGGGGGAGAGAGAGTGACAAGGAGTAACAAGGAAAGGAAGTACACTAAGAGACCTTACGGTCCATTCAAAGAGGGTAACTTTGGACTATCAATCGAGCAGGCACATGGATGCTCAATTGTTTTGCGTCCCTAAACGGCCACTTTTCAAGACTTTGTCTAGTCTTGACTTGAACTGGTCAACAGATTCACTGTTGACAACTTCCACTGGAAGTGCGTTCCACTTACCGCAGATACTGTAAATGAAAAAAATTCCACACAGATTGCGGTTGTAACGCTTCAGTTCAAGTTTAAGGCCGTGATTGCGCGTTCTGTTCTCACTCAGTGTGAAAATAGCCCGGTAGTCAACATTGTCGAACCCTCGAAGTATTTGGACAACTTCGATGAGCTGACCACGCAGTCTACGGGTTTCCAGCGAGAACAGATCTAATTCCCTTAGTCTATCCTCATAACTTTTATGTTGGATAGAGGGAATCAGCTTGGTTGCCCTGGCTTGTACGCGTTCCAACCTTTCGATATCCTTTCGAAACGAAGGACTCCAAAATTATACGGCATACTCCAGGTGCGGCCGAACGAAAGAGTTGTACAGACAAAGTACTATCTCCTTGTTACGGTATCCAAACTGGCGCTTTATGTAGCCTAACATCCTTTGGGCTTTCTTCTCTGCCTCGATGCACTGTTTCGAGAACTTGAGGTCACTAGTGATATTTACACCCAAGTCCTTCTCAGTGTCGGTGGATTCAATAGCAGTGCCCTTAAGGATATACTGAGATTGGGGGTTTCTGTGGCCGATATGCATCACTTTTCATTTGATCACGTTAAAAGGCATTTGCCACGTGTCCGACCACTCTCCAATCTTCCCAAGATCTTCCTGCAGGCGGGCAGTATTTCCATCCTTTGCAACGTTCATACCAAGCTTGGTATCGTCGGCAAATTTGGAAATCTTGGCAACCATGTCACCGTCCATGTCGTTGATGTAGATGATGAATAGTAGTGGTCCCAGGACAAAACCTTGAGGCACCCCGCTAGTAACGGGCACCCACTCAGAAGCCTGTCCATTCACCACCACCCGTTGCCGTCTGTCACTTAGCCAGTTCTCGATCCAGCCGGCTACTTTTCCGTCTATGCCCAGCGCTCGCACTTTCCGGAGAAGGCGGCGGTGTGGTACCTTATCAAAGGCTTTCTGAAAGTCTAAGTACACCACATCCACCGCCTTGTCCCGATCGTGCTCACTGAACACGAAGTGGAAGAATTCCACAAGGTTCGAGTCAGGCATGACCGTTGCCTTCGGAAGCCGTGCTGGGAGCTCCTCAGTAGCAGGTTTGACTCTAAATACGACGTCATTTTGTCCACCATCATGCTTTCCATGAGTTTACCGACTATCGAAGTCAGACTGATAGGTCGGTAGTTTGACGGTTGGCTTCGGTCTCCTTTCTTGAAGATAGGAGTCACCTCCGCTTCACGCCAGTCTCTAGGAACGCATTCGGTCCGGATTGACATGTTGAAGATTGCGCTCAGGTGCCGTGACACTTGATCGCGCACTTCTTTCAACACTTTAGGTAGAAACCCATCCGGGCCAGGTGACTTATTCGTCATTAGGTCAGTGATCTTTTTTATTTTCCCTTCGGTGAAGTCCATATCCTCCAGCTTTTTCCCCGAGTAGGAATTCATTGGCTGTGGGATGGGACCACACTCTTCAGTAAACACTGAAGAGAAGTAGTCGTTGAGGAGGTTAGCATTTTCTGCATCTAAGTGCTTTAATGCCCCCTCCTCATTTCTCAAAGGGGTCAATCGTTCGACGGATTGTTTTACTGCTGTTTACATATCCAAAGAACTCCTTGGGATTCTCTTTACAGAGTCTCGCCACCCGGAGTTCCTCAGACCGCTTAGCCGCCCTTATGATGGACTTCACTCTCCTGGCTAGCCTCCGGTATTCGTCAAAGTCACCCGAGATCTTCGATTGTCGGTACACAGTTCTCTTCTTCCTAAGCAGTTGGCCGATTTCTCGATTAAACCACTTTGGTTAAACAGAAGACCAACGGGGACATTTCAGAGGGATGAAACGCGATTGAAGACTCATGAATATGGTTTTGAAACTGTTCCACGAGTTTTCAACAACATCGCACACTTCTAGCCTCACGTCAGTCAGTCCAGCACGAAGACCTGCAAAGTCTGCTCTTTTCAAATCGAGTTTCCTCGATTTACTAGTTGCAGGCCCTGCCTTCGGGACTTTGACTACAAATATAATTAGTCGGTGGTCACTGCCACCGAGCTCTTCGCCAACAGAGAGGTCCTCAACGATGTCATCCTCAGAGGTGAAAACCAAGTCCAGGATATTGTTTCCTCTCGTTGGCTCTCTCACCAATTGAGGAGGGGGGGAGAGAGAGGAGGGGGGGAGAGAGAGGAGGGGGGGAGAGAGGAGGGGGGAGAGAGAGGAGGGGGGGGGAGAGAGGAGGGGGAGAGAGAGGAGGGGGAGAGAGAGAGGGGGGAGAGGAGGGGGAGAGAGAGAGGAGGGGGAGAGAGAGAGGGGGGGAGAGAGAGGGGGGAGAGAGAGGGGGGGAGAGGAGGGGGGAGAGAGGAGGGGGGAGAGAGGAGGGGGGGAGAGAGGAGGGGGGGAGAGGAGGGGGGGAGAGGAGGGGGGAGAGAGGAGGGGGAGAGAGGAGGGGGAGAGAGGAGGGGGGAGAGAGGATGAAGGAGAGAGGAGGGGGGAGAGAGGGGGAGATGGGGGAGGGGAGAGGGGGAGAGGGGGGAGGGGGGAGAGAGAGGAGGGGGAGAGAGAGGAGGGGGAGAGAGAGGAGGGGGAGAGAGAGGAGGGGGAGAGAGAGAGGGGGGAGAGGAGGGGGAGAGAGAGAGGGGGGAGAGGAGGGGGAGAGAGAGAGGGGGGAGAGGAGGGGGGAGAGAGGAGGGGGAGAGAGGAGGGGGAGAGAGGAGGGGGAGAGAGGAGGGGGGGAGAGGAGGGGGAGAGAGGAGGGGGGAGAGAGGATGGGGGAGAGAGGAGGGGGGAGAGAGGGGGAGATGGGGGAGGGGAGAGGGGGGGAGGGGAGGGGAGAAGGGGGGAGGGGAGAGGGGGGGAAGGGGGGCGGAAGAGAGGGGGAGGGAGAGAGAGAGGGGGAGGGAGAGAGAGAGGGGGGGAGAGAGAGAGGGGAGAATGGGAGGCTAGAGAGAGATGGGAAGACAAAAGAGAGCGAGAAAAAGAAGGAGAGAAAGTAATAAGGAATCGGATTACCTCAAAAGACATTTATTTCTACCGAAGAAGTACCATAACATTAGAAGTAAAAATAGTTCAAACATAATTATTAAATTTATAATTGTGGAATATAAATCGTCATTCAAACTGGAACAGGAAAATAATTGTGAATGATAAAATAAGATAAATTAAGGTAGAACAAAACAAAACGTATACGAGTATGATCAAGTCCTATACTTGTACTGTACGCGAAGGCGGCTGGAGCTCGACTCGATCTCGGGTATCAATTACCGAGGGTACGATGGCCCAGCGCAAACACCAACTAGCGTATAAACCTGATTTTCTAAAATACGGCTTCCCACATCTGAGAGATAGATCAGGGAATGCCCGCCCCTCAGTGTGTTCAGTGTCTGCAAATCCTTGCCAATGAATCATTGAAGGAAAAAACACTGAAACGTCACTTGTGTTTAATTCATCTAAACTTTATTGTAAAAACACTAAATTACTGGAAGGATAAGAAAGAACAGGTAAAACGAAGTCGGATTGATGCTCCTTCAGGCTCAGCTTTTTCTTTGGAGAAAGCTTCCTTGCCATACTTTGAAGTGGCATGGTATATCGCACGATCCAAGAAAATTGAGTCTGTACCACTTTCTATTTTGGTTCAATTAGTTGTAGCAGGGAAATTTTCTGGCAGACAAATGCATCTGTGGACATTGCTGGCGAACCTAAACTCATGACAGAATTCTCGAAGAATTTCTGTTCTGTAATGCCTTGTCAACAACCACCATAGGAGAAGATATATTTGTTCTGGTGGACATTTTTTTTCAAGAAACATAACAAGACTGGTTGAACTGTTTGGCTGTGTGTACTGGTGGATTGCAATCGATGATGGGAAGTCGAGTAGGTTTTGTCACTCGAGTTAAAGGTGAAAATCCTGACGTCATAATAATTCACTGTTTCTTAAATCGAGAAAATTTGGCCTCTCAACTTCTCTAGCCAGAAGTTTATGTTGTACTGAGAGATGTTATCCAAATAAAGATGCCGCATCCTTAGACGGGTTATTAAGCTTAAAACTGAAATAAAGGTTTTTCTCCAAGAGAAGAAGACGCTGCTTGGGTAGAAAGACTAGCAAATTTAGGTGACATCTTCGAGCACTTGAATGAATTGAACTCAGACATGCAAGGGCGAAATCAAACTATGGTAGATATCAGAGAAACTGAAAAAATTACATCATTCAAGAAGAAACTTGCAATTCGAAGAGAAAAATTAGCCACCGGAAAAACAGCTGTTAATCCATAACTGAGTGCAGTGCTGGAAGATTCATCAGAAATAGAGTTTGTTAACATTAAATTGTTTTTTCCAAGATCATTTGCCAGAAAATGTTGAAGTATGTGAACACATTTTTTTTTTAATTTTAGGAGCTCATCTGCGAACTGCCTACTTGGGCATTAGTCGCGGTATTCAACACTGCCTAGTACTAGGCATCTTTAAAATAACATGACCCCCCCCCCGACAAAAAAAACAATAAAAATAAAAAAGAAGAAAAGACAATAAACAGGAAGCAAGCTCCGGCGTCGGGGGAGATCTGCATCCCCCCAGCGCAGGAATGTGAGAACTACTAAAATAACAAAACAAAAAAATAACAACTAGTTAAATAAAGGGGAGAAGGCCGGCCTCCCCGCAGAAGTCTATAAGTCCACCAGTCAATGTGCATGAACTAGTCCCGAGTACAAGGGACAGGCAGTAGCGACCACGCCCATCCCGAAACCGGGACAGGTAACGAGCGCGAAAATTGCCCAGAATGGGATATTCAACAAGAATGTGCCGAACAGTCTGCGGGACAACGCATTCTTAACAGTAGGGCACTGGCGAGCGCTCCATCAAATGGCGGTGCGTCACGCGAAGGTGTCCAATTCCGAGACGACAGAACCCAACCTGAAGCCTTCGCGGCATTGTGGGGTAGGTCAATGGAAACAGTCGCGGCGCAATGGTACGCAACTTTAAGTTCCCTGAGATCTTCTCCCATCTTGTTTGCTAAGCAGCCCGGAAAGCTGTCCGTATTCCTGCCATGTAGTCGTTGTCAGGAAGCGCGAAACGCTAGTCCAGTCGCCGAGTCTTCGCGCTCATTCCCCGCAAATCCTACATGTCCAGGACCCCAGCAGAAGATAATCTCGACATCTACCCGGCTTGACAAAACCGTGGCGTCACGGATATCGCGAAACAGGAGATTCGGAGATTCCAATACCCCGAGAGCACTCAGTGCACTTTGTGAGTCGCTTTAAATCACAATATGGTCTCTGAACAGGGCACATCGCATAATCTCCCGTACTGAGAGGTGTATTGCCAACAGCTCGGCCGTGAGGACAGACGCAGCGCCTAGCAGAGCCCCGCTGACTTCAAACAGAGGGGATAGGGCGTGAAAGCCGACCCATCTTGGGACTTGGAGCCATCCGTATACACTGGCACGGTTCCAGCGTGACACGAGGTGTGCTCCAAAAAAGTCGAGCGCAATACTCCCGGCGCTGTGCAAGCTTTGGGAGCAGAGGCGTGGCGACAAATAGTCAAAGGTGGTACCCTTCAAGGTGGCGTCCTGAGCAGAACCAAGGACGTCAACGGCGTCTCTCGGCAGCATAGGCACCGTCAAAATTAGCTACGGATGTAGTGAGAGCTGTGGCGACTGAGGGAGGCGCCGGGCTCACGCGTACAGGCAAATAATACACTATGCACGGCGCAGAGCAAGTGGCATCTCCCCAGCATCGACAAGTAGACTCTCAATGGAGGAAGTGCGAAAGGCACCGGTCACCAGTCGAAGGCCAGTGTGGTGGATCGAGTCCACCTACCGCAATACACGCTCAACTGCGGATGCATAAAACTCGTATCCGTAGTCGAGCTTCGAACGAACAAAGGATTGATAAAAAAGTAAGGCAGTAGCCCTATCAGCGCCCCAATCGCTGAACGTCACGGAACAAAGAATATTCATGGCGCGGGTACAAGAGACCCAAAGGCTACGAATATGAGCCTCCGCGTCGGTCAAATACAAGACAAAGGAACCGCTGCGATTCAAGAACTTGCAGGGATACCCCATTGAGAAAAAAGTCTGGGTTAGGGTGGAACCGTGGATGGCGGAAGAAATGCACCACCATAGTCTTGGCCAAGGAAAACCAAAACCTGTGCGCTTCGGCATAGCGAGAGAGGCGGATCGATGCCTGTTGGAGTCGACGCTCCAGAGTTGGAAACTGGGGCGCGCCAAAAGAGATCGAAAGGTCGTCCACGTAGAGCGTAGCGAGAACATCTTCTGAAAGCACCAAGGTGATGCTGTTTATGCTCAGGGCAAAGAGCGCGACAGTAAAAACACTTCCGTGCAGAAAGTGTCCCACCAGTACGCGGAATCGACGATCTCGCAAAAATTCAGATATAAACATTGGGAGGCATCCCCTCGCCCCAATCGTGTGAAGAGTCTCCATGATACCGTATCGACATGCGGTATCATAGGCCTTCAACGGTGGGAAAAACAACGTGGCCTAGTGTTGTCTAGGAAGGAAAGCCTCGTAGACGTCATTTTCCAGTCGGAGCAGAGCATCCGACGTGGAGTGGAACTTGCGGAAGCCGCACTATGCAGAAGACAGATGGCCTCCGCTGTCCAGGAAAAAGGCTAATCTAACATTTACCAATTTCTCCATCAACTTGCACACGCAAGAGGTTAGAGAGATTAGGCGGTAACCGGTCGGAGTAGAGTAATCTCTCCCCGGTTTGCGAAAGGCGAGCACAGTAGCGATTCACCAGGAGTCTGGGAGAAGACCTTCTACCCAGATCCTGTTGACCAAATCTTACAGAAAGGCAATGCCTCGCTCACCCAGGTGTCGAAGCATGGCGTACGGGACATCGTCCGGAACATGGGCGGTGTCCGCGCACGAAGCGAGAGCGGAACGCAACTCACTCACATTAAACTTGTCGTTTAAGGGTTCTCCGCCTCTGGAGGTAAAGTCCAGCCGGCGGCCTTCCTCGACATCACGACGTGCATTGAATTATGGCGGAGCAGCATCACGGCTAGAGAATGCGGAAAAAGCGGTCACAAAGCATTCCGCCACCGGCGCGGGGTCCGACATTGCGGTCCCATTCTCCTGGAGAACGGGAGGGGGGTCCTGCGAGAACTTGCCCCGAATCCTTTTGAGTCGCTTCCACACCTCAGCTAAAGGGGTCTTCCCGTTAAGTGAAGACACGTATGCCCGAAAAGAAGAGCGGCGGGCGTGCTTCGAAATATACCGGAACCTAGCCCTAGCCCGACGAAATTCACCCACAGTGAAATCGTTCGGGCGGGGCTTATAGCGCATGTAGGCATAACGCTTCTGTTTGAGGGGCGTCTCACACTCGGCCGACCACCATGGGAGTGGTCGGCGTGCAAAACGGTCAGACGTCCTAGGAATAGTAGTCAGGCCCACGGCGATGAGGTTGCCGGAGAAGAACTCAACGGCCTCATCTACCGACCTAAACTCCTCGACTGAGATAGAGAATTCAGTCATTTCCTGAAATGCAGGCCACCGCGCCCGCGCCAAGCACCACCGAGGTAGTCTCTCAGGCGGCAGTTGCCCTGAAAATGATATTTGAATAGGAAAGTGATCACTACCATGGAGGTCATCGACCACCCCCCAATCAAAATCAGGCTGTGCATCCGAAGAGCACAAAGATAGTGCAAGGCAAGAAAATGAAGCGGTTCTCGGACAGTGATGCGTAAACTCATCAACATTTAGAACACCCATCTCAAGCTCTTCAATCAGGTTGGCAAGGACTTGACCCCGGGGTTTAATAGAGTAGTCTCCCCAGAGGGGATGTCTACCGTTAAGATCTCCGAGCAAGAGAAAGGGCCTCGGCAACCATGCCACGACGCGGCGGAAGTACCCCGCGTCGAAGTCAGCTGACGGTGGAATGTACGCGGAAATAACAGTATACCTCCTATCAAGGTACACCTGCACAGGTACTGCCTGAAAGGAGGTATCTAAATCGAAGAGAAGAACGGAGACATCATGCGGAGTGTAAATCGCACATCCTCCCGCCCGGCTCCCATCCCGTGGTGGTAGGGTCGCAAAACCCTTATACCCCGGGAGGAGGGGCATGGTCTCCTGCAAAAAGATACCTAACGGAGAATGGGAGACGAGCCTCCCAAACTCGTCCCAGTTTGCCCGGAATCCACGGTAATTCCATTGAAGGAATATGCCCTCCAGGCCTAACTCGGATGAGATGCGGGTCCCTCTTCCAAGAGAAGACCCTCACAGGAATGGCCGTACGCTTCCCGGAAGCAGAACTCAGGACGCTGTTGGCCGGACAATACGCTGAAGGAGCTGTCGCCTTCGGGACTTATTGGGGGAGGTTGGGCTCGCCATGCGAGTCTTTTCCCCCCTCCGCTTCGAAATTTTAGGCAGTCTTCGGAAGTGAGGGGCACTCTTTTGGAGGATTCACCGTCTCCGAGACACCCAGCCCACCACTGGGCGTAGGCGAAGTAGCCGAAGCTCCTTTAGTGCTGTCCTTGTTTCGGGCGGCAGCTTTAGGAGCCCTAGAAGATGGCCTGCCGACCAACTCCAGGGGTGTTGCCTCCTGTTAGTCTAACGACTCGGTGGAGGCGCGTGGTCATTTCGCCTTGAGGGAAATGGTCACGCTGGGGGGAGTTGGGAAGGTCCCTGGTTTGAGCCGGGGCTGGGTTTGGACCCTTTGTACAGCCAGCTTTACCAGGGAAGCTCCCGGGGTGGGTAGAACCCGCAGAAGGGTTCCGAATGGGCGCGGAAACGACCATACTCGTAGGCCTGGAGCGGCCAGGAGCAGAGGGTGTCTTTTTCAACATTAAGGCATAGGACGTACAGGGCAGCACGGGGCGCGGCAGGACCAAGTCCTTAACCTCGCGAAATGAGAAACGATCCAGTGTATGAACGGTCAGGATTTCCTTCTCAAGCAGTGCGCGGCTCTCCACAATTGACACACTTGGCCACACACGATTTGGACTCATCGTGTGCGGCCTTGGAGCGACTTATACAGGTTTCGGGTAACCCCGACTTTGCACCTCGGAGGACGGGGGGGTGGGGGTGGGGGCAGGACATCACAGGTCCCATTAGCAGAGGTGTCACGATTCGAGTATGGGGATACACAGACCTTGACCACCGCTAAGGTTAGTATGCGAGCCAGCAGGTCTCTGGAGGGAAGCGGCCGATGGGCCCTATTTTCCCTCTCTCCCTTCAGGGGGTTTGCCGTACCGAGCTACTTCAATAGGGAGCGGTCGGTTATGGGCTGCTTGCCAGCTTTCTTGGCAATCCCCTTGGAAAGTAAAGTGGGGACTGCCACTGGAAAGAGGGGGGCACCCAAGGGCACCTCCAGGCAAGGAGGTGAGGGGGAGTCCCATGGCAAAGGAGAGGAGTAAGTCTCCTACGATCAAAGAATTTTGGAGGTTCCCCTTTGAAAGCACAGGGGGAGGTCCATTTTTTCATTAGAGCTGCCCGAGGGCGGCTCCGACGCTGGATGAGGGGAAATTGAGGGGATTTTTTTGTTTTGCCACCATTGGGCATGGTGACCCTATTTTTTTACGGAGTGCAGACGCTAATCACCCCTCGCAGTAGCCCACTCTGCAAGGGGTGCACACGGGGCTGGCAGAGCCAGGTGCCGCCATTTAAGGCCACCCCTCCCACCTGGTGACCTGGCAGCCCTTCGGCATGGCGGCTCCGCCTTAGGCACGGCGTAAAAAATATAGAGAGTGAAGAGAGAAGGAAAAGGGATGTGAGGAAGTTATGTGTGGGGATGAAGCAGGTTGTTAAAAACCCACCATCCCAAACCGGAGCTCAGGGGTTAGGGAACATTCTCCCCTCCCGCCTAAGCCCTGATCCGGGATAGTTGGCTGAGAAGAAGGTCAGCATCTACCCTATGAAAATAGAGGCCGACCAGAGAAATTTGTGGGAGAGCTTGTAAGGGAAGTGAGGAAGTAGGGGAGAAAAACAGGCTGTCTGAAAGAAGGAGGAGGCTAAGCTGGGGCCGGACGGGGCGCTGAGTCCCGTCAGCACGGCGGCCAGGAAGGCAAATCGCCGCGCCCCTTACGTGGGTATGTCAACACAGCTGGGTCAGGAATGTGTTCAGTGTGAACGTTGGAGAACATATCCCAGGATTCCAAGGAGAACTTTTATGATCTCCAGGAAAAATCAGGTGCAGAAGTAACGTTTTGAAAGTCTCTCATACTCTGAATTCTGGCCTCAACTGAAGGATTAGCCTATTCTGATTTCTAAGGCTGAAAACCTCTTATTCTATTTCCCACCACGTACCTCTGTGAACAAGGATTTTCAGCTCTTGTGACGACGATCAGGACTAAAGCATGGAACCGTCTGGATCCTAAACATGATCTACAACACTGTTCTCTATCCATCAACATCAAGTCAAATCTGAAGAAACTTGTCCATAATATGAAGGACCATCACAGCAATAACTTAAAATACTATTTTCAATTTGTCAATGAAATTTAGTTGAAGAACCAAAAGAAGTTGCCAGCCAAAAGTTTATTTTCTTTGCTTGCTTTTTGTTTCAATAATTTAAATTAATATGAAAATGTACATTTAATATCCTTCAATTAACATATAAATATAAAAAATATATTGTTTATTAAATAACAGTGAATGTCCGTAAAATATATTGGATAAAACTAAATGTAGAAACACTGAAGAAATTATTATATTTATCACCAGTCAATAGTAGTTGAATAGTCAGAAGAGTTTATTCATGAAACTATTATAATTGGCAGTCAAAAGTTTGTTTATCTTTGTATTATATTTATTAATCAGTAACTAATATTAAAATTTAGTAAACTTTATTCAATTGGATAAAACTAAAATAATACTAAATAATATTTCATCCCTGAGGGTCGCCAGGCAAAAAACAATGTGTGTTCAGGGTCTCGGCAAAAAATTGGGGGAAACACTGATTTAGGGAGACAGAAGGAGAGAAAAGGAGGGATAAAGAGAGGGAGAAGGAGAGGGAGAAGGAGAGGGAGAAGGAGAGGGAGAAGGAGAGGGAGAAGGAGAGGGAATCAGACCAGACCTTGGCTATCTTCAGTGCTCACAGGATGACGGTTACTAGTGGCATTTAGAACGATAAGAGCGCGCAACTCTCTCGAACTTTGCCCATCTCCCATATCATGGCAGAGCCCCCTAAGGGGCATAAAACAAACGAATCCTAGTATATCCACATAAAAGACATTCATACACAGGTACGCACATACGCAGCTCAGGAACCTAATTAATTTGCAGAAAAGGCGGAAACAAAATGTCCTCCTGACACACTTTGAGATCTAGGCACGAAAGTGTTGAGTGCACATATATAACCACAGGGCGGGGCTGTATTGCGTGTGTGAATAGACTTCTCGGGTCATATCCAGCCAGCACCATCGCCGTGAATGGTGACATCGAGAGAGGGGAATAACCGAGAAGGGAAGGACTACTTTTAGTGTATAAACTAGCAGAGGTACCCGACCCGCCCTCACCCAGGATACAAAGGCCTGTCGCAAATAAATACAGATGCAGATTGTTTGAAATTCTTATATTGTGGCACAAAATATTTTTACTTGCTGATTATTATTATTTGGGGGGTGAAGGCAGATTTAAGAGAGATGCACACTCTCCCTATCATATAATATACTCTCAATGAGTAAACGTTTAACAGTGCGCGCCCGGCAGTTTACGCGCACGAGTGAATGACAGTTAGTTATGAGCGAACAACGGTGTGGCCGCAGGAACAGATCGAGCGTCTTAGAGATACAGATTCTAGAGCGAAGTAATAAAAATAGAATTCAAAGTATAGGGCAAAAAGTACGAGGCGGTTTCCCCTTAAAATGTAAAACTTGTAGGAAGATATCTGCAGAGGGATGAAGATGGAGGAAGTGAAAATGTGTTTAAGATAATATATAGCCGCAGAACCTCCTGCAGGCATTGTGAGCCAGGAGGGCACATATTCCTCCACCAGATTGTCAGCTGCAGCATGGTTGCTATGCTCAACCTGACACCCCCTTGCGGGGGATAGTAAAAAGAAAGATGGTATGTTAGATCCATCCCCACCCTTGGCCTCGCCCCGGCCCAGTCCCCGACCCTAACCAAGAATGAGTGTCCGAAAGCTGGCCGTCGACTAGCCTGCCAAATTATCCGCTGGTCAACAACAAAATAGGTGAAAAGGGGCTTTTGAAGTCAGTGACGTAAAAATGGAGGGCTTGCCACTCCGCCAGGGGCAACAATCTACCCTCTTGTGAGGGTACAAGACCTCAAAAGTACGAGCTTCGAGCCCATTGCGGGCAAAAAGAGGGACAGTGCCATGAAAGCACTAGCGCCTGGTCTGGCATGTGTTTTCACTGGGTGGATCTTGCACCCCGAATAAATTTAATTCCGTATCCTAATTGCATTAAAAGTTAGGGGCAAATATTTACCAAAATTAACACTAAACAAACATCCCCCTTCGAAACGTCGTGCAGTCAAGGGCACACCGTGTGTAAACAGTGCGTACACCTGGCAAATAACGAACGCTGCTATTTCGTATTACCATAATCACTGCGTTCGTATACATAAGAGCTTCGATATAAGGCCGCTTACCTTGAGCAGCAAGGATGGCACTGTAGGACCTTACTGGAAAATGAAAGCTAACAGCGGCTTATCAAATCGGCACACAATACTCAGCCATCTTTGGACCTCCAGCGTACGTACGAAAGCAGACAGGAACTCAAAATTACAATTGACGTTTTAATGTCTAAACATTCGTTCCACAATTGAGCTTTATTCCTTCACCCTGGGGGACACCAAATCTTCATCGCACCCCTACATTTACGCCAATGATATTTGTTTTACTCAAATTTCTTAAATTTCTTGGCTGAAGAGAGAGAGAGAGAGAGAGAGAGAGAGAGAGTGAGTAGGAGCCTGTCCTGCCGCCCACCTCCTTCCTGGTTCCAATGCCTCAAACGCCAATTTCAGGCCTGACTCAAATCTAAGACATCAACCACAAATGCGATTCCTCAAATCCCGTCAAAAAGACGAATTGAGGACAGAATCTCCATAGTTGCATGCATGAAGCCTAGATGGCGTGATCATCACTGCAATGCCCCGAAACTGGTTGAGTGCCAGAGCTCAAGTGCTCTCGCTTCCGGCCCATTTGCGCGTTCCGTTAAATTAGTTTGGCTGCATGGTAGGAGGATCTGTCACAGCTCACGGGGAGATTTCGGAGATTAACCAGGATTAGAAGCAAGGACGCTCTCGGCTGCATTATGACACTTCACGCGCAAGTGTGTCCGTGTGCTTATATATAGGTATCTCCGAAATTAATATCAGTCTTGCAATGCGATCGAGCGGGGAATCCCCAGTCCTTTTAATAAACATTTTCCCGATTCGGATAAAGGATCCTAAATCAACACAATACCTTTCTTCGCATCAAATATCACCCCTATAAAACCTCCCTCTGCAGTGGCAGGGTTTATTTGTTTGTTCCTAATCCCAAGGAAACATTGGAATCATATGGCAAGGATCCAACGCGCAGCTAATCGCCTCTCTATATCGATGAGAATGAAGATTAAAAATACAGATTTATTCTTTCATTCTACAGGTTCTTTTTGCAAGTTTATTCCTTTAGCCTACAGCTTTACCATTCGCTTGAACTTTAATCATTTTTCAATCGGCGTTATTCATTCGCCACGCAGCCATATTCATTAGCCAGGCAGCTTTATTAATTCGCCACGAGGCCTTATTCATTCGCCACGCAGCTTTATTCATTCGCCACGCAGCTTTATTCATTCGCCACGCAGCTTTATTCATTCGCCACGCAGCTTTATTCACTCGCCGCGCAGCTTTATTCACTCGCCGCGCAGCTTTATTCACTCGCCACGCAGCTTTATTCATTCGCCACGCAGCTTTATTCCATCACTATCGATTCATTTACAAAATTACCAACGGGGGCGTTACTTCAATGGCCAAAAACGAAGATTGTGATTTTTAGATTTAAATTTACTTTTCATTAAAAATCAAAGCGAAATCCAACGAGAGAATCGCGGACCCAAAGATTTCGAAGAGATCAATAGACAAAGTGGTAAAGTTGGGGTGAAACGTGTCTGAAACATAATCCAAGTATGCTACAAACAGGAGGGGCGCAACTCTCCCAAACATAGTTAAACAAACTATGCAAAAAACAGTAGGGTGAAAAGTAATAATAGAGTGATGTGAAAATTAATTGGTACACCAAGAATTTTCAATTTTTCTAACACCCCCCTGCTGTAGGTGATTATTGAGTGATCAATCAGTTATTCTGAGTGGCTATGATGTTCCAGGCGTTTATTTTGCTAATTGGCAACCATATAGATTTCGCCAAATGGTAACACTTGGCAACCCGAACAAAACAAAGACTGCAATGAGTGCTGTCATTAACAGGCTAGCTCGCGGGATGGACGTTACTCAAAGGAAGAGAGCAAAGGTTGTAGCCCTGCGTGAAGATGCTGGTATGTCAGTTCGGGAGATATCCAGTAAGCTAAGGCTAACAAAGTCGACTGTAGGTCGAATCATAAAGAAGAACGAAGTCACCGGGAATCCAGAAGTGGACGATGTGGTCGAAAAAGAAAAAGAAATGGACACGATGACAAAATATTTCTACGCAATAGTGTAAAAAGACCCGCGAAAGACCAGCCAAGACTTACAGCGTGATTTATTAGCTGCTGGTATCCACACCGACTCGTCAACTATTCGCCGAAGGCTTCTTGAAGCTGGCAGAACTGCGCGAAGACCTCTCAAGAAGGCTCTACTTACCGCTGGTATGAAGGTAAAACGTTTAACTTGGGCCAGGAAATATAAAGATTGGCCAAAGGTGATATTCTCTGACGAGACCCACTTTGAAGTGCATGTGATCCGATCACAAGTCGTGTGGCGCAGTGCAGGAGAACCAGTGAGAGCGGGGCACATCCAGCAAGCCTCCAAACACCCTCATAAGTTGTTTTGGGGTACTTTCACGGTAAATGGACCCGAATGACTGGTACCAGTGGAAGGAATGATGAATTCCGACAAGTACCAAGCAATCTTAAGGAAACAACTACTCCCGATGCTTCGTGAACGCTTTCCAAACGGTGATGTCATCTTCCAGCAGGAAAACGCCCCATGCCACGTCTCCCCTAAAATGCAATGTTTCTTCTGAGCAGAGAAGATTACGGCACTGGAATAGCCTGGAAATTCACCAGACCTTAATCCAATTGAGAATCTGTAGGCAATCATCAAGCCGAGGACCATGGCGAAGGACTAATCAACAATGGAAAAGCTGATCTGTGTTGTTACACAGGCCTGGTATCACGACGAAGAAGTACGGAATATGAGCTAGAAATTGGCGGAATCTATGCCAAATCGGATTGCTGAGGTTTTTTAAGCAAAAGGAGGAGATATTTCTTATTAACTGTCAACATTAAGATGATAAGTATGCTATGATTTTGAGAATACTACATGAATAGTGAAATTTGGTGTTTTTATATCACTGTCCCAATTAATTTGCACATCACTGTAATAATTATAATAATCATCATCAGAATAATAACAATCATAATAATAAATTAATATTTTAATCAAGCACTGAGAAAGGAAAAATATCTCGTCTGCGCGCCCCCTTGAGGGTCCAGAGTTTGTCCAAGGAAAGGGGTTCATATGTAGGGAATCGTGTTACTAGGAATGAAGGGAGTAGGGGAGGGGGAACACGGCGTTCCTAAGGGGTGGGATAATGCTTTTGCCGGGGGATATGGAGAGTTGCGCCCCGTCCTGACCAACTAAGACTGCCCTCGCAAGTGGGAGATGACGCTAACACGGGGAACTCGGAAAACCATATATTTATAAAAAAATAACTAAAGGGGGCATACCCCCACCCCTGTAATTTTTGAAGTAATTGCACGATATTAGGGGGAAGGGGATAATGCGTCGAAATTAGCTCGAGAAGCGAAAAGAGGAAACTACTTTAGGCGCTCGAGACCGGGAGAGCGCCTCTCCCAAACTTACCGAAATTTGATAAACACGCAAAGGGACACAAATAAGAAAGGGGAAACAAAGGAAAACGTGTAATAAGCAAAAAAAATAATTTTAAAAAACGAGAGAAAAAAAGTCAATGTCAATGGATACGACAACAAAGGCAACGGGGGGGATAGAACCCCGGCGCCCCAGTTGTCTCAAAGGATCCCCAGCAATCACTTTTAATCCCCCCCTCGATAAGAATCCCTTATAAAATCACCCTTTATTTAACTATAAAATACCCCACTAGCCTCTCCCCCATCCAAAATTCAGAACCCCATTAAGCGATTTCCCCCCTCGTATTTAATGTGAAAACCAACGAGGGTCGAAAGTTTGGAAGGAGAGATCGGCGCGGAAAGTGAAGATGGAAGGACAGTTTAGGATGCGAGGATTGTCCCAAATGTGACTACGGACAATCCGGGAAAGAACTTCACGTCCGATTAAAACCACACATGACCTATGTACGTAACCAAGGTGATCAATCCGCCTTATTTACGCACACTTATGATTGCAGAATCTCTTGGACTAGCGCTAAATCATTCATTAAATGCAATCATTTCATCTCACGAAACTGAATATAGTCACTTGTTTGGCATGGTTGAAAAGTCACCCCAGAAGTTCCCGATACAGTATGGAGGTGGTTACTCATTGCTCTCTAACAATACAACACCCCCGCGTACATTCCAGTTTTCCTTACTCGTGTGTACATGTGTGTATTGTGACACGTTCGCCAATTTTAACATACATCCAGGGCTGTTTTTATTAAATCGAATCCTTACCTTCCAAATCAGGATTCCCAATAAAGATTTTTATATGATTTTGTCCTTCGTAACTTTTAAGGTTTGGGGAAAGACGAACCATCTTGACCGTGTAAGCTGTTGTATTTCGGGGTTTTGTTCATTCCTTGAAGGTCTGTGCATATAGAGGAATTTGCTCGGAATCTCTTTTCATTTTTTTTTGTGGTTGTTTTTCATTGATTAAATATTCATAAGCACATACCCTTTTTAGTGAAGGAACATAGTGCAGTTTGTGATTGTTATGGCAGCGAAATCAAGAAACAAAATGTGGGGCCGACGGTAAATCAGTTTTAAATATAGCTCTACTAGACAATGGCTTCGCCACTCCCCTTGCGCTTCGCTACTAAGATTAAAATCTAAATAAAAGTAGCCATGGTTAAATTTTTTAAAATTTTCTGAACTACACCATTTTGTTTTTTTGTATTATAAAAGAATTATTAGAAATAACTTTGATAAAAACATAAGTCATAACCAAACTAAGATGAAATTATTATTCAAATACTCAAAAAAATCCCCTTCTTAAATTATAGTTAGTGATGATGATGATGATCAAGGTCGAATCATCGCTTTGGGCTTACTAAAATGTATATCCCACTTTAAAATTGTAAAAAACTTTTATATTTATCAGGCGACTTTAGTGAATCTCCATTTATTTTTGTTCTCGAATTGGTAGAATTTAAATTTTACTATTTTCGGTTCAGATATATATGAAGCAAACGGCTCAATATGGCCTGACTACTAGAGAGGAATCTCAAATAGGCTCGTGCCACATAGGATCCTAAGCCCATCCAAAATTGCTATTCCAAGTTAATGACCACTGGATCTCTGGTTGATGGATGCTAGCAGAAGTAGTCGTCCGTCGACATCCAAATCAGAGGAAAATGTGGAGTTTGTGAGCGAAATGTTGGCCACCAGTTCTAAGAAGTAAACACGCCACGTGAATTTTAAACTGGCCTATCCCGATACATGGTTCGCACAGTTCTCACAAAGAAATCTCATTATTGTCCTTGTAAACTACACAACTGTCCTGAATAATCAGATAAAGACTGATAATCGGTTTACGTGTGGCGACCAATGTTAGGTTGGAAGAAAGACTGACCCGAGTTGTGTTTCACATATTGTGGAGTGACGAAGTCGCATTTTAACAGAAAACAACAATAAAAAGAAATAACAATTAGGAAGCGATAACAACAACAAAAACAACAAAACTTAGTTAAATGAAAGGGAGAAGGCCGGCCTCCCCGAAAAAGTCAACAAGTCCACCAGTCAATGTGCACGAATCTGAACCGAGCACAAGGGACAGGCGGTAGCAACCCCGCCCATCCGGTACCGGGACAGGTAACGTGCGCAAAAATTACCCAGACTGGGACATTCGACAAGTATGTGCCGAACAGTCTGGGAAACGACGCAGTCGTCGCAATAGGGGGCAGGCGAGCGCTCCATCAAATAGCGATGCGTCACACGAGTGTGTCAAATTCGGAGACGACAGAAAGCGGCCTGAAGCCGTCGCGGCATTGGGGGATAGGTCCATGGAAACAGTCGCGGCGCAATGGTACGCAACCTTAAGTTCCCTTAAGGTTGCATTAAATGGTGGCGGAGCAGCATCCCGGCTAGAGAATGCAAAAAAAGCGGTCGCGAAGGATTCCGCCACGGACGCGGGGTCCGAGATTGCAGTCCCATTCTCTTGGAGAAAGGGAGGGGGGTCCTGCGAGAACTTGCCCCGAATCCTTTTGACTCGCCTCGACACCATTGCAAGAGGGGTCCTCCCGTTATGTGAAGACACGTATGCCCGCCAAGAAGAGCGGCAGGCGTGCTTCGAAATATACCGGAACCTAGCCCTAGCCCGACGAAATTCACCCACAGTGAAATCGTTCGGGCGGCGCTTATAGCGCATGTAGGCATAACGCTTCTGTTTCAGGGCCGTCTCACACTCAGCCGACCACCATGGGAGTGGTCGGCGTGCAAAACGGTCAGACGTCCTAGGAATAGTTGTCAGGCCCGCGGCGATGAGGTTGCCGGAGAAGAACTCAACGGCCTCATCTACCGACCTAAACTCCTCGACTGAGATAGAATATTCAGTCATTTCCTGAAATGCAGGCCACCGCGCCCACGCCAAGCACCCCCGAGGTGGGCTCTCAGGCGGCAGTTGCCCTGAAAATGATATTTGAATGGGAAAGTGATCATCACAATGGAGGTCATCGACCATCCCCCAATAAAAATCAGGCTGTGCATCCGAAGAGCACAAATATAGGTCAAGGCAAGAAAATGAAGCGGTTCTCGGACAGTGATGCGTAAACTCTTCCACGTTTAGGACACCCATCTCAAGCTCTTCGATCAGATCGGCAAGGACTTGTTCCCTGGGATTTATGGAGTAATCTCCCCAGAGAGGATGCCTACCGTTCAGATCTCCAAGCAAGAGATAGGGCCTCGGCAACCGTGCCACGACGCGGCGGAAGTCCCCCGCGTCGAAGGCAGCTGATGGTGTAATGTACGCAGAAATCAGAGTATACCTCCTATCCAGGTGCAGCTGCACAGCCACTGCCTGAAAGGAGGTATCTAAAGAGAAAGCAAGAACGGAGACATCATGCCAGGTGTAAACCGCGCATCCCCCAGCCCGGCCATCCCACGGTGGTGGGGTCGCGAGACCCTTATACCCCGGGAGGGCATGCAGGGGGCACGCGCTTAGCATGGTCTCCTGCAAAAAGATAGCTAACGGGAAACGGGACCACACGAGCCTCCGCAGCTCCTCTCAGCTGACCAGGAGTCCACGGCAATTCGATTGAAGGAATATGCCCTCCATGCCTAGCTCGGAGGAGACGCGGGGGCCCTCCTCGAACAGAAGACCCTCACGGGAATGGCCGTACGCTTCCCGGGTGCAGAACACCGGGCGCTGTTGGCCGGACAAAGCGCTAAAGGCGCTGTCGCCTTCGAGGACTTATTGGGGGAGGTTGCGCTCGCCATGCGAGTCTTTTCCTCCCTCCGTTTCGAAACCTTAGGAGGACGTTGCGGCTTGGGAGGCGGGGGGCCCTCTTTTCAAGGAACCACGGTCTCCGAGCCACTCGCTCCACCTCGGGGCGTGGGCGAAGGGGCCGAAGCTCCTTTGTTGCTGTCCTCCTTTCGGGGAACAGCTTTAGGAACCCCGGAAGGGCGCCTAGCGACCAACTTCAGGAAAGTTGCCTCCTGTGAGTCTAACGACTCGGTGGAGGCGCATGGCCGTTTCGCCTTACGGGAAACGGTCACGCTGGGGGAAGAGGGGGGAGCCCTGGTTTTAGCCGGGGCTGGGTATGAACCCTTTTTGCCGCCAGCTTTACAGAATTGATCGCCCGGGTTGGGTAGAGCCCGCAGAAGGGCTCCGAATGGGCGCGGAAACAACCGTGCTCGTTGGCCTAGATGGGCCAGGAGCAGAGGGTGCCTTTCTAACTATTGAGGCATATGACGTCCCAGGCAGAGCCAGGCGCGCCAGGACCAAGTCCTTAGCCTTGCGGAATGAGAGTCGATTTTGAGCTTGAACGGCCAGGATTTCTTTCTCAAGGAGATATGCACCACATTGCTTCGAAGCAGCAGGGTGCGGCTCTCCGCAATTGAAACACTTGGCCATACACGATTTGGACTTATCGTGTGCGGCCTGGGAGCAATTTACACAAACTTCGGGGGACCCCGACTTTGCACGTCTACAAGAACGATTCGTATGGCCGAAGCGGTGACAGTTATAGCACCGCCACGGCAGTGGCACGAATGCCTTGACGCGGTAGCGGTACCAACCAGCAGGCACCGAATCAGGAAGCGTCACAATCGAACGTGATGAAGAGTGTAGGGGTGGGTCTCGAGGCCCCTCCCCCATGGTCGGCGAGCTCTAAGGTGATGTCCTCAATGGAGTAGCCAACGAGTTCCCTCGCATAAACTACTCCTTTCACAAAGTTCATGGTAGAGTGCGGCGTCACACTCACCGTGGTACCATCTAGTGTCCGAAGAGCACTTATCTTGGCCGCCTCGGCGGGATTCACCGCATTCGCCAGAACACTCCCGTCCGAGAAACGGTCACCTTCGGCTCTCTACCAATTTAACTAGCTAATCCTCTCCTCTGATGGATCATGTTGCCCTTAGCCAACATGCTTCCATCAGTGGAGCGAATAACGAGGAAGCCTTTGAAGCCAGCGGGCTTGAAAACGCCAGGTAACCTCTGAATCAGGGGCCCCGATGTCATCGAGGCTCCGCCCTGTGCACTTTTGGTCTTAGACAGGGGCTCCGCAACCGGGGAGGAGGGGCGGGACAGAGGGGCCGGATATGCCGATTTTGGCTTGGTCGCTTGCCAAAGTGGCAGCAGACCCCTCCGTCCCCGTATCCCCCGCGGAGGGAGAGGAGCCCCGAGTCTTCTTTGTCTTTTTAGTCTTTTTCTTTTTTGGAGAGGAGGGCGGGGAATGAACCCGCTTCTCACCTCCGCCGAAGGATCCCCTAGTACAGATGGACCTGCCTCAGCCAGGTCCTTCTCCGAAATGGAGAAGGTCCTGGTGGTCGCAGGGGGACCGGTTGGAGGAGATCCCTCCCCTCCCTGTACTGCCTCGGAGCCCTCAGCCGTTTGAGGAGGACCTTGCATAGGGGCGGATTCGGGTTCAGTGCTTGGCGCCGAGCCCGGATTCCCCCCCCCCCATGGAAGGCCCTACCGTCTGAGGCTGGGTTGCCTCAAGGACCATGTATATGACAGGAGGGGCCTCCAGTTGGCCATCCCCTCCCAGGACATCGCAGGTCCCCTTAGCAGCGTCACCAGTCTTGTGTGGGGAGGCACAGGTCTCGACCCCGGGAAGGTTTAATATTCTTGCCAGCAGGTCTTTTGAGGGAAGCGACCGAAGGGGCCTGGCTTCCCTCTCCCCCCTAAGGGGGTTTGCTCAACCGAGCCGCTTTGATGGGTTGCGGTTCGCAATGGGCTGCCTGCTGACTTTCTTGGCAGTCCCCTTGGAAAGAAAAGGAGGGACTGCCGCTGGAAATAGGGAGGTGCCCGAAAGCACCTCCAGAGAAGGGGGTGAGGGGGAGTCCCCTACACCCGTTGGCTTAAGAGAGGAGTAAGCCTCCTCTCGGGTTAAAGAAATATGGAGGGTCCCCTGTGCAAGCACAGGGGATGAGACCTCCATTTTTTTCGTGGAGCTGCCCGAGGGCGGCTCCGTTGATGAGCAAGGGGAATTGGAGAGAGATTTGTTTTTTTTTTAATTTTGTCATACATGGGCATGTTGACCCTCTTCTTTACACGGGATGCAACCGCGCATCACCTCTCGTAGTAGCCCGCACTGCAAGAGGTGCTTACAGGCCCGGCAGAGCCAGGCGCCGCCATTTGGAACCATCCCTCCCGCCTGGTGGCCTGGCAGTCCATCAGCATGGCGGCTCCATCTTAGACACGGCGTAAACTGATAGAGTGTAAAGAGGAAAGGAAAAGGGATGTGAGGAAGGTATGGGTGGGGATGAAGCAGGTTGTTAAAAAAAACCCATCCCGAACAGGAGCTCAGGGGTTAGAGAACGTTGTCCCCTCCCCCCTCAGCTCTGATCCGGGACGGTTGGCTTGAGAAGAAGGTCAGCATCTACCCTGTGAAATTAGAATCTGACCAGAGAAAGTTGTGGGAGAGGTTGTATGAAAAGCGACGGAGTAGGCGAGAAATACAGGCTATCTGAAGGAAGGAAGAGAGGCTAAGCTGGGGCCGGACGGAGCGCTGGATCCCCTAGGCACGGCGGCCAGGATGGCAAGTGTCATTGCTAATCACAAAATGATCCCTTGGTTACTTCTGAAAAGATGTCAAGGTATGGTACGGCATGACGTCCATCCTCGTTGTAGCAAAGATTTAATTTCTTTATGGAAGTCAACTTTTTTAATTTGAAGTGAAAAGAGTAATGGTTTCGTGGGGAAAAACGTTACCTCACCATACTTGGCCAATTATATCATCTTGAGAGAACTTCATTGACCTCATCGTCGGTGCTTAATCCACATGTTGCACGGAATGTTCGTGTGGCTCGATGAGCGAATGCCAGTTCGCTTCGTTGGCTGGGTCATGGACACATGATTGGTTAGCAGGCAGCCCTGATTTTGCGTCATGTGATTTTCTTTTGGGACAGCAAGGGGTGGTTCAAAGATACATGTATGGTAATGTAAAAACACAAAAATAATAATCCATTAAGACCGATAAATATAATTTCACAAATTCCCCTGCCAACATATAACATTTTAAAAGAAACCAACAAAATCATCAGTGATTATATCCCGAACGAATATTCTATCAAATCAATGGAAGAATTTATAGATATACTAAACACAACCAAACTAAATGGAACCATTGCCTCACTGGATGTAGAAAGCCTTTTCACCAACGTCAAAACTGAAGCTACGATAAACATAATAACTGAAGAAGTTTATCATAACTCGAACAAACCTGCCCCAAACTAGATCCTCACATATTAAGAAATCTTTGAGAGCGCACACAATGAAAGCATCCTTCCCAATAAAAAACTCTACAAGCAAATAAATGGAGTTGCAATGGGTTCACCACTAGGACCCACTTTTGCTAACTTCTACATGGGTCGATTAGAAAAAGAAACATTGAAGGAGAATCATTCAACACCTTTGACCTACTGCAAATATGTCGACGATATATATCTTGTAATTAAAGATAAAAACTAACTGAAAAAAAACTAAAAAAAAGAGAATAGAAGAACAATCTGTATTAAAATCTACTTATGAACTAAACCGTAACGGAAAATTACCTTTCCTTGATGTTGAAGTAATAACGTGAAAATAAGTACAACAGCCAAGTATATACAAACCAATAAATTCTGAAAGTTGTCTTAATGGAGAAGGGGAATGTCCAGAAAGATACAAAATTAATATCATGCTAACATATGTACATCAGACGCGCATACAAATACAGTTCCTCATGGGTATTATTCCATAAAGAAATCCAAAGAATTAAACAAGTATTAATTAACAATGGTTTCTCCAATACTATTGTAAACAAAGAGGTCAAAACATTTTTGCAAAATTGACATACGAATAAAAAAAACGATAATAAAAACGATCAGTCTTCTATAAAAACCAAATGAGTGATTCGTATAAAACGGACGAAAGAATAATCAAAATATTATAGACCAAAATACTAAATGTACGAATCAGAAAGAAAAAATAGAAGTGATAATATATTAAAAAACCAAGAAAATTAGCAATCACCTCATTAACAATAACAAACAAAACAAAAGAAATGAAAGCAGCCTCCATTGTAATTTAAGAATTTAACTGTCCCCATGAAAACTAAGCTTCATTCTTCGAATAGATAAATTGGAATGGCAACCAGATCTTTCCTTATCTCGTCGACTCACCATGCATTTGCAAGACGGCGCCATTAAAAATCACTACTTAATGGAACACGGAACCCAGCTCTCAAGATAATTTTTAGTGGGAAAACACCGTAATCAACGGAGAACTGACCGCACACGCCTTCTCATCATCAAAGCTATATCTTAATCCAAGAAGAGAGACCGAGGATTAATGGCCGACAGATGGATACACATAGGACCTTAAAACTCAACGGATTAAATGGTTAATACTAATAAAATTATCATTTCCCAAATTTACCGTCAAAATATTTTCATTTTAATCTCAAATTTATTTTTCTATTTTAATATTAAACAATACATTTAGTGTTGCTCATCTAAAACATGTAAAATGTATACACATTTTCTATATATACGAGGGGCGGTCAATAAGTTTTGCGAATCGGTAGGGCAAAACAGAGGAAGGGGGTGGCTGTTTGTGGGGGTGTTAGGACAAGTTAGGACAAGTCAGTACCTGCAGCCGCACGCTCCTGCCTCGTCTATTTAAGAAGCAGTAGCTGATCGCAGATCGCCAGTCACAAATTTTCAACAATGGAGAAGGTTGAGCACCGCGCAGTGATCAAATTTTTGACAAAGGAAGGCAAGAATGCAAAAGAGATCCATGAGCGCATGGTTGCAGTGTACATCGACACCGCCCCTTCCTATGCAACCATTGCTCGCTGGAATAGTGAGTTCCGCCATGGTCGTGAGTCCATTGAAGATGACGCCCGTCAGTCGTGACCAACGAGGACAATGTGGCCCGTGTGGAGAGGATGATCCTAGAAAATCGACGGGTGAAGGTCGAAGCAATAGAGCAAGAACTTGGAATATCACATGAAAGTGTTATCAACATCATCCACGACAATTTGGCCATGACCAAGGTCTCTGCCCGTTGGGTCCCTAGAAACCTCACACCCCATGATTGACTTCAACGTCGTCAAAGTCCACAAGGCCAGAGTTGCACAAGCTGCCATGCACGAGTGAGGATTCGAGGAGCTCAACCATCCCCCCTACAGTCCAGATGTGGCCCCTAGCGACTACTTTTTATTCCGCCAGCTCAAGGCTGCACTGCGTGGACGCCGGTTTGGGGACGATGAAGATGTCTAGCTCGCCGTCCAGGAGTCGATTGAACAGCAATCGGGAGATTTCTGGTTGTCGGGAATTCGAAGCCTCAGGGACAAGTGGTGCAAGTGCATTGAAGTCGAGGGTAGTTATATTGAAAAATAATAAAACACTTTTCCTCATATCTTGGTTTCCTTATATCCGAATTGCAAAATTATTGACCGCCCCTCGTACAACTGAATTTCATTATATCCATCAGTGTAGCCCCAGAAGATGACCAATATGGTCGAAAGGTACCTCGGGCCAATAATAAATAAATTAGGAATATTGGAACCCTTATTCATAACTTCCTTTCGCAAGGCCTAAAAAGTACAATAAGAAAATTAGAAAAGCAAAGAAAAAAGTTAATTAAAGCTCAGCTTTACCTAGTCTTTAATAAAACATATAATAAAAGAAAAAATCCTACCTAAATATACATATATATATATATATATATATATATATATATATATATATATATATATATATATATATATATATATATATATATATATATATATATATACAGGGGTGAACAAAATAATGGAAACACCTAGTATTTTAATAGTATAGTTTGGATGATTGATTAAATTGTCTAAACCTTGTCTATGTTTATGTTTGTTAATTAATAATAGAAGTACATCATATTGTGCTAATATTATTGTTTTCTTTGCAGATATTATCCAAATAAGTTTATTAAAACTTATTAAAATGAGCGATCTATCTGATTTCCAAAGAGGTCAGATTGTCGATATCCCCCACTATCATTATTGAAAGAACTGGAGACTGCTTTAGCTGATGAATGGCTGAAAATTCCCCTGGAAACAATTAAAACGTTGTACGAGTCGATCCCACGCAGAATTCAATCTGTAATTACTGCCAAAGCTGGTCATACCACTTATTAAAATAAGGTTTTCGAAAATTATATGGCGTTTCCATTATTTTGCCCAAACATATATATACATATATATATATATATATATATATATATATATATATATATATATATATATATATATATATATGATAAATAACACCCACAATGAAAATGGAAAAACGATTCTGAAAGCTTTCGTCTTTATTCTAAAAGACCTCTTCATGGAATAACGTAGGTCAGGACAGACTGTCTTAAATAGTAAGGAGATGGGGGTTAATACGGCTACCTGCATCAAACCCCTAATTAGGGGGTACAAATTCTTTAAACACTTTAATTTGTGATTTAATATAATTAGATATGATAGGATCTAGACTAAACAATCCAGGGCTAATATTAAAATTTGGGAAAGTATTAATAGAGACCAACCTAACCACTATTTTATGGATGCGTTATGTTGATGACATTCTTTGTTTGTGGCCTAATGATCTTAATATCAATATTTTTCTTGAAAAAAATCAACACGTTTTTCCCCTCAATTAAATTTATTTTAGAAAATGGAAAAGATAACACCATCTCTTTCTTAGATATTTTGATCCACCGAACAGACCAAGGTTTCAAATATGAAATTTATAGAAACCAATGGATCCATTGGTTTTGGTAGATTCCGTCAACTCTAAAACAACTCGCGGTAGCTTAGCAAATGCTCACTTGATTCAGAATTTCTGGAGGTTTGTAGAAATGCAGGAGTCTTCCCAAATTTCATTTACTTTCGGCTTTACCGTCAGTCGCTTTATGACTGAATTTTATGTCTTCCTTATGCTATCTACTAAACAATGAAATCAATTATAAAATATCACAATGTGAAAAGATTTCCGCTAAGGTGGCCGATAATATGAATCTATGTAGGGAAATCTTTTCCTTCTTGGATTTCATAGCCTTCACAGCATACTCCAAACGCAATGTAGATCGATATACTGAAGAAGTAAAAACTATCCATACTCGCAAGTTAGCGAAACTTAATCTCTCCCGTCCTGCTTTTTTGTCTCCTGACCAGGTTATTCATAACTTTTCTAACCATGAATTAACTACTCGAGAGGTCTTTTTACTCACTTTAAGATTGAATTTTAAACTTCCAAATTTTAAGCCAAGTTTTGTAGGCTTTTTAAGTATATGGAAAATTTTATGCACGGGATAAAAAAACATCCCTGTTTTCGGTAAATTCCATCTCTTTAAGGAGAAATTCTCTGTACTATCGCATGAAGTCTTTTCTCTCTCTCGGAAACTCAAATTCTGCTCCTTATTTCTTAAACCTGATGACATTCGAGTTCTTAAGTTGCTAGGAGGAAATAAGGAATTAACAATCACTAGACCTGATAAAGGCAATAGAATTGTTCTTAAGAACAAAGCCGATTACATTAACAAAATGAATTCTATCCTTGAGGATTCCTCTAAGTTCTGTAGATTATCTGAATCTATTCTTACTCTTGTTCGTAGGTTAGAAGACAAGATTAACCGCTTTCTCCTCAGCTTGAAAAATTCAAACTCTTTAACAGAGGATATTTATTCAAAACTGTATGTATCTGGTTCCTCATTGGGGCAACTTTATGGATTACCAAAGATCCATAAAGAGGAAATACCATTGCGACCGATCCTGGCGGGTTTTGAAATGGCGACATTTTCTCTTGCCAAATTTCGTGTTCCACTTTTATCACAGTTTACATATAATCAATAGACAGTTAAAAATAGCTATAAATTTTCCACTGAACTGCTTCAACTCAATGGCCATGGCTATATGGTGAGTTATGACGTAACGTCTCTTTTTACAAATGTTCCACTTGAAGAGGTCCTCAAAATTATTTTGGATAAAGCTTTTCCTTCTGACTCTACATCCGCGCTGTTTCATGGGTTCAATCGCCAAACAATTTTCACAGTTGTTACTCCTTGCCTCTAAAGAAAATATAAAATTCACAATGGAGAGTGAACATGAAAACTCTATTTCTTTTTTGGACATTCTAATTAAAAAAACACCTACTGTTTTCTGCACGTCCATCTTTAGAAAACCAACATATTCTGGATTAGGTCTAAATTTCTTTAGCTTTTGTGACAAAAAATTTAGAATGAACAGTTTGTATATTTTGATACAAAGAGCCATACAGCTTTGCTCCTCCTACGCTTTAATGCACCTTGAAATTGACGTTCTAAGAAGTTTTTTCGTGTCCAACTCATTCCCCCCAAATTTGGTTAACAGAGTCATAGGCAAAATATTAAATGACTCTTTCAATCCAAAGGTTGCAAAGATAGATGTCCCTAAGGACTTGCGATATTTTCTCCTACCTGATCTCGGTCCTCTGAATCAAGAGGCCTCAAGACGGTATCGAAAAGTTCTTCAGAGTTTTTTTCCACAAATACATTTCCGAATAACCTTCATTAACAATTTAAAAATAGTTAATTTTTTCCGCATCAAGGATTTAACCCCGGCTTATTTGCGCAATAGTATTGTATACAAATTTTCTTGCCCTGGATGTTCCCAGGGAACATAAATTGGTAGTACTATTCGCTCGTTACACTCGAGGGTTTGCGCACACCTCGGCATTAGTTGCCGAACAGGAAAGTCTCTCGCTAGTAAGGAAGTCTCGCCAATCAGAGATCACATTATAAAGTGTGAGGTTGATGCAAACATCAATGATTTTGAGATTCTGGGCTCTAATCCTAATATCACCCAGCTCAGAATTCTAGAATCTCTCTTCATAAAAACACATTCGCCCACGTTAAATTCAGACTCGACCTGCCCCCCATTATCGGTAATAGCCACAACCAACCAGATTCAGACCTGTTAATATTCTACCGACAACAAACTACCCATAATCGTGTCCGATTTGGGGTAAATTTCTTAGTCATTCCCCTGACTCGCTGACAGCAGGTATGAATTTGTTCCTCTCCTTATCTGTATATGTACTTGCAATTATTAATACTTTTAATTTTATAGGTTCACTATCTAAATTATTTTGCTTTTGATTTGTATCTAGTTTATGTTAACATTTGTTCGCCTCACAAATTGTGTTTATCCCTTTAGCCTGATGATGGATTGGGTAATCCGAAACGTTGCTTGGAATAAATAAGAATGTCACTCATGGTCGTATCCTTCCTACTGCAATTAAAATTACGCCTTCTTAGAAGCAACCTTGTTGAATATATATATATATATATATATATATATATATATATATATATATATATATATATATATATATATATATATATATATATATATATATATATATATATATATATATATATATATATATATATATATATATATATATATATCTTGTTTGACTAAACTCGCTCAATAAATATACAAATTATTACAAATTTAAAATAAGGGCTTACTTATCGCTTCGGGGTAGGAGACCATTTTACCTCAATCTCATATAAGAGCGCTGAGTCACTTCAGTGCATCGGCTCAATAAACAACTAGACCCGATCAACAGGTGTGTGAATTTGTGTGGCGAGAAGAAAATGGATAAAAAGGACAAAAAAAATGAATGAAAGATGCGGTAAAAAAAAATAAAGGAATAAAAGGGAGATGTGAACGGAATAACGGGGGAAGAGAAAGGAATAAAAGGAAAAAAAGGAATAACAAAAACAACAGAAAAAAGGAAGAGATAGGAATAATGAGAAGAAGTTAATACATGTGAGAGGATGAGGAAGGAGTAAAAGGGAGTGAGAACAGGAAAATAATGAAGGAATATGGAAAATGGAGGCAAAAAAAATAACAGGGAAAGAAGAAATGACTATAGAAAAAAGAACGGGACATGAATAAAGGGAAGCCGATAAAGAAATGGAAGGGAGACGATAAAGGAATAAAGGGGAGATTGCAAAGGAATAGAGAGAAGGGAATAAAATGTATAGGGTAAAGGATGGAAAGGAATGTAGAGGAATGGATGGAGAGAGGAGAAATATATGGAAGGATAAGGCAATGAAAGAGATGAGAAAGGAGTGAAAGAAAGATCAAAGGAATAACAGAGTGAGGAGAAAATAATTAAAGTCGAAAAAGGAATCAAAGAGTTAGGAAGGCCTGTATTTCTATCAACATCTCCCATAACTTTCTCAAAGAAAATCCCGTTTCCAAAATTGGTTTCCGATAATTTACAAATATAAACCATTATTTTTTTTTTAATTTAATGCAACTTAGTTTGAATAAACCTAAAATTATAGCAGATAAACAATTTACTAGAAAAATGAACGTGTCCAAAATGATCCATTCTTTCTCTAAGATTTCCATCCCATCTCATATTGGATCCTTGTCTCAGTCTTCCCGTACCCACACTTCTAGTTGTGCTAATAACACCAAAAGCCTCAATGTTATCTGATAAATTTGCATAATGTAAAATAGCTTCGGTTATTGTGGTACCCCAATGGCAGGGGAATTTTTTTTTCTATTCGAGTATAACGATTAAATTATCAGTGGAAAACATTTGTACGATTAGTAATTAGTATGGAGGCCTTTATTCTTGATGATACTTTGACATCTCCTGTCATAGTAACGATCCAACTGCTGAGTTTCTTGCGCGGTAATCTTGCTCCATTCATTTTGAAGAATTTCCAGAATTCTTGGACTTTTAAATCTTTAATGAGATTCAGGTCCAGACTCGTAGAAGCGAGATCACAACAGCGCTTATCGTCCAGCATTTTCACCGACTTGACCGTGTGGTATGGGGGCGTTATTCTGCATCATTGAAAGAATTGGAGACTGCTTTAGTTGATGAATGGGCTTTGGACACCAAAATCGAACCAGTGGCCCAATTCCTTCTGCCGAAATCACCCATCATACTATGACCGCCAAACTTTATACTCTTTGGGCACAATTGGCAGACAATCTCTCGCCAGCTCTGTGACGAACGGTCCTCCTGCCATCGGATCTGAATAAATTGAACTTAGATTCGTCAGTAAAGTGGACTTGGCTCCATTGGTCATCCGTCCATGTGACGTGGTCAGTGACGAATGCAAGACGAATCTTTTTGCTCTAAGGACTGTTCAATGGCTTGATCGCGGGTGTACGGGGGTGAAGATTGTCTTCCTTTAGTCTTCCTTCAGCCTGCGTGGAGACGCTGATGGCCAAAATCTGACTAATATCTCGAGAAACTGCGGGATTTTTTTTTTCGTGCCCATCTGTCTACTGCTTTCAAGGCCATAAGTCGCCGTAACTTAAATTTTCAGCCTAATGCTAGGAGACTTTAAAGTCGAACAAAAACAGAAGGAACCACGCTCCTGCGTGGGGGGGAGGGAGTAATTTTAAGAGTTCAGCTGGCGACTGCCTACTTGGGCATAAGTCGCCGTAGTCACCACTGCTTAGTACTAAGCAACTTTAAAATAGCAACATGAAAAAACAAAACAAAAGGAAGAAGGCCAGAGGCAAGAAGCAAGCTCCAGCGTCGGGGAGGCGCGTGGGGGAGGGGAGGCCCGCCTTCCTCCGGGCGCAGGAAAATGCGGTCTACAACAAAGAGAGAGAAATAAAATGGAGGAGGCTAGACTCCTAAAAAATGCCCACAAGTCTGTGTACACGAACCCGTCCCGAGTACAAGGTGTCACGGTAGCGACCCCGCTTATCCCGGTACCGGGACAGGCAACGTGCGCCAAGATCACCCAAACTGGGACATTCAACAAGAATGTGCCGAACAGTCTGGGAAGCGACACAGTCCTCACAATAGAGCGCAGGCGAGCGCTCCATCAAATGGCGGTGCGTCCCACGAGTGTGTCCAATTCAGAGAGGACAGAAAGCAGCCTGAAGCCGTCGCGGTATTGGGGGTAGATCCATGGGAACAGTCGCGGCGCAATGGCACGCAACTTTAAGTTCCTCTCGGCCGTCCCCAATCTTTTTTGCCAAGCAGCCCGGAGGGTTCCTCCTAGCCCAGAAAATGGATGAATGAATAAGAGCTGGCTGGTGACTAACCTTCAAGATAAGGCTCCCCCCCCAAAAAAAATATATATATATAGGCGAGAGTGCTTATAAAGAAAGTAGCGTAAAAAAAGTAAAAATGGAAATGTGTAGAAATAATAAAACCCAGGCAGCCGATTTAAAGTTAGAACATTTGGCGTGAAAGCCGACCCCCTCTTCGAATTGTGAGCCATGCATGTACACTGGCCCGGCTCCAGCGGTAAACAAAGTGTGCTCTATAAAGCTCTAACGCAATACTCCGGGCGTTGTAGAAGCTCTGGAGGCAGAGGCGTGGAGACAACTGGTCAAAGGCGGTACCCTCCTAGGTGGCGCCATGTGCAGAACCAGAGGAACCACAAACCCGATAGCTACATCGAGCTCCCAAAGGAGTTTCCTAGCCATAACCTCGAAAGGCTTAGGTTATGAGTGCCTTTCTCAGCGACATTAGCCCCATCGAGCTCCTCCCTGGATGAAATGAGAGCCATTGGCGACCGAAGGAGATACTAGACCGGCGCAGAGCAAGCGGCATCGAAAAACAGCCTCTATTTAGTGGATGCGTGGAAGGCACCGGTTGCTAAATCGGAGACCAGTGTGGTGGATCGAATCCACCTTCCGCAATTCACGCTCGCCTGTGGATGCGTAAAACTCGCATTCGTAGTCGAGTTTCGAAAGAAACTCGACCTATCATCATCACAAGTGCTGAGCGTCACAGAACGAAGAATATCGATGGCACAGATATAAGAAATCATAAGGCTGCGGATATGGGTCTCCCAGACGAGGCCACGATCGAAACCAAGACCAAGGAATCTACCACTTCAAGACTAGTCCCGTTTAGGAAAAGGGCTGAGCTGGGATGGAGCTGTGAATGGCGAGGGAAGTGAACTAACTTCATCCTGATAAAACAAGATAGAAAGTCCCTCCAATGACCTGCAGTGTTTTTTGATAAGATGATAAATGGTTATTGCATTGATAGTTCCCGGTGGTTCAAATCACTTTCAAGTGCCTTTGAATGGCTAAATGAAGCTTCTGCCACTAGATGGCGCCACCCAGCACCAAATCCGATGGCAGATTTGAAATCTCCAGGGTCAATAACCATATGTCCCATGGTCATATGAGTCATTCCATGGCTCTAAATGTGTACAATTGATCTTTACTCCTTTTGAAAAAAAAAGCGACGCCTTGACATGGCGCTTCGCCGCAGGGAAAAACCAGAAACTTGTGAGGTTCGGCAAAGCGAAGATGATGCGGTTCAATGCCTTTTGGAGTCAATGCTACAGAATTGCCATCTGGACCGCACCAAAAGAGATCGAAGGTCGTCCATATAGAGCGTAGCGAACACATCTTTTGGCAGAATCGGGGTGAAACCGATGATGTTCATGGCAAAGAAAGTTAGATTGAGAACATTTCTCGGCGGGACGCCCTTTGTCTGACCTATTGTACTGGAGAGGTCCCTCACCCGGTGTCCTCTCGCACTATGGGGTGGAAGGTCTCAAAGATACCGTTTCGCCCTGCGGTATCGTAGGTATTCTTCAGATCAAAAAACATCGTGGCGACATGACTTGTAGAAAGGAAGGCTTCGCAAACACTATTTTGCAGGAGGAGCAGAGCATCCGAAGTGGTGTGAAAATTGTGGCAGCCGCAATATGCAGGAGACAAAGGAGATGTGTGGTCCCCGGTGTCCCGGAAATAAGCTAATAACAGGTTAACCATTTTCTTGATAAACTTGTACACTCAGGAAGTTAGAAGAACTAGGCGGAACCCAGCTGGCCCCCCAAAAGATACTTGGATAGGAAAGTGATCACATCAATGAAGAACATCGACTACCTCTCGCAGAACCAGGCTATGCGTTTAGAGAGGAGAGGGACAGATCGAGAGAAAAAAAGAAGCGCTTCTCGGAAATGATGCCTAAACTCATCCACATTTAGGACATCAATCTCCGACACTTCGATGAGAACGACAATGACCTGACACCTCGGATTGATCGAATAGTCCCACCAGATGGGGTGTCTACCGTTCAAATCCCTAAGGGATAAAGGGCCTCGGCAACTGTGGCATGACGCGGCGTAAGTCCGCCGCATCGAATTCGGACGACGGTAGAGTGCACGCTGAAATAAAGGCATATCAATCAACTGTAACTACACTGCCAATGCCGTAAAAAGGGTATTTAAAGCAAAAGAGAGAACTAAGAAATCGTGGGTGTAAATCTCGCATCCACTTGCCAGGTCTCCATCTAGTGTTGGTGGGGTTGCAAAACCCTTATACTCAGGGAGAGTGGGCAGGGGATACGTGCCTAACATTGTATCCTAAAGACAAATAGCTATGGATATGCGGGGAGAGACGAGCCTCCACACACCCTCATAGTTAGGCCAAAGTCCACGCCAATTCAACAAGGGAAATTCCTTCCCCCATGCCAATTTCGAAGGAACAGCATGATCCATTCAAGGAGAAGACCCCGTGGGATTGACGGAAGCCTTTCCGGTAGCATAAATTCGAAGGCTCTATGCTGAGAAAGGTGCCGCTACCTTTGGTAGCTTAGTGGGGGAGGTTTGATTTGCTGCACAGTATGTTATCCACCTGCCTCGAATCCTTTGGCGAGGTTCCTTGTTGCTACCCTCCTGTTGGGGGACAGTCTGAGAAGTCCGGGAGCCGGATGGTTTCACACAACTACTTCGGGAAGGAGGGGGCTCCTGTTAGTCTGACAAATCAATGGAGGCGAGCGACCGCTTCGCATTAAGGAAAAGGGTCGCGCTAGGGTGGGCAGACTTGGTTTTAGCCTGTGGTGGTGTTGGGTTTGTGTAGCCTCCAGCTCTACTATAGAGGCACCTGGGGGTGGGGGGCATAATGTTCTGAATGAGCGCGGAGGTTATCTTACAGTGTCTATAGGCCTGGAGGGGCCAGAAACATAAGGTGCTTTTCTAACATGAGAGGCGTAGAAAGTCTCAGGTCACACATGGTCCGGCAGAACCATATCATTTTCCCCTCTAAAAAGAGATTCGGTCCGCACCTTGAACGGACAGGAACTCTTTCTCAAGGAGGTATAAGTTACATTGCTTGAAAGAAGTAGAGTGTAGCTGACCGCAATTTCACAAACACACACACACACAGCCTTACATGTCACAGCATTGTGATGTAAGGCTTTTAAATTTTTTTTTTATTTAAGGGGCTATCTGGCGACTGCCGACATAGGCATAAGTTGCTGTAAACAAACAGCCTAGTTCTAGGCTACTTTAAAAAATTGAACAGGAAACAACAATAAAAAGAAATAACAATAACAAAGCAATATCAAAAACGTTAACAAAAACAACAACAATTAAACCGGGTTAAATGAAAGGGAGAAGGCCGGCCTCCCCCAAAAAGTCAACAAGTCCACCAGTCAAAGTGCACGCACTCGTCCCGAATACAAATAACAGGCGGTAGCGACCCCGCCCATCCCGGTACCGGGACAGGTGTCGTGCGCGAAGGACACACAGACTGGGACATTCGACAAAAATGTGCCGAACAGTCTGGGGGACGACGCAGTCGTTGCAATAGGGCGCAGGCGAGCGCCCCATCAAATAGCGACGCGTCCCACGAGTGTGCCCGATTCGGAGACGACAGAAAGCAACCTGAAGCCGCCGCGGCATTTGGGGACAGGTCCATGGGAACAGTCGCGGCGCAATGGCACGCAACTTTAAGTTCCCTTCGACCGTCTCATATCTTCTTTGCCAAGCAGTCCGAAGAGCTGCCCGTATTCCTGCCATGTAGTCAGTGTGAGGAAGAGCGAAACGCTGGTCCGGTCGCAGAGTCCTCGCAGACCCTTTGGCGCCCTCATCGGCGCGCTCATTCCCCGCAATTCCTACATGTCCAGAAACCCAGCAGAAGATAATCTCGACATCTGCCCGGCTCGCCAAAACCGTGGCGTCACGGATTTCGCGAACCAGGGGATGCGGAGATTCCAATGCCCCGAGAGCACTCAGGGCGCTTTGTGAGTCGCTATAGATCACAATCCGGTCTCCGAACCGGGCACGTCGCGTAATCTCCCGTACCGAGTGGTGTATTGCCACCAGCTCGGCCGTAAAGACAGACGCAGCGCCTGGTAGAGCCCCGCTGACTTCAAACAGAGGGGATACGGCGTGAAAGCCGACCCCCTCTTGGGACTTGGAGCCATCCGTATACACTTGCACGGTTCCCAGCGTGACACGATGTGTGCTCCAAAAAGGTCGAACGCAATACTCCCGGCGCAGTACAAGCTTTGGGAGCAGAGGCGTGGCGACAAATAGCCAAATGTGGTACCCTCCAGGGTGGCGTCCTGGACAGAACCAGGGGCGCCACCGGCCCGAGAGCTATATCTACATCTCGAAGGAGTTTCCTGGCCCTAAACCCAAAGGGCTTAGGGTATGACTGGCGTCTCTCGGCGGCATAGGCACCATCGAGATCAGCGGCGGATGCAGTGAGAGCTGTTGGCGACTGAGGGAGGCGCAGGGCTCGCGCGTACAGGCGAGTGATGCACTGCACGCGGCGCAGAGCGAGTGGCATCTCCCCAGCATCGAACAACAGGCTCTCAATGGGGGAAGTGCGGAAGGCACCGGTGGTAAGGCGAAAGCCGGTGTAGTGGATCGGATCCACCTTCCGCAATAAACACTGGCTGCAGGTGCATAAAATTCGCATCCGTAGCCGAGCTTCGAGCGAACAAAGGATCGATAAAAAAGTAAGGCAGTAGCCCTATCAGCGCCCCAAGCGCTGAACGTCACGGAACGGAGAATGTCCATGGTGCGGGTACAAGAGACCATAAGGCTGCGAATATGAGCCTCCCAGGTGAGGTATCGGTCGAATACAAGACCAAGGAAACGGTGCGATTCGACCACATCCAGGCCGACCCTATTAGGAAACAAATCTATGTCGGGGTGAAGCCGTGGATGGCGGCAGAAGTGCACCACCTTAGTCTTGGCCAAAGAAAACCGAAACCTGTGCGCTTCGGCATAGAGAAAGACGCGGTTCAATGCCTGTTGGAGTCGACGCTCCAGAGTTAGCATCTGGGCGGTGCCAAAAGAGATCAAAAGGTCGTCCACTTAGAGCTTAGTGAGAACATCTTCCGGCAGCACCGAGGTGATGCCGTTGATGCTCAGGGCAAAGAGTGTGACACTGAGGACACTTCACTGCGGGACAACCTCTTTCTGCTCCTTTGGGCCGGAGAGGGCTCCCCCCACCCGTACGCGGAATCGACGATCTCTCAAAAATTCAGATATAAACTTTGGGAGGCGTCCCCTCGCCCCCATCGTGTGGAGAGTCTCCATGATACCATATCGCCATGCGGTATCATAGGCCTTCTCCAGATCAAAAAAGACCGTGGCGTAGTGCTGTCTACGAAGGAAAGCCTCGCAGACGGCATTTTCCAGAAAGAGCAGAGCATCCGACGTGGAGTGGAACTTCAGCCAGGATGGCAAATCGCCGCGCTCCTTACGGGGGTAAGGCTTTTGAGCAGACCACAAATTTCGTTTGACCCAACTTAACGTCTGGAAAAGCGATTTGTGTGACTGAAGTAGTAGTGGCATGCCTTGATCGGTAGCGATACCAATCGGCACGCACCGACTCAGGAAGGCTTGTCACGATCGAAGGTGACGAAGAGTGTAGGGGTGGGGAGTCGAATCCACCTCCATGTTTTCTCATCAGAGGTTCAAGTTTGACCGTTCCATGATAGGCCAGTTACGATGTCTTTCAAGTAGTCCACGAGATTCCACGCATGAACTACTACCTTTACAAAGTTCATGGTAGAGTGCGGCTGTACCGGAAAATCATCAATTGTCCGAAAGGAACTTAAAATAGCTGCCTGGGCAAGGTCAGTCGCATTCACCAGAAGGGTCCAATCTGAGAAAGGGACGATCTTCGGTTCTCTACTAGGTATCATAGCCAAAGCTTGTATATGATGGAACATGTGGCCTTGTGCCAACTTGCTACCATCAGTGGAACGAATGGCAAGGAAGCGTTTGAAACCAGCAGGTTCTAAAACACAGGACAGCCTCTCGATAAGGAACCCTGACGTCAGCTCCGGGAAATCCCGGTTCCTCAAACTAAATATTTTTTATTTTTAACCAATGTATTTTTTTAATGGCTGTCGAGGAATAGGCCGAGGGCTGGTTGGAGTTTTCCCCGACTCACACACACACACACACACATATATATATATATATATATATATATATATATATATATATATATATATATATATATATATATATATATATATATATATATATATATATATCCTATTATCCAGAATACGGAGGATTCGTCGTAATACTCCTTATACTTCGTTCGGCCCGTGCCCTGAATGGGTTTATTGACTCAGAGTGCTTAGAGGTTGGCTACGGAGGGAATGGAATGAACTTCGCCAGCAAGCGATCCAAAGGAAGTTAGATACACAACAATATGAAAATAGAGTTTTAATGAACACTAAACAAGAATATATATATATATATATATATATATATATATATATATATATATATATATATATATATATATATATATATACAAATAATGTGCTTTGAGAGATAAATCAATAAGTGAATCTCGGATATCTCACTTGGCTTTTAAATAACTATTCACTATGTAAATCCCTATACACTTGTAATGTTGGTAAGCTTCGTGGTGAAGTTGGGGAATGTGAAAGGGAAGGGTTAAATTGGAACCTGATGTTCGGGTGGCGCTGGTGAGTGAAGGTGGTGAGATAAGGGGTGGAGACGATCAGGTAGGTTCTCCAGGGACCGACCTGATCCCACAATTCCGTCACGATTCTGCTGGAAGAAGGAGGTGACGGGAGCTTCTTGTTAAAGAGGGCCACACGCTCGTGAACTCCGAGGAATCTTGGGTGCCTCTGTGAGGGGAGGGGGAGGAGTGACCTATCGACGCCTAGGGTCACGGAGAAAAGCCGGGATGTAGATTTCTCGCTTAGGGAACCAGAGTGAGGCTGTTTGTAGCTTCGGCTCTGACAAGTGAGTACGACCTTGGGTCTGCACTGAATTTCAGACCAACGGGGTAAGGGGCCTCCCTAACTGGGAGCGATATCCTCTCTGAAGATTTGGTGCTTCGACGATTTACCACTACACCGATAGATGGAAATTCCTGCCCGGCCAGGCTCTCTATGGGGTAAGTGCGGAAGGCACCGGTCGCAAGGCGTAGGCCGGTGTGGTGGATCGAGTCCTCCTTCCGCAATAAACGCTCGGCTGCGGATGCATAAAACTCGCATCCGTAGTCGAGCTTCGAACGAACAAAGGATCGATAAAAAAGTAGGGCAGTAGCCCTATCAGCACCCCAAGCGCTGAACTTCACGGAACGGAAAATATCCATGGCGATGGTACAAGAGACCTAAAGGCTGCGAACATGAGCCTCCCAGGTGAGGCGTCGGTCGAATACAAGACCAAGGAAACGGTGCGATTCGACCACATCCAGGCCGACCTTATTAGGAAACAAATCTATGTCGGGGTGAAGCCGTGGATGGCGGCAGAAGTGCACCACCTTAGTCTTGGCCAAAGAAAACCAAAACCTGTGCGCTTCGGCATAGCGAGAGACGCGGTTCAATGCCTGTTGGAGTCGACGCTCCAGAGTTGGCATCTGGGACGCGCCAAAAAAGATCAAAAGGTCGTCCACATAGAGCATAGCGAGAACATCTTCCGGCAGCACCGATATGATGCAATTGATGCTCAGGGCAAAGAGTGTGACACTGAGGACACTTCCTTCCGGGACAGCCTCTTCCTACTCCTTTTGGCCGGAGATGGCTCCCCCCACCCATACGCGGAATCGACGATCTCACAAAAATTCAGATATAAACATTGGGAGGCGTCCCCTCGCCCCCATCGTGTGGAGAGTCTCCATGATACCGTATCGCCATGCGGTATCATAGGTTTTCTCCAGATCGAAAAAGACCGTGGCGTAGTGCTGTCTACGAAGGAAAGCCTCGCAGACGGCATTTTCCAGAAAGAGCAGAGCATCCGACGTGGAGTGGAACTTGCGGAAGCCGCACTGTGCAGAAGGGAGTTGACCTCCGCTGTCCAAGAAATAGGCTAATTTAACATTTACCAATTTCTCCATCAACTTGCAAACGCAAGATGTTAGAGAGATTGGGCGGAAACCGGTCGGAGTAGAGTGATCTCTCCCCGGTTTGCGAAAGGCGAGCACAGTAGTGATCGCCATGAATCTGGGAGAAGAACCTCCACCCAGATCCTGTTGAAACAATCTAACAGAAAGGCCATGCCTCGCTCACCCAGGTGTCAAAGCATGGCGTACGGGACATCTTCCGGACCATGGGCGGTGTCCGCGCACGAAGCGAGAGCGGAACGAAACTCACTCAAAGTAAACTTGTCGTTGAAGGGTTCTCCGCCTCTGGAGGTAAAGACCAGCCGGCGGCCTTCCGCGACATCACGACGTGCATTGAATGCTGGCGGAGCAGCATCACGGCTAGAGGTTGCGGAAAAAGCGGTCGCTAAGGATTCCGCCACGGACGCGGGGTCCGAGATTGCGGTCCCATTCTCCTGGAGAACGGGAGAGGGGTCCTGCGAGAACTTGCCCCGAATCCTTTTGACTCGCTTCCACACCTCGGCAAAAGGGGTCTTCCGGTTAAGTGAATACACGTATGCCCGCCTAGAAGAGCGGCGGGCGTGCTTCGAAATATACCGGAACCTAGCCCTAGCCCGACGAAATTCAGCGACAGTGAAATCGTTCGGGCGGCGCTTATAGCGCATGCAGGCATAACGCTTCTGTTTTAGGGCCGTCTCACACTCGGCGGACCACCCCGGCTGTGATCGGCGTGCTAAACGGCCAGGCGTTTTTGGAATAGTAGTCAGTCTCATGGCGATGAGGTTACAGGAGAAGAACTCAACGGCCTCATCTACCGACCTAAACTACTCTACTGAGATAGAGAATTCAGTCATTTCCTGAAACGCAGGCCACCGCGTACGCGCCAAGCACCACTGAGGTGGGATCTCAGGAGGTAGTTACACTGAAAATGATATTTTAAGGGGAAAGTGATCACTACCATGGAGGTCAGCGACCACCCCCCAATCAAAATCTGGTTGTGCATCCGAAGAGCACAAAGATAGATCAAGGCAAGAAAATGAAGCGGTTCTCGGGCAGTGAAGCGTAAACTCATCCACATTTAGGACACATATCTCAAGCTCTTGGATCAGATCGGCAAGGACTTGTCCCACTCTTTCTCCCTCTCACACTCTCTCTCTCACATTCTCACTCTCTCTCTCACACTCTCTCTCACTCTCTCTCACACACTCTCACTCTCTCTCTGTCTCACACTCACTCTCTCACTCTCTCTGTCTCACACTCTCACTCTCTCTCTCTGTCACACTCTTTCTCTCTCTCTGTCACACTCTTTCTCTCTCTCTCTCACACACTCTCTCTCTCTCTCACACTCTGACTCTCTCTCTCACACTCTCACTCTCTTTCTCAAACTCTCACTCTCTCTCACACTCTGACTCTCTCTCTCACACTCTCAGCATAAGGGCGGCTAAGCGGTCTGAGGAACTCCGAGTGGCGAGACTCTGTAAAGAGAATCCCAAGGAGTTTTTTGGATATGTGAACAGCCGTAAACCAATCCGTCGAACGATTGGCCCCTTGAGGAATGAGGAGGGGACATTAAAGCATCCAGATGCAGAAAATGCTAACCTCCTCAACGACTACTTCTCTTCAGTGTTTACTGAAGAGTGTGGTCCCATTCCCCAGCCGACGGATTCCTAGTCGGGGGAAAAGCTGGAGGCAATGGACTTCACCAAAGGAGAAATAAAGAAAAAGATCGCTGACCTAAAGACGAATAAGTCCCCTGGACCGGACGGGTTTCTACCTAAAGTGTTGAAGGAAGTGTGCGGTGAAGTATCACGAGATCTGTGCGCTATCTTTAACATGTCAATCCGAACCAAATGCGTTCCTAGAGACTGGCGTGAGGCGGAGGTGACTCCTATCTTCAAGAAAGGAGACCGTAACCAACCGTCGAACCACCAAACTATCAGTCTGACTTCGATGGTCGGTAAACTCATGGAAAGCATCATGGTGGACAAAGTGACGTCGTATTTAGAGTCAAACCTGCTATAGAGGAGTTGCCAGCACGGCTTCCGAAGGCAACGGTCATGCCTGACGAACCTTGTGGAATTCTTCCACTTCGTGTTCAGTGAGCACAATCGGGAGAAGGCAGTGGATGTGGTGTACTTAGACTTTCAGAAAGCCTTTGATAAGGTACCACACCGCCGCCTTCTCCGGAAAGTGCGAGCGCTTGGCATAGACGGAAAGGTAGCCGGCTGGATCGAGAACTGGCTAAGTGGCAGACGGCAACGGGTGGTGGTGAATGGACAGGCTTCTGAGTGGGTGCCCGTTACTAGCGGGGTGCCTCAAGGTTTTGTCCTGGGACCACTACTATTCATCATCTACGTCAACAACATGGAAGGTGACATGGTTGCCAAGATTTTCAAATTTGCCGACGATACCAAGCTTGGCATAAACGTTGCAAAGGATGGAAATACTGCCCGCCTGCAAGAAGATCTTGGGAAGATTGGGGAGTGGTCGGACAAGTGGCAAATGCCTTTTAGCACGAGCAAATCCAAAGTGATGCATATCGGCCACAGAAACTCCCAATCTCAGTATATCCTTAAGGGCACTGCTCTTGAATCCACCGACACTGAGAAGGAATTGGGTGTAACAATCACTAGTGACCTCAAGTTCTCGAAACAGTGCATTGAGGCAGAGAAAAAGGCCCAAAGGATGTTAGGCTACATAAAGCGCCAGTTTGGATATCGGAACAAGTAGATTGTACTGTGTATGTACAACCCCCTCGTCCGACCGCACCTGGAGTATGCCGTACAATTTTAGAGTCCTTCATTTCGAAAGGACACCGCGACATTGGAACGCGTGCAAGCCAGGGCAACCAAATTGATTCCCTCTATCAGACATAAAAGTTATGAAGAATGATTAAGGGAATTAGATCTGTTCTCGTTCGAAACCGGTAGACTGCGTGGTCAGCTCATCGAAGTTTTCAAAATACGTCGAGGGTTCGACAATGTTGACTACAGGGATATTTTCACACTTGTTGAGAGCAGAACAAGAACTTACGGCTTTAAACTTTAACTGAAGCGTTACAACCGCTATCTGTGTGGAAAATTTTTCACGTACAGTATTTGCGGTATTTGGAACGCACTTCCAGTGGCAGTTGTCAACAGTGAATATGTTGACCAGTTCAAGTCAAGACTAGACAGGGTCTTGAAAAGTGGCCGTTTAAGGACACAAAGCATTTGAGCAGAGATGTGCCCGCTAGACTGCTAGTCCAAAGGTACCCTCTTTGAATGGACCGTAAGGTCTTCTAGGGTACTTTATTTCCTTGTTACTCCTTGTTACTCTCTCTCTCTGTTCTCACTGGAACCCCGTAGACTGCGTGGTCAGCTCATCGAAGTCTTCAAAATACTTCGAGGGTTCGACAATGTTGACTACCGGGATATTTTCACACTGAGTGAGAACAGAACGCGCAATCACGGCTTCAAACTTGAACTGAAGCGTTACAACCGCAATCTGTGTGGAAACTTTTTCACCTACAGTATCTGCGGTAAGTGGAACGCACTTCCAGTGGAAGTTGTCAACAGTGAATCTGTTGACCAGTTCAAGTCAAGACTAGACAAAGTCTTGAAAAGTGGCCGTTTATGGACGCAAAACAATTGAGCAGCCATGTGCCCGCTCAATTGCTAGTCCAAAGGTACCCTCTTTGAATGGACCGTAAGGTCTCCTAGGGTACTTACTTTCCTTGTTACTCCTTGTTACTCTCTCAAGTATAGGGAGAGGTGACGCCCCATTGTGGCGGGAAGAGAGATTGTGTGTACCTTTGACTTTTCGAGCTATGTCGGCGGGGGTACCTCTCTTTTGGGTACCCCTGGTCGGGCTTCCCTTGTCGATTTGGTCGGAAACGAGGTTCCAGACTAAGTGCGTCATTCCTTCCTTTTTCTACTCTATCCCTCTCCTTTCTTCACTTTTATCCTATCTCTTCAACTTATTATAGAAAAGAAAAAAACTAAAAAAAACAAAACAAAACCCTAATAATATCAAGTCATTCTCACCCTTTTTTCAATCTTTCTATATATAAGGACCTGGCAGCTACCTCACGCGTCAGAAGAGAGGCTTTGGAACCTCTATAAACAACGCCAATCGACGCTCACTGGTTGCGAGAGACTAGGACTAGAGGTGTCCTAGGCGTTGGAGAGAACTCAACAACCCACTTTTTAAATATTGATTGGTCGCAAAGTTTTGAGAGAGAGAAAGTGTTCAAAATGACAGGGAAAAAAGGTCCAGCTGCACTCAAATATACATGTGCGATATGCCAGAAGGATAAGTGGTGCGTGGACTTCCCGGAAGGATGTTTTTCGAAATTCCACCCGGGAAGTATATTCACCGACTGCATCCTTAAAGGAGAGGTCCGAGAGGCAGTGGCATACTGCAATGAACTCAAGGATCTCTTCACAACCTCTGAAGAAAAATCTAGGGCGCTGGAAAGTAAAACACAGACCCTAGAAACGCAGCACGCGATTAAGATTCGGCGTCTCGAGGAGAAAATCCTAGAGCTAGCCTATAAACAAGAGGCCCAGTCAGCTCAAGCTCGAGCCGAAAGTCACACTGACTTGGGTGGTTCCGCCGATGTGACTCCAGCTCAAGGAGGTGAAACTGCATTGGCAGTCCCACGTCAGCCATGCGGAGAAGCAAATGAGAAGAAAAAGAAAATGAATAAAAAGAAGAAAAACGACCTCAATGCAGCTCACCCGAGTGTAGAGGATTCGAGCGCTACTGGTGCGCAAGGGAAAGTGGAAAGAGGAGAGAAAAGAGAAACAGAACAAGAGAAAACAAATAAAAATAAGAAAACAAAGGGGGGAAAAAGAAAACAAAGAAAAAACAAAGAAAAACAAAAGAAAAAAGAAAGGCAAAGGAAAACCAAGAAAACAAAAGAAAACAAAGAGAACAAGGGGGGGAAGAAAACAAAAAAAGAAGAAAAAATAAAAGAAGAAATAAAAAGAAAAGAAAATTTAAAAAGAAGAAAAAAAAAAAGAAGATCAAGGAAAATGTAGAGATACAAGAGGAAAGCGGCAAGTCACTTCCGAAAGGAAAGACCAGGTCATCTACAGAGAAATGAGCAAGAGTCACCCTTATTGCTGATTCTCAAGCACGGGGTTTGCAGGCCCTGCTAGCGGCCAGCCTTCGCACTAGTGTGAAGTAAGCTGCCTGCCAGGATGTGGTAACCACCACATGGGAGTAGAGGCTGAAAAATCACAGATTTCTGAGAGCTCAGTGGTTGCTCTGATGGTCAGTGGAAACGACCTCTACCTGTAGGCTGAAAACTCACAGGTGGGCTGAAAACCCGCAAGCGTGTTGTAGTCGGGATGCTCCCGAGGAGAGGTCCAACACGGACCGCTCACTCGATGAACGTCTTTTTAAACCGGCGCCTGGCAGATTTGTGTACAGCAGAGGGGGGTCTTTTTTGTGGACCCGTACCGCACCTTTTATGGTAGAAATGATCTCTACCAAAGGGATGGGATACATCTTTACTTTAAAGGAAAGGCCTTTCTGTCGAACATGATCCAGGATGTCGTAGAGAGGACCTAAAGGATTATCCGGCCCAGAGTGAGGGCGGACGTACGCCACTACGCCCGTATCACTCCTGGAACGACCTTATCAGAGGTCGCAAAGAGGGGCGCCTCCAAAAAACAAACAAGCCGGGAAACGGAAGAGCGTAGGGAGCCTTACATTAGGGGACTCCCTGAAAGTTCTTCTGTTCAATGCGAGGTCAATCAGGAACAAGTTTCTTGAGCTCCGTGGCCTCAAGCGACGGAAGAACCCGAAATGGTAGCCATAACAGAATCGTGGATAAAAACCTCAAACCGAGACTTTGAAGGCGAATTCACGGTTCCTGGCTACCAACTCTTCCACAGAGATAAGGAAAACAGAGAGGGTGGCGGTGTAATGTTGTGTGTCAAGGATACAATCAAATCTACGAACTCCAACATTATATCCGATCACGAGCTCCTAGGCGTTGACCTAGAGATAGGTGCTGTCAGATACAGGAACCTGCTGCTTTACAGACCCCCTTCCCAACCCGTTGAGAAGGACAGGGAAATGTACCAGCTGCTGGGTGAGCTTGTTCAAGGCAGAGTGTGCATCATTATGGGCGACTTCAACAGACAAGTTGACTGGGAAACCAGAGCAGCCTGTGGCGAGAGCGCGCTACTCCTGGAGTTCGCCAACAACGAGTTCCTCACTCAATGGGTCAGAGAACCGACGAGAGGAGACAATATCCTCGACTTGGTCTTCACCTCTGATGATGATATCGTTGAGGATCTCTCTGTAGGCGAAGAGCTCGGTGGCAGTAATCACCAGCTAGTTAGATTTACGGTCAAGATCCCGAATGTAAGGTCTGTTGCCTGTCAATCAAGGAAACTTGACTGAGAAGAGCAGACTTTGCAAGCCTTCGTGCTGGGCTGACTGATGTAAGGCTAGCGGTATGCGAAGATGTTGAGGATTCGTTGAACAATTTCAAAAATAAGTTCATGAGTTTTCAATCAAGTTGCATCCGTCTGAAATGCCTCTGTCGGTCTTCTGTTCAACCAAAGTGGTTTAATCGAGAAATCGGCCAACTGCTTAGGGAGAAGAGAAATGCGTGCCTGCGATCGAAGATCTCGGGTGCCTTTGGCGAGTACCGAAGGCTAGTCAGAAGAGTGAAGCCCAGCATAAGGGCGGCTAAACGGTCTGAGGAACTCCGAGTGGCGAGACTCTGCAAGGAGAATCCCAAGGAATTCTTCGGCTATGTAAATAGCCGTAAACCAATCCATCGTAGGATTGAGCCCTTAGTGGACGAGGAGGGTGCATTTACTTACTCAGATGCAGAAAATGCTAACCTGCTCAATGACTACTTCTCTTTAGTGTTTACTAGAGAGTGTGGTCCCATCCCCCAGCCCACGGATTCCTACTCGGGGGAAAAGCTGGAGGAAAAGGACTTCACCGAAGGAGAAATAAAGAAAAAGATCGCTGACTTAAATACTAATAAGTCCCCTGGACCGGAGGGGTTACTATCCAAGGTGTTGAAGGAAGTGTGCGATGAAGTATCACGACATCTGTGCGCTATCTTTAACATGTCAATCCGGACCGGATGCGTTCCTAGAGACTGGCGTGAGGCGGAGGTGACTCCGATCTTCAAGAAAGGAGACCCCAGCCATCCGTCAAACTACCGACCCATCAGTTTGACTTCGATAGTCGTAAACTCATGAAAAGCATGATAGTGGACAAGATAACGTCTTATTTAGAGTCAAACTTGCTACTGAAGAGTTCCCAGCACGGCTTCCGAAGGCAACGGTCATGCCTGACGAACCTTGTGGAATTCTTCCACTTTGTGTTCAGTGAGTATAATCGGGATAAAGCGGTGGATGTTGTATACCTTGACTTCCAAAAGGCAAATGACAAGGTACCACACCGCCGCTTTCTCCGGAGAGTGCGTGCTCAGGGCATAAACGGCAAGGTAGCAGGTTGGATAGAGAGCTGGCTAAGTGAGAGACGGCAACGAGTAGTGGTGAATGGACGGTCCTCTGAATGGGCGCCCGTATCTCGCGGTGTCCCTCAAGGTTTTGTCTTGGGACCACTACTGTTTATTATCTATGTCAACGACATGGACAGAGACATGGTTGCCCAAATCTAAATTTGCCGACGACACCAAGCTTGGTATCAATGTGGCAAAGGAGGGGAACACTGTCGCCTCCAAAAGGACCTTCAAAGGAGTGGGGAGTGGTCGGACACGTGGCAAATGCTTTTCAACGTGAGGAAATGCAAAGTAATGCATATCGGCCACCGAAACCCCAAATCTCAGTACATCCTTAAGGGCACTGCTCTTGAATCGAGTGACACTGAGAAGGACTTGGGTGTTACTATCACTAGCGACTTCAAGTTTTCGAAACAGTGCATCGAGGCAGAGAAGAAAGCCCAAAGGATGTTAGGCTACATGAAGCGCCAGTTTGGATATCGGAACAAGGAGATAGTACTTTGTCTGAACAACTCCCTCGTTCGGCCGCACCTGGAGTATGCCGTACAATTTTGGAGTCCTTCGTTTCGAAAGGATATCGCAAGGTTGAAACGCGTACAAGCCAGGGCAACCAAGCTGATTTCCTCTATCCGACATAAAAGTTATGAGGATAGACTAAGGGAATTAGATCTGTTCTCGCTGGAAACCCGTAGACTGTGTGGTCAGCTCATCGAAGTCTTCATAATACTTCGAGGGTTCGACAATGTTGACTACCGGGATATTTTCACACTGAGTGAGAACAGAACGTGCAATCACGGCTTCAAACTTGAACTGAAGCGTTACAACCGCAATCTGTGTGGAAATTTTTTCACTTACAGTATCTGCGGTAAGTGGAACGCACTTCCAGTGGAAGTTGTCAACAGTGAATCTGTTGACCAGTTCAAGTCAAGACTAGACAGTCTTGAAAAGTGGCCATTTAGGGACGCAAAACAATTCAGCAGCCATGTGCCCGCTCGGTTGCTAGTCCAAAGGTACCCTTTTGGAATGGACCGTAAGGTCTCCTAGGGTGCTTCCTTTCCTTGTTACACACGCACACACACACACATACACACACACATACACTCACTCACTCACTCTCCCCCTCTTCCTCCCCCTCTCCCTTCCCCTCTCTCTCTCTCTCTCTCTCTCTCTCTCTCTCTCTCTCTTTCTCTCTCTCTCTCTCTCTCCTTTTCATAGTCTATCGACTTTACGCCATGCCTAAGGTGGAGCCGCCATGCCGATAGGCTGCCAAGTCACTAGGCGAGGCAAGCGCCTCAAATGTCGGCAACTGCCTTTACCAGCCCCGTGTTCACCCATCGAAGAGCGGGCTAATGCGTGGGGTGATGGATTAAAAAAAATACCCCCTCTTTACCTTCCATTCGACAATCGTCGGAGCCACCCTCTGGCAGCTCTGCTGAAAAAAAATGGAGGTCTCCCTGTGCTCTCTCAGGGGATCCTCCAAATTTCTACTACCGGAGCGGAGGTTTACTACTCTCCTCTGTTTACGGGTGTAGGGGACTCCCCGTCACCCCCTTCTCTGGGTGCCTCCCTTTTTCCAGTGGCAGTCCCTCCTTTTCTTTCACAAAGGACAGCCAAGAAAGCACGCAGGCGGCTGAAAATTACCCGCTCAAGGTTGCAGCGCGTCGATAGGGCCAACCCACTCAAGGGGGCAAATGATGGAAAGCCTGTCGGTCGGTCCTTGCCCCCTAACATCCGGCACTCGTGCACTATGAGGCTACAGGGGGTCACAGTACGCCCCCCCTCCCCCCTATCTTCCTCGATGGATGCCGGTTCGCCGGCATTAGGTAAAAAAAGGAACCTCGAATATCGATGTATCGGGGTGGGGGGCCCATAGAGGTTTTCCCTGAGATAACATAAGTCGATCCCGGGCTTGGTGCCAAGTACAGAACTCCTGTCCGCCCTTATGCAAGCTCCTCCTCAGATGACTCGGATCCCCGAGGCTTCACAATGTTCCTATGATAGTCAAGACATTCTCCATTTCAGAGAAGGATCGTGCCGAGGCCGGTCAATCTAGCCTGGGAGCTCTGGCCGGCGGGGGAGAGAAGCGGATTCATTCCCTGCCCTCTTCTCATAAAAAGAAAAAGAACAAGAAAAAGACGAAAAAGACTCGGGGTTCCACTCACTGTGTGGGAGCCGTGGGGACGGACGGTTAGGGTGCCGTTTCGGTAAGCGACCAAACGAAGATCGGCAATTCCGGCCCCGTTGCTCCCCCGGGTGGGAAGTCTAAGACGAAGACCAGAACTGCACAGAGCGGAGCCTCGATTACGTCGGGGCCCCTCATTCAGAGGCTAACTGGCGTTTTCGAGCACGCTGGCCTCAAACGCTTCCTTGTTCTTCGCTCCACCGATGGCAGTATGTTGGATAAGGGCAACATGGTCTATCAGAGGAGAGCTCTAACTAGTGTGATTGGTAGAGAGCCAAAGGTGACCAGTTTATCGGACCACCACTCATGTGGTGGTCAGCCTTATGTAAGACGGCCCACACACACAGAAGCGTTATGCATACATGCGATATAAGCGCCACCCGAACGACTTCACTCTCGGTGAATTTCGTCGGGATAGGACTACGTTACGATATATTTCGAAGCATGCCCGCAGGTCTTCTTGGCGGGCATACGTGTCTTCATTTAACGGGAAGACCCCTCTAGCAAAGGTGTGGAAGTGAGTCAAAGGATTCGGGGCAAGTTCTCGCATGACCTCCCTCCCGTTCACCAGGAGAATGGGACTTCAATCTCAGACCTAGCGTCCCTGGCGAAATACTTGGCGACTGCTTTCTCCACATTCTCTAGCTGGGATGCTGCTCCGCCATCATTCAATGCGCATCGTGATGCCGCGGAAGGTCGCCGACTAGACTTTACCTCGAGAGAAGGAAAACCCTTCAACGACAGGTTTACTTTGAGTGAGTTGCGTTCCGCTCTCGCTTCATGTGCGGACAACGCCCATAGTACAGATGATGTCCCGTAAGCCTTGCTTCGATACCTGGGTGATCGAGGCATGGTCTTTTTGTTAGCTTTGTTTAACAGGATCTGGGTAGAGGGAATCCTCCTAGACACCTGTGCCAGGCACTGCGTCTGTTTTCACGGACGAGCTGGTTGGAATACACCGCTCGGTACGGAAGATAACACGACGTGCCGGTTCGGAGACCGGATTGTGATTTATATCACACACAAAGCGCCATGATTGCTCTGCGCACATTGGAATCTCCGCATTCCTTGGTTCGCGATATCCGTTACGCCACAGTTTTGGCGATCCGAGCGGTGTCAAGATTATCTTCTGCTGGGTTCCTGGACATGTAGGAATTGCGGGAATGAGCGCGCCGATGAGCGCGCCAAAGAGTCCGCGAGGACTGGGCGACCAGACCATCGTTTCGCTCTTCCTCACATCGACTACATGGCAAGAATACGGGCAACTTTCCGGGCTGTTTGGCAAAGAAGATGGGAGACGGTCTAAGGGAACTTATAGTTGCGTGCCATTGCGTCGCGACCGTTTCTATGGACCTACCACCAATGCTGCGACGGCTTCAGGTTGCTTTCTGTCATTTCCGAATTGGACACACTCGCGGGACGCACCGCCATTTGATGGAGCGCTCGCCTGCGCCATAGTGTGAAGACTCCGTTGTTCCCCAAACTGTTCGGCACATTCTTGTTGAATGTCCCAGTCTGGGCGATCTTAGCGCACGTTAACTCTCCCGGTACCGGGACGAACGAGATCGCTACTGCTTGTACCTTGTACTCGGGACGCGTTCGTGCACACCGACTTGTGGACTTCCTCCACTTTATTCACCCTTTTTGTGTGTTTTTTTAGGTCGCATGTTCCTGCGCCGAGTGGAGGCGGGCCTACCCCCGACGCCGGAGTAGGCTTCCTTCTTTGTTTTCTTTTGCTGTTGTTTTTTTAGCCTTACAATTTTATCCTTGTTATTTGTTAATTACCTAGTTTTTGTTTTTTCTTTTAATATAGCCTAGTAGCAGGCTGTAATATGAGTACGGGCACTTCTTCCCTAGTAGGCAGTCGCCAGATGGGTTCCTAAAAAAAGGAGAAGCATGTGTACCAGTATGCAAGCGCAGGGATGCACACGACTGTGTGCCCTGGAAGTATATAAGTGAATGCATGTATACCAAGTATGTATATCCTGAACGAATATGCAGGTATGTACACCAGTATTTGTGCACTAGACGTATGCGCAAGCCTGTACACGAGAATGCCCTGGGCACACAATTGAATGCATGTATACCAGGATGTAGATCCTAAATGAATGTGTATGCATGCACACCAGTATATGTATACTGGACATATACGCACGCATGTACATGAGCATAAGACCACGACGTATTTAAGTAAAAGTATGTATACCATATGTATATCCTGAATGTATGCACTGTATGTAGCTATGTATGCACTGGACGTATGCATAGACATGTACACGAGTATGAGCCCTGGACGTATATAAGTGAATGCATGTATACCACTATGGATGTCCTGAATGAATGTGCTGGCATGTACACCAGTATGTGTGCAAGTACGTAATCGCAAAAATGTATCCCTGTATGTATGTATGCATTTTCTAAACGGATGAGTACGAATTGAGGGGAAAGCCGTGTTTATTCACTGGCTCCATCCAGGCAGAGAGGCGGGGGATTCTGTCTAGTACGTACTTTTGATGACCTGTACCCATTCTACGAACACCTTTTAGAACTGTAAGGTCCCAGCCACAGAACAACAAAGCATGAATCAATTGTGTTGATCCAGGTAAGCTTTTAGTCCTCACTGATATTCGGACCATACGGTGCGAATCGATGATAGGAGACCAACGCCAAAAGGCTTATTTAAGATTTGTTTTTCTCTTGCCGCCTCTGCCTACTCCTTCAGGCAAAGCGGAGGTGGTCTGCCTTCGTTATGTAAGGAGGGAGGGGGGAAGTTAGGGAGTGGAGTGTTGTGTACCACCCTGCCCCTAGCGGCTCATTCTAGCTTCACTTTCAACACCTCACTTCCCTTTTCTTTACGAACTTTCTTCAAAAACAGCTTGGAGGAGCTCTCGTTGGTTTTCTTTTTTTAGCTAATTCACCCGTCATTCTCTCCTACAAAATTCCAGCGTCAATGATTTATCTTGCTAAACTCTACCCCTTTATTTTTCGTGCAGACTCTATGAGTTCGCTAGGACGCCCATCTCCCGTTCGATTGCACCATAATGGGCGGTTATGAAGGAATTAAAAACTAAACTAAATTTTTCGCATTCCCAAATCGTTATTCAAAAAAAAGTAAAATATGTACTGAACAACATTGTCCTGTATAGCCCCTCCTCTCCACCCACCCCTGCACACACGCGCGCTAAAAAGATAATACCGTTTAAAACCCAAATCCTATCAAGGCCTGAGGAATTCGTGTAATAATCACCAGAATCAAGATGATAAATAGCTTTTATTTTACTCGTACTTTGTTGATTGCATTTAAACAAAATGATTTTTTTTTAACCCCAGAACGTGACTTTTTTCATGTCAACCGCGCATTTATAAATTCCCGTCGTAGAGGCGATGATAAAGTACCTTTCTCCGACATTTCAGCTTCTTTCCGAGGGGAAAATTGTTTCAAGTGTTTCAAGAAGCAAAATTTCTCACCTCGTTGAAGGATCTGGTTTTCTATTTTGGCATTTGCCATTTTCCCGCGGACGCCCTCAAGGGACAAAGCGCCTGCTGTTGAGTAACATGCGGCATCTTCCTTTAAAAAGAAGTGACATGGACGAGCATACATACCTGCAAACAAAGAAGGGTGTTAAAGTGACAATTTAGTGGACGTGTCCAAAACATTTTAGCAGCTTTTCAGATCACAACTTTAAAATCCGCGTAACAATATTACAAAGTTTTCAATATGGTGGAAAAGTTCATAGTTCATGAAAGATTTAGTTTCCAAACTGTACCAATTCAATTACACTAACTTTAAAAATCTTACTCTCTGCCTGAGCACAGAAAGTCCCTCCCTTTTGGTTTTACAATACAACAATTCGGCGAAGGAAGAGATTTCGACGCGAGAGGGCGCTTGAACGTGAACTTGAATGTGATTGTGAAGGAAAGAACGAGAGATCGTCTTTTGAGTCTTTTTGCACATCCAGGATAAAATACGTCTTTATATTTATTCAAAACTATCATATGTATTGATCCATCATTGCTGCGACCAATAAATAATAATTATAAATAAGAATAATAAATAAATAATAATTAATAGAGGAAAAAAGACCGGATGGTGAACTCCCTCAGTCCTCTTACAAACAGCGAGGTCGTACAAAGAGCACAGCCGCTCAAAAGCACAAGCTAGGCCCATTACTAAGTACAAGAGGATATTAGGAAATAAAAAAAGAAAGATATCACAACATAGAACGACTGAGAATGACTACAATGCCCTCGATGGTTATCCCTATGAAGAGATATCTACCAAGAATGAGAAGCATCTCTATTGCCAATTCTAACTCAAATACGCGCAGGAACCCACCTGCAGGAATAAGGAAAAGAAAATGATTTGCTACTATGAAGTGGTGGCAGTTATGATCGAGAGGGGAGACCAATGCTTGCATTTTTTTCTCTTGAGAATAGAGAGGAAACTTGCTCGAACCAACGAAGGTAGTTAAAGAATGAGAAGGTGGTGACAAAAGGAAGTCAAGGATAAATAACATTAAAAGAAGGATTAAGGAATCGACCAAGAACCAATCTCCGCAACCCCAAATATTGGGGCATGGAAGGCACGTTATAAATATCCATGAGCAATTTTTGTCAAAAGCCAGAAAATCCCGAGCTGGGACACTCTTCGGAGCGCTACTTGATCCCAACTTTGATCGCAAGAGGATATTAAGCCACAAACAGCGACCAACATATCCAAACAAGTTTAGTCCTATTCAGTAATTCGCCCCTTGAATAGTCTTCGAGGTGGACCTTGAGCCCATTCGCCGAGCTGCCAAGAATTTCCTCCGCGGGAAGGTCATTCCATAATTTGCAGTTCTTCGCAAATTATTATTATCATTAACTAAAAACAGAAACTAACGAGGGCATCTGTGACAGAGTGTGGGAATGTCCCAGACAAAGTGGTTAGATCAAGGCAACACAAGAACAGGGCAAAGGCAAGGGGGAGTATAGAGAGGAGACTACTTGGGGGGGCAACTTTCCCGACATGTCTCGCCCCCCACCCTTCCTCAATGAAGGGAGCGCCCTGAGGAGTGAACTAAACACTGACGCCACCCTCGGTCACCAATTTCCCATTTGTGAAATCCCCCCCCCCCCTTGCGAAGGTCACGATGGGTGGATGTGGGGGGGGGGAGGAGCTCGTGCGTAAACAATTAAATTGCCTTCAAATTGGCGATCTCCGGGAGTCGATTAGGAAAAGCGTTCAATCCCATTTGCGAGCAACAGGATAAGACGACCCACTAATGGGTCCGACAAACCCAATTTGAGCGCCCAAAATACCCATAAACCTCCTTACCTTCTTCCTACACGGGGTTCATTCCCCCCCCCACCTACCCATATAACCTCTAATAACCTTCCCATGGCATTTCACAATAACACACTAGCGTCCACACATACATACACACACACACGCGCGCGCGCGCGCGCGCGAAAACAGAAGAGCAAAGCGCCAGCGCCGTGTCGCGAGCGTTGGTCTTGGTCAATAAGACGAAAGTGTTTGGAATCGATTTTAAAATTTTCTGAGCGGGTGGAGGGATGCGGGGCGTGTGCGTGCAGACCACATCGCAGCGTCACAATGTTACGGGTGACGAAAAGGAGGAGAAGATGGAGGCAATGGAATTAGAGGGGAAGGGGCGTTGAGCCTCTTACAGACATTGGGGCTAGGAGGGCAAACTACGAGCGTTGGGGCTTGGAGGGCACTCAAGTTAACCGATGTCAACTGTGACATCCCATTGGTGAATAGTATATATATATATATATATATATATATATATATATATATATATATATATATATATATATATATATATAATGTGTGTGTGTGTGAAAGATTGGGTGGAAAGAACGCAGGCATGTTAAGCATCCCCCACTCAATCTGAAAAAGAGAAAGCAGGGAAGCAGCCCCATCCCTTCATGACCTCTACCAGAGGAGAATGGACGAAGACTGGTCGGCGACTAACCCTCAGGTTTAGCCGCAGGCCAAGAAAACATGTGGAGATAAGGGTAAAAAAAAGGTCGAAAAAAGTACAATGGAAATGTCTAGAAAGAATAAAGCTCAGGTAGTCTCAATCTTGTGAGCGATTGGCGGGGACAGTGGGGGCAGGAATAGCGTGCCGCTCAAAGTCCAGGTGCAAGTCTACGGGGGCCAACCCCTTGCAAAGCATCAAGCCTCAGCCAAGTCAATTAACCATCCAATGTACCTAGCCCTCAAATCCCTCTATAAACTGGAACCACAAGATTATCCAAAATACCACCTCAAACTCACAATAATAACCCCTCCCCTTCTCTCCCCATTTACTCGTCGAACCTAACATTGAAACCATTTAAATTTGGACTAACTTCGACCTCCTTCAGCAATTCAATCAAGAAATCAACCACTCAATTGGCAATCAAATATTTTCTTAAATCTATCCTAACACCCTTTTTTGAGTTCATTTTCAAGGCGCGACTCCTATACCCAGTCTTATTGTTATCCTCCAACGCAAAGAACTTGCCAATATCCAACTTATCTATCCCAGAAAATAATATAAAATATATCTACATTAATGGTATTAAGCCTTTTTAAATGGTATCACTATCTACATTAATGGTATTAAATCTTTTCAAATTGGATTCAACCCGATTTAATGTTATCATTATCTACATAAATAGTATTCACCCTCTTTGATTGGCATCAATATTTACAATAATGGTATTCAACCTCTTTTAATGGTACCTCAATCTACATTAAGAGTACTTAACTAAATTAAATCTTATCGCGATCAACATTCATGTATTTAACATCTTTGAATGGTATTCAACCTCTTTGAAAGATTTTGATATCTACATCAATGGTATTTAACCTCTTTAAATAGTATTCCTATATACAATAAGATTAGTTTTTTTCTTTTAGGAGCCCGTCTGGCGACTGCCTACTTGGGCATAAGTCACGGTAGGCTACTTTAGAATAACAAAAACAAAATAACAAAGAAAACCCGACAATAAAAAATAAAAAAAGGCAGGAAGCAGGGTCCAGCGTCGGGAAGAGGCCGCCTCCCACCGGCGCAAGGACGTACGACTTACAGAGAAAACAACAACAACCCAACCAAGTTAAATAAATGGGAGTAGGCCGGCCTCTTCCAAAAAGTTATGGGGTCCATAAGTCAATGTGCACGAATCCGGTCTGAGCACAAAGGATAAGCGGTAGCGACCCCGATCGTCCGGGTACCGTGACAGGTAACTTGCGCGAAGATCGCCCAGACTGGGACATTAAACAAGAATGTGCCGAACAGTCTTGGGGACAACGCGGTTTTCGCAATAGGTCGCAGGCGAGCGCTCCATCAAATGGCGGTGCGGCCCGCGAGTGTGCGCAATTCGGAGACGACAGAAAGCAATCTGAAGCCGTCGCGGCATTGGGGGGTAGGTCCATGGGAACAGTCGCGAAGCAATGGCACCCAACTTTAAGTTCCCTTCGACTGTATCCCATCTTGTTTGACAAACAACCCGGAAAGCTGCCCGTATTCCGGCAATGTAGTCGGTGTGAAGAAGAGCGAAACGCTAGTCCGGTCGCCCAGTCCTCGCGGATTCTTTGGCGCCCTCATTCAAATCCATTCCTACATATCTAGGAACCTAAGAGAAGATAATATCGACATCCGCCCATTTTAGTTTGGTTTTTTTTTATAGAGCCCATCTGGCAAATGCCCACTTGGGCATAAGTCGCCGAAAAACACGACAGCCTAGAACTAGGCTACTTTAGAACTAAAATATGAAAACATAATGATATAAATTGGAAAAACTTAACAATCAGGAAGCAATCTCCGGCAGGGGGGAGGGCCCCCTCACCCCGGTGTAGGAGAGTGCAACCTACAAACAAAACAATAACAAACAAGAAAACAAAAAATAACCTTAAATAACGGGGAGAAGCCCGGCCTCGTCCACAAGTCAATGTGCACGAATCCGTCCCGAGTACAAGGGACAGGCGGTAGCGACCCCACCCATCCCGGTACCGGGACAGGTATCGTGCGCGAAGATCACCCAGACTGGGACATTCGACAAGAATGTGCCGAACAGTCTGGGGGACGACGCAGTCGTCGCAATAGGATGCAGGCGAGCGCTCCATCAAATAGCGATGCGTCACACGAGTGTGTCCGATTCGGAGACGACAGAAAACAACCTAAAGCCGCCGCGGCATTGGGGGATAGGTCCATGGGAACAGTCGCGGCGCAATGGCACGCAATTTTAAGTTCCCTTCGACCGTCTCCCATCTTTTTTGCCAAGCAGTCCGAAGAGCTGCCCTTATTCCTGCCATGTAGTCGGTGTGAGGAGAGCGAAACGCTGGTACGGTCGCAGAGTCCTTGCGGACTCTTAGACGCCCTCATCGACCCGCTCATTCCCCGCAATTCCTACATGTCCAGGAACCCAGCAGAAGATAATCTCGACATCTGCCCGGCTCGCCAAAACCGTGGCGTCACGGATATCGCGAACCAGGGGATGCGGAGATTCCAATGCCCCGAGAGCACTCAGGGCGCTTTGTGAATCGCTATAGATCACAATCCGGTCTCCGAACCGGGCACGTCGCGTAATCTCCCGTACCGAGTGATGTATTGCCACAAGCTCGGCCGTGAAGACAGACGCAGCACCTTGTAGAGCCCCACTGACTTCAAACAGAGGGGATACGGCGTGGAAGCCGACCCCCTCTTGGGACTTGGAGCCATCCATATACACTGGGAGGGTTCCAGCGTGACACGATGTGTGCTCCAAAAAGGTCGAACGCAATACTCCCGGCGCCGTACAAGCTTTGGGAGCAGAGGCGTGGCGACAAATAGCCAAATGTAGGACCTTCCAGGGTGGCGTCCTGGGCAGAACCAGGGGCGCCACCGGCCCGAGGGCTATTTTTACCCCTCGAAGGAGTTTCCTGGTCCTAAACCCAAAGGGCTTAGGGTATGACTGGCGTCTCTCGGCGGCATAGGCACCATCAAGATCAGCTGCGGATGCAGTAAGAGCTGTTGGCAACTGAGGGAGGCACCGGGCTCGCGCGTACAGGCGAGTGATGCACTGCACGCGGCGCAGAGCGAGTGGCATCTCCCCAGCATCGACCAGCAGGCTCTCAATGGGGGAAGTGCGGAAGGCACCGGTCGCAAGGCGAAGGCCGGTGTGGTGGATCGAATCCACCTTCCGCAATAAACCCTCGGCTGAGGATGCATAAAACTCGCATCTGTAGTCGAGCTTCGAACGAACAAAGGATCGATAAAAAAGTAGGGCAGTAGCCCTATCAGCGCCTCAAGCACTGAACGTCACGGAACGGAGAATGTCCATGGCGCGGGTACAAGAGACGCTAAGGCTGCGAATATAAGCCTTCCAGGTGAGGCGTCGGTCGAATACAAGACCAAGGAAACGGTGCGATTCGACCACATCCAGGCGCACCCCATTAAGAATCAAATCTGGGTCGGGGTGAAGCCATGGATGGCGGCAGAAGTGCACCACCTTAGTCTTGGCCAAAGAAAACCGAAACCTGTGCGCTTCGGCATAGCGAGAGACGCGGTTCAATGCCTGTTGGAGTCGACGCTCCAGAGTTGGCATCTGGGACGCGCCAAAAGAGATCGAAAGGTCGTCCACGTAGAGCGTAGTGAGAACCTCTTCCGGCAGCACCGAGGTGATGCCGTTGATGCTCAGGGTAAAGAGTGTGACACTGAGGACACTTCCTTGTGGGACACCCTATTCCTGCTCCTTTGGGCCAGAGAGGGCTCCCCCACCCGTACGCGGAATCGACGATCTCACAAAAATTCAGATAAAAACATTGGGAGGCGTCACCTCGCCCCCATCGTGTGGAGAGTCTCCATGATACCATATCGCCATGCGGTATCATAGGCCTTCTCCAGATCAAAAAACAACGTGGCGTAGTGCTGTCTACGAAGGAAAGCCTCGCAGACGGCATTTTCAGGTCGGAGCAGAGCATCCAACGTGGAGTGGAACTTGCGGAAGCCGCACTGTGCCAAAAAAAAAAGATGGCCTCCGCTGTCCAGGGAAAAGGCTAATCTAACATATACCAATTTCTCCATCAACTTGCACACGCAAGATGTTAGAGAGATTGGGCGGAAACCGGTCGGAGTAGAGTGATCTCTCCCCGGTTTGCGAAAGGCGAGCACAGTAGCGATTCGCCAGGAGTCTGGGAGAAGACCCTTCACCCTGATCCTGTTGAACAAATCTAACAGAAATGTCATGCCTCGCTCACCCAGGTGTCGAAACATGGCGTACGGGACATCGCCAAGACCATGGGCGGTGTCTGCGCACGAGGCGAGAGCGGAGCGCAACTCACTCACAGTAAACTTGTCGTTAAAGGGTTCTGCGCCTCTGGAGGTAAAGTCCAGTCGGCGGCCTTCCGCGACATCACGACGTGCATTGAATGCTTGCGGAAAAAACGGTCGCTAAGGATTCCGCCACGGACGCGGGGTCCGAGATTGCGGTCCCATTCTCCTGGAGAACGGGAGGGGAGGTCCTGCGAGAACTTGCCCCGAATCCGTTTGACTCGCTTCCACACCTCAGCTAAAGGGGTCTTCCCGTTAAGTGAAGACACGTATGCCTGCAAAGAAGAGCGGGGGGCGTGCTTAAAAAATATACCGGAACCTAGCCCTAGCCCGACGAAATTCAGCGACAGTGAAATCGTTCGGGCGGCGCTTATAGCGCATGTAGGCATAACGCTTCTGTTTCAGGGCCGTCTCACACTCAGCCGACCACCATGGGAGTGGTCGGCGGGTAAAACGACCAGACGTCCTAGGAATAGTAATCAGGCCCACGGCGATGAGGTTGCCGGAGAAGAACTCAACTGCCTCATCTACCGACCTAAACTCCTCGACTGAGATAGAGAATTCAGTCATTTCCTGAAATGCAGGCCACCGCGCCCGATCCAAGCACCAAAGAGGTGGGCTCTCAGGCCGCAGTTGCCCTGAAAATGATATTTGAATGGGAAAGTGATCACTACCATGGAGGTCATCGACCACCCCCCAATCAAAATCAGGTTGTGCATCCAAAGAGCACAAAGATAGATCAAGGCAAGAAAATGAAGCGGTTCTCGGACAGTGATGCGTAAACTCATCAACGTTTAGGACACCCATCTCAAGTCCTTCGATCAGATCGGCAAGGACTTGTCCCCTGGGATTTATTGAGTAATCTCCCCAGAGAATGTGCCTGCCGTTCAGATCTCCAAGCAAGAGATAGGGCCTCGGCAACCGGGCCACGACGCGGCGGAAGTCCCTCGCGTCGGAGTCAGCTGACGGTGGAATGTACGCAGAAATTATAGTATACCTCCTATCCACGTGCAGCTGCACAGCCACTGCCTGAAAAGAGGTATCTAAAGAGAAAGGAAACATCATGCCGGGTGTAAACCGCGCATCCCCCATTCCGGCCATCCAGCGGTGGTAGGGTCACAAGACCCTTATATCCCGGGAGGGCGTGCAGGGGGCACGCGCCTAGCATGGTCTCCTGCAAAAAGATAGCTAACGGGGAACGGGACGAGACGAGCCTCCATAGCTCCTCCCAGTTGGCCTGGAGTCCACGGCAATTCCATTGAAGGAATATGCCCTCCAGGCCGAGCTCAGAAGGGGCAGGGGCCCTGCTCGAACTGAAGACCCTCACGGGAATGTCCGTACGCTTCCCGGGGGCAGAATCCAGGGCGCTGTTGACCGGACAAAGCGCTGAAGGCGCTGTCGCTTTCGAGGACTTATTGGGGAGGTTAGGCTCGCCATGCGAGTCTTTTCCTCCCTCCGCCTCGAAACCTTAGGCGGGCGTTGCGGCTTCAAAGGCGGGGGGGCCCCTTTTCGAGGAACCACCGTCTCCGAGCCACTCAGCCCACCACTAGGCGTAGCCGAAGGATCCAAAGCTCCTTTCTTACTGTCCTCCTCTCGGCGGACAGCTTTAGGAACCCCGGAAGATCGCCTGGCGACCAGTTTCAGGGGTGTTGCCTCCTTAGAGACTAACGACTCTGTGGAGGCGCGTGGCCGTTTCGCCTTACGGGAAACGGTCACGCTGGGGGAAGAGGGGAGAGCCCTGGTTTTAGACCGGGCTGGGTATGAGCCCTGTTTGCCGCAAGCTTTACCAGGTGAGCGCCCGGGGTGAGTAGAGCCCGCAGAAGGGCTCCGAATGGGCGCGGAAACAACCGTACTCGTTGGCCTGGATGAGACAGGAGCAGAGGGTGCCTTTCTAACTATTGAGGCATATGACGTCCCAGGCAGGGCCGGGCGCGCCAGGACCAAGTCCTTTGCCTCGCAGAATGAGAGTCGATCCTGGGCCTGAACGGCCAGGATTTCTTTCTCAAGGAGATATGCACCAGAATGCTTCGAAGAAGCGAGGTGCGGCTCTCCGCAATTGACAGACTTGGCCACACACCATTTAGACTTATCGTATGAGGCCTTGGAGCAATTTACACCGACTTCGGGTGACCCCGAATTTGCACGTCTACATGAGCGATTCGTATGGCCGAAGCGGTGACAGTAATAGCCCCGCCGCGGCAGTAGCACGAATGCCTTCACGCGGTAGCGGTACCAACCGGCACGCACCGACTCAGGGAGCTTGTCACAGTCGAACGTAACGAACAGTGTAGAGGTGGGTCTCGAGGCCCCTCCCTGGTTTCTAATCACACGTTCGACCTTGACCGCCCCATGGTCGGCCAGCTCTAAGGTGATTTCCTCTATGGAGTAGTCAACGAGTTCCCTCGCATAAACTATTTCTTTCACAAAGTTCATGGTAGAGTGCGGCGTCACACTCACCGGGGTGTCATGCAGTGTTCGAAGAGCACTTAGCTTGGCCGCCTCGTTGGGATTTGCCGAATTCGCCAGAAGGTTCCTGTCCGAGAAACGGGTCACCTTCGGTTCTCTATCAATTGCACTAGCTAATCCTCTCCTCTGATGGATCATGTTGCCCTTGGCCAACATGGTGCCATCAGTCGAGCAAATAACGAGGAAGCGTTTGAAGCCAGCGGGCTCGAAAACGCCAGGTAACATCTGAATGAGGGGCCCCGATGTTATCGATGCTCCGCCCTTGCACTTTTGGTCTTAATCGTAGCTACGGGCTCCGCACACGCTGGGGGGTGGGTAGAGGGGCCAGATGTGCCGATCCTGGCTTGGTCACTTGCCAAAGTGGCAGCAGACCCATCCGTCCCCGCAGCCCCCGCGGATGGAGAGGAGCCCCGAGTCTTCTTAGTCTTTTTTGTTTGTTTTTTTTATTTTTTGGAGAGGAGGGCGGGAAATGAACCCGCTTCTCACCTCCGCCGGTAGGAGCCCCGAGAATAGATGGACCGGCCTCAGCCAGGTCTTTCTCTGAAATGGAGAAGGTCCTGGTGGTCGCAGGGTCACCGGTTGGAGGAGATCCTTCCCCTCCTTGTACTGCCTCGGAGAACCCAGCCGTTTGAGGAGGACCTTGCATAGGGGCGGATTCGGGTTCGGTGATTGGCGCCGAGCTCATATTCCCCCCTTCCCCATAGAAGGCCCTACCGTCTGAGGCTGGGTTTCCTCAAGGACCATGTCTATCACAGGAGGGGCCTCCAGTTATCAATCCCCTCCCAGGACATCGCAGTTCCCCTTGGCAGAGTCACCAGTCATGTGTGGGGAGGCACAGGGCCTTGACCCTGGAAAGGTTCAATATTCTTGGCAGCAGGTCTTTTGAGGGATGCGACCGAAGGGGCCTGGCTCCCCTCTCCCCCCTAAGTGGATTTGCCCTACCTAGCCGGTTCAATGAGGGGCGGTCGGCAATGGGCTGCCTGCTGGCTTTCTTGGCAGGCCCCTTGGAAAGAAAAGGAGGGACTGCCGCTGAAAATAAGGAGGTGCCCGAAAATACCTCTAGAGAAGGGGGTGAGGGGGAATCCCCTACACTCGTAGTCGTAGGAGAGGAGTAAGCTTCCTCTACGGTTATAGAAATATTGAGGGTCCCCTGCGCAAGCACAGGGAGGGAGGACCTCCATTTTTTCAGTGGAGCTGCCCTAGGGCGGCTCCGTCGTTGGTACAGGGAGAATTAAAGGGGTTTGTTTTTAGACTCATCACTGGGCATGGTGACCCTCTTTTTTTACGGGATGCAACAGCTCATCACCCCTCGCAGTAACCCGCACTGCAAGAGGTGCTTACAGGCCTGGCAGTGTCAGGTGCCACCATTCGGGACCACCCCTCCCCCCTGGTCGTCTGGCAGTCATCGGCATGGCGGCTCCACCTTGAACACGGCGTAAAGTCAAGGATAGACAGTGAAGTGAGAAGGAAAATGGATGTGAGGAAGGTATGGGTGGGGATGAAGCAGGTTGTTAAAAAAACCCATCCCGAACCGGAGCTCAGGGGTTAAGGAACGTTGTCCCCTCCCCCCTCAGCCCCGATCCGGGACGGTTGCTGAGAAGAAGGTCAGCATCTACCCTGTGAAATTAGAGGCTGACCAGAGAAAGTTGGGGGAGAGGTTGTATGAAAAGCGAGGAAACACAAGTATTTTGAAGGAAGGAGAAGAGACTAAGCTTGGGTCGGACGGGGTGCTGAGTCCCGTCAGCACGGCAGCCAGGATGGCAAATCACCGCGCTCCTTACGGAGCTCCGTCTGGAGGTCAAGTCCAGCCGGCGTGCTTCCGCGACATCTCGACGTGCATTGAATGCTGGTGGAGCAGCATCCCGGATAGAGAATGCGAAGAAAGGTGTCGCGAAGGATTCCGCCACGGATGCAGGGTCCGAGATTGCGGTCGCATTCGCCTGGAGAACGGGAGAGGGGTCCTGCGAGAACTTAGCCCGAATCCTTTTGACTCGCTATTACACCTCTGCTAAGGGCTCTTCCCGTTAAGTGAAGACACGTACGCACGCCAAGAAGAGCGGCGAGCGTGCTTCAAAATATACCGGAACCTAGCCCTAGCCCGACGAAATTCAGCGACAGTGAAATCGTTCGGGCGGCGCTTATGGCGAATATAGGCATAGCGCTTCATTTTGAGGGCCGTCTCACACCCGGCTGACCACTACAGGAGCGGTCGGCGTGCAAAACGGCCAGACCTTCTAGGAATAGTAGTTAGTCCCGGGGTGATTTGATTGCCCGAGAACTCAACGGCCTTATCTACCGACCTAAACTCCTCGACTGAGATAGAGAATTCAGTCATTTCCTGAAAAGCACACCAAGGCGCCAGCACCAAGCACCACCGGACCGGGCTCTCGGGCGGCGCAGCCCAGAAAATGATCACTACCATGGAGGTCATCGACCACTCCCCAATCAAAATCAGGCTGTGCATCAGGAGAGCACAAAGATAGATCGAGGCAGGAAAATGAATCGGTTCTCGGGCAGTGATGCGTAAACTCATCCACATTTAGGACACCCATCTCAAGTTCGTCGATCAGGTTGGTAAGGACTTGACTCCGGGGAATGATAGAGTAGTCTCCTCAGAGGGAGTGTCTACCGTTTAGATCTCCGAGCAACTGAAAGGGCCTCGGCAACCATGCCACGACGCGGCAGAAGTCTCCTGCGTCGAAGTTGGCTGACGGGCAAATGTGCGCGGAAATAACAGTATACCTCCTATCAAGGTGCAGCTACACGGCTACTGCCTGAAAGGAAGTATCTAAATCGAAGATAAGAACGGAGACATCATGCCGGGTGTAAATCGCACATCCGCCCGCCTGGCCCCAATCCCGTGCTGGTCGGGTCGCAAAACGCTTATACCCCGGGAGGGTGGGCAGGGGGCACGCGCCCAGCATGCTCTCCTGCAGTTCCTCCCAGTTAGCCCAGGGTCCGCGACAATATTATTGAAGGAATATGCACTCCAGGCATAGCTCGGAGTATATGCGGGGGGGCCCTCTTTTAAGAGAACACCCTCACGGGAATGGCCGTACGCTTGCCGGAGGCAGAACTCCGGGCGCTGTTGGCCGGACAATGCGCTCAAGGCGCTGTCGCCTTCTAGGACTTATTAGGGTAGGTTGGGCTCACCATGCGAACCTTTTCCTCGCTCCGCTCGAAACCTTAGGCGGGCGGGCGGGCGGGCGGGCGGGCGGGCGGGCGGGCGGGCGGGCGGGCGGGCGGGCGGGCGGGCGGGCGGGCGGGCGGGCGACGGGCGGGCGGGCGGGCGGGCGGGGCGGCTGCAGAGGCGAGTGACACTCTTTTCGAGGATCAACCGTCTCCGAGCCACCCAGCCCACCACTGGGCGTGTGCGAAGGAGCCGAATTCATTTGGTGCTGTCCTCCTTTCGGGGGACAGCTTTAGGAACCCCGGAAGATGGCCTGGCGACCAACTTCAGGGGTGTTGCCTCCTGTGTGTCTAACGACTCGATGAAGGCGCATTGCCATTTCGCCTTGCGGAAAACGGTCACGCTGGAGGAAAGGGGAGGGGGGGATTGGTTTAGGCATGGACTGGGTGTGGACCCTTTGTGCCGCCAGCTTTACCAAGGAAGCGACCGGGGTGGGTAGAACCCGCAGAAGGGTTCCCAATGGGCGCGAAAACGATCGCACTCGTAGGACTGGAGGGGCCAGGAGCAGAGGGTATCTTTTTCAATATTGAGGTATAGGACGTTACGGGTAGCGCCGGGCGCGCCCGCCGCGCCAGGACCAAGTCCTTAACCTCGTGAAATCATTGACGATCCTGAGCCTGAACGGCTAGGATTTCCTTCTCAGGTAGATACGCACCAAATTGCTTCGAAGAAGCGGGGTGCAGCTCTCTGCAATTGACACACTTGGCCACACACGATTTGGACTTATCGTGTGTGGCCTTGGAGCAATTTACATAGGTTTCGGGTAACCCCGTCTTTGCACGTCGACAGGAGCAATTAGTATTGCCTAAGCGGTGACAGTATTTTTTTTTTTTTTAATTAAGCGGCTATCTGGCGACTGCCGACTTAGGCATTAGTCGCCGTAAAGAAACAGCCTAGTTCTAGGCTACTTTAAAAATTAAACAGGAAACAATAAAACGAAATAACAATAAAAAAGCAATAACAAAAACAATAACAAAAACAACAACAACAATTAAACTGTGTTAAATGAAAGGGAGAAGGCCAGCCTCCCCAAAAAAGTCAATAAGTCCACTAGTCATGGTGCACGCACTCGTCCCGAGTACAAGGGACAGGCGGTAGCGACCCCGCCCATCCCGGTACCGGGACAGGTATCGTGCGCGAAGATCACCCAGACTGGGACATTCGACAAGAATGTGCCGAACAGTCTGGGGGACGACGCAGTCGTTGCAATAGGGCGCAGGCGAGCGCTCCATCAAGTAGCGATGCGTCACACGAGTGTGTCCGATTCGAAGACGACAGAAAGCAACCTGAAGCCGCTGCGGCATTGGGGGATAGGTCCATGGGAACAGTCGCGGCGCAATGGCACGCAACTTTAAGTTCCCCTCGACCATCTCCCATCTTCTTTGCCAAGCAGTCCGAAGAGCTGACCGTATTCCTGCCATGTATTCAGTGTGAGGAAGAGCGAAACGCTGGTCCGGTCGCAGAGTCCTCGCGGACTCTTTGGCGCCCTCATCGGCGCGCTCATTCCCCGCAATTCCTACATGTCCAGGAACCCAGCAGAAGATAATCTCGACATCTGCCCGGCTCGCCAAAACCGTGGCGTCACGGATATCGCGAACCAGGGGATGCGGAGATTCCAATGCCCCGAGAGCACTCAGGGCGCTTTGTGAGTCGCTATAGATCACAATCCGGTCTCCGAACCGGGCATGTCGCGTAATCTCCCGTACCGAGTGGTGTATTGCCACCAGCTCGGCCGTGAAGACAGACGCAGCGCCCGGTAGAGCCCCGCTGACTTCAAACAGAGGGGATACGGCGTGGAAGCCGACCCCCTCTTGGGACTTGGAGCCATCCGTATACACTGGCACGGTACCAGCGTGACACGATGTGCGCTCCAAAAAGGTCGAACGCAATACTCCCGGCGCAGTACAAGCTTTGGGAGCAGAGGCGTGGCGACAAATAGCCAAATGTGGTACCCTCCAGGGTGGCGTCCTGGGCAAAACCAGGGGCGCCACCGGCCCGAGAGCTATATCTACCTCTCGAAGGAGTTTCCTGGCCCTAAACCCAAAGGGCTTAGGGTATGACTGGCGTCTCTCGGCGGCATAGGCACCATCGAGATCAGCTGCGGATGCAGTGAGAGCTGTTGGCGACTGAGGGAGGCGCCGGGCTCGCGCGTACAGGCGAGTGATGCACTGCACGCGGCGCAGAGCGAGTGGCATCTCCCCAGCATCGACCAACAGGCTCTCAATGGGGGAAGTGCGGAAGGCACCGGTCGCAAGGCGAAGGCCGGTGTGGTGGATCGAATCCACCTTCCGCAATAAACGCTCGGCTGCGGATGCATAAAACTCGCATCCGTAGTCGAGCTTCGAGCGAACAAAGGATCGATAAAAAAGTAAGGCAGTAGCCCTATCAGCGCCCCAAGCGCTGAACGTCACGGAACGGAGAATGTCCATGGCGCGGGTACAAGAGACCCTAAGGCTGCGAATATGAGCCTCCCAGGTGAGGCGTCGGTCGAATACAAGACCAAGGAAACGGTGCGACTCAACCACATCCAGGCGCACCCCATTAAGGAACAAATCTGGGTCGGGGTGAAGCCGTGGATGGCGGCAGAAGTGCACCACCTTAGTCTTGGCCAAAGAAAACCGAAACCTGTGCGCTTCGGCATAGCGAGAGACGCGGTTCAATGCCTGTTGGAGTCGACGCTCCAGAGTTGGCATCTGGGCCGCGCCAAAAGAGATCGAAAGGTCGTCCACGTAGAGCGTAGCGAGAACATCTTCCGGCAGCACCGAGGTGATGCCGTTGATGCTCAGGGCAAAGAGTGTGACACTGAGGACACTTCCCTGCGGGACACCCTCTTCCTGCTCCTTTGGGGCAGAGAGGGCTCCCCCCACCCGTACGCGGAATCGACGATCTCACAAAAATTCAGATATAAGCATTGGGAGGCGTCCCCTCGCCCCCATCGTGTGGAGAGTCTCCATGATACCGTATCGCCATGCGGTATCATAGGCCTTCTCCAGATCAAAGAACACCGTGGCGTAGTGCTGTCTACGAAGGAAAGCCTCGCAGACGGCATTTTCCAGTCGGAGCAGAGCATCCGACGTGGAGTGAAACTTACGGAAGCCGCACTGTGCAGAAGACAGATGGCCTCCGCTGTCCAGGAAATAGGCTAATCTAACATATACCAATTTCTCCATCAACTTGCACACGCAAGATGTTAGAGAGATTGGGCGGAAACCGGTCGGAGTAGAGTGATCTCTCCCCGGCTTGCGAAAGGCGAGCACAGTAGCGATTCGCCAGGAGTCTGGGAGAAGACCTTCCACCCAGATCCTGTTGAACAGATCTAACAGAAAGGCCATGCCTCGCTCACCCAGGGGGTCGAAGCATGGCGTACGGGACATCGTCCGGACCATGGGCGGTGTCCGCGCACGAAGCGAGAGCGGAACGCAACTCACTCACAGTAAACTTGTCGTTGAAGGGTTCTCCGCCTCTGGAGGTAAAGTCCAGCCCGCGGCCTTCCGCGACATCACAACGTGCATTGAATGCTGGCGGAGCAGCATCACGGCTAGAGAATGCGAAAAAAGCGGTCGCTAAGGATTCCGCCACGGACGCGGGGTCCGAGATTGCGGTCCCATTCTCCTGGAGAACGGGAGGGGGGTCCTGCGAGAACTTGCCCCGAATCCTTTTGACTCGCTTCCACACCTCAGCTAAAGGGGTCTTCCCGTTAAGTGAAGACACGTATGCCCGCCAAGAAGAGCGGCGGGCGTGCTTCGAAATATACCGGAACCTAGCCCTAGCCCGACGAAATTCAGCGACAGTGAAATCGTTCGGGCGGCGCTTATAGCGCATGTAGGCATAACGCTTCTGTTTGAGGGCCGTCTCACACTCGGCCGACCACCATGGGAGTGGTCGGCGTGCAAAACGGCCAGACGTCCTAGGAATAGTAGTCAGGCCCACGGCGATGAGGTTGCCGGAGAAGAACTCAACGGCCTCATCTACCGACCTAAACTCCTCGACTGAGATAGAGAATTCAGTCATTTCCTGAAATGCAGGCCACCGCGCCAAGCACTACCGAGGTGGTCTCTCAGGCGGCAGTTGCCCTGAAAAGGATATTTGAATGGGAAAGTGATCACTACCATGGAGGTCATCGACGACCCCCCAATAAAAATCAGGCTGTGCATCCGAAGAGCACAAAGATAGGTCAAGGCAAGAAAATGAAGCGGTTCTCGGACAGTGATGCGTAAACTCATCCACGTTTAGGACACCCATCTCAAGCTCTTCGATCAGATCGGCAAGGACTTGTCCCCTGGGATTTATGGAGTAATCTCCCCAGAGAGGATGCCTGCCGTTCAGATCTCCAAGCAAGAGATAGGGCCTCGGCAACCGTGCCACGACGCTGCGGAAGTCGCCCGCGTCGAAGTCAGCTGACGGTGGAATGTACGCAGAAATGATAGTATACCTCCTATTCAGGTGCAGCTGCACAGCCACTGCCTGTAAGGAGGTATCTAAAGAGAAAGGAAGAACGGAGACATCATGCCGGGTGTAAACCGCGCATCCCCCAGCCCGGCCATCCCGCGGTGGTGGGGTCGCAAGACCCTTATACCCCGGGAGGGCAGGCAGGGGGCACGCGCCTAGCATGGTCTCCTGCAAAAAAATAGCTAACGGGGAACGGGACGAGGCGAGCCTCCGCAGCTCCTCCCAGTTGGCCCGGAGTCCACGGCAATTCCATTGAAGGAATATGCCCTCCAGGCCTAGCTCGGAGGAGACGCGGGGGCCCTCCTCGAATTGAAGACCTTCACGGGAATGGCCGTACGCTTCCCGGGGGCAGAACCCCGGGCGCTGTCGCCTTCGAGGACTTATTGGGGGAGGTTGACCTCGCCATGCGAGTCTTTTCCTCCCTCCGCCTCGAAACCTTAGGCGGGCGCTGCGGCTTCGGAGGCGGGGGGCCATCTTTTCGAGGAACCACCGTCTCCGAGCCACTCGCTCCACCTCGGGGCGTGGGCGAAGGAGCCGAAGCTCCTTTGTTGCTGTCCTCCTTTCGGGGGACAGCTTTAGGAACCCCCGAAGATGGCCTAGCGACCATCTTCAGGGGTGTTGCCTCCTGTGAGTCTAACGACTCTGTGGAGGCGCGTGGCCGTTTCGCCTTACGGGAACTGGTCACGCTGGGGGAAGAGGGGGGAGCCCTGGTTTTAGCCGGGGCTGGGTGTGAACCCTTTTTGCCGCCAGCTTTACAGAATTGATCGCCCGGGTTGGGTAGAGCCCGCAGAAGGGCTCCGAATGGGCGCGGAAACAACCGTGCTCGTTGGCCTGGATGGGCCAGGAGCAGAGGGTGCCTTTCGAACTACTGAGGCATATGACGTCCCAGGCAGAGCTGGGCGCGCCAGGACCAAGTCCTTAGCCTCGCGGAATGAGAGTCTATCCTGGGCCTGAACGGCCAGGATTTCTTTCTCCAGGAGATATGCACCACATTGCTTCGAAGAAGCAGGGTGCGGCTCTCCGCAATTGACACACTTGGCCACACACGATTTGGACTTATCGTGTGCGACCTTGGAGCAATTTACACAGACTTCGGGTGACCCCGACTTTGCACGTCTACATGAGCGATTCGTATGGCCGAAGCGGTGACAGTAATAGCACCGCCGCGGCAGTGGCACGAATGCCTTCACGCGGTAGCGGTACCAACCGGCACGCACCGACTCAGGGAGCTTGTCACTGTCGAACGTGACGAAGAGTGTAGGAGTTAGTCTCGAAGCCCCTCCCTGGTTTCTCATCACACGTTCGAACTTGACCGCCCCATGGTCGGCTAGCTCTAAGGTGATGTCATATATGGAGTAGTCAACGAGTTTCCTAGCATAAACTACTCCTTTCACAAAGTTCATGGTAGAGTGTGGCGTCACGCTCACAGGCATGCCATCAAGTGTCCGAAGGGCAATAATCCTAGCTGCCTCGGAGGGTTTCAACACATTCGCCAAAAGGCTCCCGTCCGAGAAACGGATCACCTTCGGCTATCTACCGATCATAATCATAGTAGCTAAAGCTCTCTTCTGATGGATCATGTTGCCCTTAGCCAACATGCTGCCCTCAGTGGAGCGAATAACCAGGAAGCGTTTGAAGCCAGCGGGCTCGAAACGCTGGGTATTCCCTGAATGAGGGGCCCCGATGTAATCGAGGCTCTGCTCCGCGCACTAGCACTTTGGTCTTAGTCAGGGGCTCCGCACCCCGGGGGGGGCAGAGGGGCCACATGTTCCGATTTAGGCTTGGTCGCTTACCGAAGTGGCAGCAGACCCATCCGTCCCCGCAGCCCCCGCGGATAGAGAGGCGCCGAGTCTTCTTAGTCTTTTTCTTGTTTTTCTTCTTTTTAGCAGAGGAGAGCGGAGAAAGAACCCGCTTCTACCCCACGCCGACAGGACACCCCAGGCCAGATGGACCGGCCTCAGTAAGGTCCTTCTCCGAGATGGAGAAGGTCCTGACAGTCGTAGGGGCACCATCCGGAGGAGGAGATTCCTCCCCTTCTTGTACTACCTTGGAGACCCAAGCCGTTTAGGAGGACCTTGCATAGGGGCGGACTCGAGTTCGGTGCTTGTCACCGAGCCCGGATTCGCCCCCATGGAAGGCCCTACTGCCTGACGCTGGGTTCCCTAAAGGACCATGTCTATCTCGGCGTGGGCCTGAAGTTGGCCATCCTCCCAGGACATCACAGGTCCTATTGACAGCAGTGTCTTGTTTGGGAGGCACAGACCTTTACCCCCGCTTGGTTTAGTATTCTAGCAAGCAGGTCTTTTGAAGGAGCCTGGCTTCCCTCTCTCCCCCTAAGGGGGTTTGCCCTACCGAGCCGGTTCAATGGGGAGCGATCGGCTATGGGCTGCCTGCTGGCTTTCATGGCAATTCCCTTGAGAAGTAAAGGGGGGACTGCCGCTGGAAAGAGGGAAGTGCCCGAAGGCACCTCCAGACAAGGGGGTGAGGGGGTGTCCCCTACACCTGTAGGCGAGTGAGAGGAGTAACCCTCCTCTCCGGTTAGAGAGATTTGGAAGGTCCCCTGCAAGAGCACATAGGTGGGGGAACCTCCTTTTTGTTCTGTGGAGCTGCCCGAAGGCGGGTTCGTTGATCGTGAGAGGGAAATGGGAAGATGGTTTTGGGGGGGATTTTCATCATCGGGCATGGTGACCCTATTCTTTCTGCAGTGGCCCGCTCAGCGAAGGGTGTGTATGGGGCTGGCAGAGCCAGGTGCCGCCATATAAGGCCACCCCTCCCGCCTGGTGACCTGACAGCCCTTCGGCATGGCGGCTTATCTACAATAATAGTATTAAACCTTTTTAAATGGTGTCGCTATCTACATGAATGGTATCCAACATCTTTAAAATGTATAGTTATCTATAATAATGGTATTCACCCTCTTTAATTGGCATCAATATCTTGGGGTGAAGTGGGGAGGGCACCCTTTATCAGCAAACGCAACCCATTCATCGTGTGATGAAATATTCACTTTCCGCACTTTCATCTCACCTCACCTCCTTCCCTTTTATGGTGAAATCGGGGGAGGGTAGAAACATCCCCCGCAATTGCACACACGCCCTTATTCTCGGACAGGGTTAAGTGCACCATCCACCCTCGATCCCTGGCGAGAGCTGACACAATACTTTGGGGCTCGTAGGGAGATGCTACCAATAAGCGGTGCGCCGAGTCTAGAGCAGATAGGCAGCCCTCACCACACACTCACTTACGCCTCTCCTTCGCGCACACAACAAATTACTCTTCCGTCTACGTAACCCACCGCAGGGGGTTTCCATATACCCATTTTCTGACGGGTGGGTGGATTTCCCTTAAGCCATGTAAAGATTCCATGTTAGGCGGATTAGTGCCAAAACATTAATGCCCCCCTTTCTACAAGTATAGACAAGAACCATGGTGTCCAAAGGGCTTGACAGTGGCCGTCATATTTATCTTTATGTCTATTTCATTATCGAGTCGGAGTCAATTAAGGTAAAGCGATGTTGGCTATCTGAAGCCATCTCGCATTGATAACCATTGGCAATCTAAAAAGTGAAAACTAACGAGGGCACAACCCTTATTTTTCGAGGTAAAAATAAGAGTGAAGTTAGGCGAAGGTGTGAAGAAGGAAGACAAAAAAAAAGGACAACTTTCGTCTGAACGAGACCGAGTTGAGTCTCTGGCCAGGTAATGTGAGGAATCAAATCCCCCCCCCCTAAAAAAAAAACACATTTGAGTTGTAAGGGTTGGGGTATTTTACTTTTAAGGCACGATATATTTTTCTGTAATTCACGCGATTACGGCAGGTGTCATTTCAATTATTAATCTATTTTTATTACTTGTACCAGTACGAATTAAGGTTAACCGGTTTTTATGGTGGGGGGGTCCATCTGGCGATGCCTAGTAGGTCATAGGTCATCTTATAGGCTAATATTAGGCTAGATTAAAAAGAGAAAGCAAAATATACCAAAACCAAAAATAAAAAGACAAAAAAAATCAATACAGGAAACAAAAAGAGCAAGAAGAATAAGGAAGCACGCTCTGCCGTCGAAGAGTGGCACGCCTCCCCCGTGCAGGATCATGCGTCCAACACCAGAGAGAGTCAAATAAAAAGTCAGATATTTTACACGACTGTGTGCACGAACCCTTCCCGAGTACAAGGGATAAGCGGTAGCAATCCTGCTCGTACCGAGTACGTACAAGGGACAAGCGGTAGTGACCTTGCTCGTCCCGATACCGGGACAGGGAACGTGCGCCAAAATCTCCCAGACTGAGAAATTCAACAAGAATGTGCCGAACAGTCTGGGTAACAATGCAGTTACGCAGTAAAGTGCAGGGGAACCTCTCCATCCAATGGCGGTGCGTCCCGCGAGTGTGTCCAATTCGGAGACGACAGAAAGCAACCTGAAGCCTTCGCGGCATTGGGTGATAGGTGCATGGGAACCGTCACAGCGCGATGTCACTCAACTTTATGTTCCCTTTAACCGTCTCCCATCTATATACACTACCGAGCAAAATAAGATAACGATTTTCCTAATATTAAAATATTTTCAAAACTATGATGGGGTAAATGAAGTTTCCATGGTCCATAAAGGCATGCATTGAATATATTTTATAAAGATTTCATATGATACAATCGTATATTCAAGAAATTATATTAAATAAACTAACAAAATAAAATATTGACAAGTGGAAAGAGCTGCCCGTATTCCTGCCATGTAATCGGTGTGAGAAAGAGAATGTGCCGAACATTCTAGAAGTTTCTTCATTTTGCTCACTTAAATAGGAACTATACAACCGCTATTGTTGTTGTACTCACTCTGCAGGGATGCTAGCACAGGTGAAAGTTACTCCTGAGTTCGTCAGAGAATCTTTTGGTTGAAGACTTCGAGCAGGACTCTCTCTGAATTCAAGATAGGTTGGAAGTTCTAAGAGTACGAGTTAACACGTTCTGAAGTTATACAATAAAAAAAAACACCTATAAATCTCCTGCAAATGTCAGTTGACCATGCACATCCACCTTCCGCTTCTCTATGAAGGATCCTTTCGAGACTGCTACAGAAATTTGTCGAAAAATTAAGACCAATAGTGGAAAAAGGTGATCCGTTGCAGTGTCCCGTGCTCCAGCAACCAAACCAATCATCAGTAAAAAGAACCAAAAGGCGAGATTAGAATATGCTGAAGCTCATGTTGTTTGCAGGAATGGAGATTGAGAGAGAATTCATTGCAGCGACGAGAGTAAATTTAATTTAGTTGGATCTGATGGCAGACGCTTTGTTAGATGCGCTGCAGGTGACAGACCTAACCTTAAATGTGTTAAAAAGTATGCCAAGCATGGAGGCGGCAGCGTCATGGTATGGGAGATGTTTTAGTATGAAGCAGTTGGTCCGCTACTGAACCAGCTAGCAGTATTTATGCAGGACAACGCGCCATGGCATACTGCAAATCGATTAAAAATACTATTGCGAACAAGAAGATATCGAAGTAATGAAGTAATGTACGATTGTATCATATGAAATCTTCATAAAATATAGAAATTTTATTTACCTACTCATCATATTTTTGAAAATATTTTAGTAAAGGAAAATCGTTTTCTTATTTTGCTCAGTCGTGTATCTATGGATATCTACAGTGATCCACAAAGGTTTACAATACACTGTTAGAAATTGAAATTTACATACTTTTAGTTAGTGTAGGTTAATGAAATCTACAAAGCACGAGAACAGGAAAAACCTTTATAAGGACAATAATGAAATTTGACAGCGCAAAAGTTTACAACCTATTCATATAAACTTGGTATAGTACTTGGTTGCATAACCATTGTCAATTACAGACAGAGGTGGGAAGTAAAATTGTATTTGTAAATACATTTGAAATCATGTTTTAGCTTGTCGCAACTTGTATGACACAAACGGTTGACTGCGTGAGCCGGTGAGGGAAGATTGCTTGCATCAATTCAAATTCAGTTAACAAATGCTTAATTGAATTGGCAAGTTTCACTATTTCTTATTTAAAAAAGTGGCAAAATTGCTAGTAGCTAACGATAATGTTAAGTAGCGTAGATTTACCATGCACGAACCTACCTACTTCCTTTTGCAACACCTTTATTTATAGTATATGCTGATTGAATTTAACGAGAATTATGGCAACGAGAAATAAATGTCCTTCAATTATCTGATCCTGTATATTTATCAACAAAAAAGCATCCTGCTTTGGTGCAAAAAAAGGATAAATACGTGACAGCTCAAAGAAAAGATTAAAAAATAAAATGTTCAGTATTAGACGATGGTCCTTTATGCAGCGGTGTTAAAGTAAAGACATTACCGGAGTGTCTTGCAGTGAATACTAAGAAGGTCAAACAATCTGTTGTTGATAAGCTGATTGCAGATTTTATCATACAAGGTGTGCATCCCCTATCAACCCTGGAGCAACCAGCTTTTGTGATATTCATTAAAGGTGAGTTCTGAGTAGGGTTGTGGAGTTGGAAGAATATTTTGAGACTCCAATTCTACACATTTAGAATTATGCGACTCCGACTCCACCTAATGAAAATTATTCGACTCCAAGCGATATAAAATTGCTTTTCGATTTTAAAATATGAGTTATAAATTATATTAACTCACATTTTTTTATTTTTCAATCTATATCTAATGTTATATAGATGGATAAATTTATTGCTTTGATTAAGGCCTTTCATCATCACCACAGGAATGTCAGGTGAATTTCTAGGCTAAGGTCATTCACAAATATTTTATAACTTTTGGGGTCAAATTTTTAAAAAAAGAATATTCCTTTTCCTAGTGGTTGTAACTATGCCTTTAATGTTTTTTTATATTCTTTATTAACAAACGACATCTAAATTACTAATAGAATGTTAAAAAAAATCAAACATTAGATATTAGTATATTAAAATATGAGGATGAGATTTTCCATTATTAATGCATCTTAACTTAACTTCAAGAGTAAACAAAGCATAAATTTTCAATATGAAATCCCGAAAGAACTAAATAATACTAAAAGAAGCGAAGAATATTGCAATTATTAATATTAGAAAAAGTGAATTAAACTGAATTTTGAAATATTGAAAAATTACAACAAATTTAAATATTAATATATTCAAAGAAGGGCAAAAATGTTCCATTAATCATACATGCTGTTGATACCTTATGTTTGGCAGAGAATAAACTAACTACATAATACTACAAATAACTAACAGAACATGGAATACAGAAAAGAAAATAACATAGAAAGCAGATTCATTGTAAAAAACAATATTCATATTTATTTTAAATGATTCCTCAAGAAGAGAATGTCATCAACCAGGTCTTCTTTGAGTTTTCCTCTTAGGTCAGACTTGATGATGCGGAAAGCAGAAAAAAGGCGTTCCACACTAACTTGGGTTGGTGGTGAACCTGTAATAGCAGTTGCTACTTGCTGAACAATTTCTGGATAACATGGAATGGTATTATTTACTGTTAATTTTGAGGTCCGCTCAAAATTTTCTACTTCTTTTAGCGTAGCATAAAAAGCCTGTTTAAACTTGTTGATCTTAGAAGGTAAGCCTCCAATTTTTCTGCTTCAAATTGTTGGCGTTTTTGTAACCGTTCTTTCCCATCTAAAACTTTTCATATTCATCTTCTGAACTTGCTGAAGACTGACTCGTAGCAGCAGGACTAGCCATACCTTCATCTTCCTGCACAGGGTTTTCAATTTCTTTATCTATTCCTTTCATGCGGAGAGCCACATAGAAAAGTGTACTTTTTGCTTTCGTCTGTTGACTTTCATTCAGACTAACCCTGTACATTGGATCTACATAAATTACTGCCAATAGGATATCGTTATCAAGAAGAATGGTTTCTCGTCATACCATACATAGAGTCCTTGATTTCTTCTGCTATTCCTATAAGTCCTCCAATTTGGGTCAGGCGAAAAATTAGCATTTTCCATTCCTTTACAAAAGACCTTGGTGTCAGGTTTGAGCACTGCAATTTCTTTGATACTATAAATGGATAGTATAAGATCTCTCTAAGACTTTTGACTTGACCCCAGTGAACATCTGACATTGTCAAATCAGGGTTAGCTATGTCTGATAAAATAGATTTTAATTCAAGGAATCGTTCTATCATTAAATAAGTGCTTCCCCATCTTGTTGCCTGATCAATTATTGCACCTTCTTTGCTCTTCTTTCGAGAATAGCATCAATCTTTGGATTGCGGGCACGAGTTGCGATGTTCCTTACCATGCCAATTAAGTTAGCTGCAGGTCTTCCCTTTAATCCGTCACGAATAGCTAACTGGGGAGTATGGACTGCCACAGCGCATATGATGTATTTTTGCATCAATTACAGTCGTGTCCACTGAAAAATAGAATTCATCAGAACTATCAGTGTTTTTTTGAGATCCACCTAACTCAGAGTCAGAGTCCTCGCTTGCTGAAGCTCTACTAAAATAAAAAATCATCATCATCACCTTCTTGCTGCTCAGCTTCATCCTGATTTAACTTTTCTATGGTGCTGATCATATTGCTTGCATTATCTGTTACTATTGCCAGAATCTGCTCTTTGTGCAAGCCGTATCTATTCAAAACATCGCAAACAATTTCTTTAATAAATTCACTTGAATATTTTACTTCTGTATCTTTCACAGCTAATGTCCGGATAATGATCTCCATGTTATCATTCATAAATTGAACGTTTATTTTGAAGTAATTTGTCCTCATTCGTGTGCATGCATCCATCGTAAAAAAAGAAACTTTCCATTAATTAAACTTTTGAGTAATTGTTTTTGGTGATTTGCTTCTTTAATAAAAGTGACCTTAGACCTTGTGCTATTTCTATCTAAGGCCACTCCAAGTTTGCTTGCAAGCTCACCATTTTAAGTTCCTGAAAAGCTGGTAATGAAAAAAATCTAAGAGGGACAGAATTTTTTACAACCATTGCAATGATCGAGGAGATGAATGTTTTCTTTTGTCATTGTTATTGTAATCTTTTGTGTGATCCTAAATGAAGTAACTTCAAGTTACTTAACTTGCTTGGATGTTGATCCCGTTACCTTTGTAGATCCTTGTTTTATTTTAAATGTTTGTTCATCTTTCTTGTTAACTTCTTCAAAAATATCCTATGTTTTCTGTTCGGATGCCTCTTTAGATTTGATGCTCTTGTAGGTGAATGAGATTTTCCCCAAGTAAGACTACTGTTTTTTCCACCACACTTCTTCTGTATCACCTTTGCCTTTAACTTTACACTTTCATATAAAACATTTTCCATCTTCACTCAGTTTAAAATAATTAAATACTGCTGATTTCAGTTTATGAGCCATAATAGGGCTGAAAATTAGCTGAAAATTATTAAGCACCTGGAAATAAAACTAAATAATGCACAATTACAAACGGTTTTAAAATCAATGACTGTAAATGTTATGTAAATAATCTGTAAACACGATGTAAGACATTAATTCTTAGTAAAAATTAAATAAAAATTAATTCTTTCATTCATTATTGAATACTTTAATTAAACCATTTATCATTTAACCATGAATTATATACCAATAATGCCACTGTCTGACATATACGAGTACATATGCGATTTGAAACAAAAGACACATTGAAAAATTTAACTCTTAAAAATATATTTATGCTGGTTTCATTAACTACGAATTATTGCAATATTATGAGTGGCAATTCTATCACTTTAATATATTGTGCAAAATGATAAATACTATCTATTAAATTATTGTTGCAATCAATAACTTCAATTCAAATTTTCAAGCGACCGTTAGTTTCTGTCTAACATATTTACTCACGATTGTAAGTCCGTAAACAACCGTATTAAAGACCGGGCCCGTAGCCACGGGGGGAGGCTATGAGGGTGCTTAGGCTCCCCCAAATTATTTAACATTAAGTTTTTAATATTTATCAATTTAATATTTAATTTTGCTTTTATTTTTTATATATTTAAACCTAATGTAACCTAACACAACCTAAATTTAATGTAAATTTGTGGTGATCATTTTTTTATGTTATTTATTTATGACAACGTCGAGAAAGTGTATTGTTAAAATTGACATTGTTGTGTTATTAATTGCCGGGTTTTACTCGATTGTATTCTTATCGTGTGTTTTTGGTCAATTTTTATTATTTTGTAATATAGTGTTAAACAAATAGACTTCATCTATCAAGGTAGGATTGATTTATAAAAACAATCTTTACGAGGTAAGATCAGATTTATTAAAATCATTTTTGCGGGGATATAAATACAATTCCAACCACATGTCCCCACGAATGTACTGATTTAAGTTTTTAGTTTTTAAGTATTTATTTTGTATTTTCTTTAAAATAATTGAATAATCAAAATATTATTTACATATAGTATATCTTTATTTGTTTTTTTTTACTTTTAAAGTGCTATTAAGCGTACATTTTGTTTTTCAAGCGCTGTTTTTGTGTTTCTGATATTTACCATATGTTAATTGTTCTTTATATATTGAATTTTTTTGTTTATATTTTTTGTAAAATTACACTTTGATTACCCTGCAAATTAATATGCTTGAAAAACCCCAACAATAATGAAGTCTAGCAGCTTCTAGCTATTTTATATAGGCGTATGTTGACAATAACTATCACGGCGATGTATTTGCACGTCTTCAGTTTTAAACTTGCTGTGCCATTAAATAGGTAGGTTTACAAAAGTTGTCCAAATATTCTTGTGCATTTGTGTTAGTTTAAACTTGCTGTGTCATTAAGAGATCGTAAAAAGTACGAAATAATTGATATTAAAATTAATAATATCTTTATAATAAATGCATTTCGCGCTAAAGTAAATTCATAAATTGGTAAAGTTATGGGGGGGGGCTTCCTTATTATCCCCATTTATTTATTTATCTATATTATTCTTGCTTTTTCACTTTTGATTTTCTCTTGATCGAATCTTCTTCTTCTAGACTGAAATTCTTTATTTCTTTAAGTTGGCCCTTCAAACATTTTGTCTTAACTTTTCCTTGACTTCCGTATTCTTGGTCCTTCTAGTTGAGTTGGTCCTTCAAGCTGCACTTCCGTTTTCTTTTTGAGATTTATTCATAAAAGTTTTTTGACTGTTGTAGTTTCGAACGCAGTACCGTTGGATTTGAACGCCAATACTCTAGCCTCACGACCGGCTTTAGTCCGTTTTGGGTTGGTAAATTTATCGGCCATTTATATTATCGAGTTGGAAGGAATTTCTCTGATAGATTTTCGCACCCCTACACAGGTCCCTTTCTAGAAAGCCAGGCGAATTTGAGGATTGGGGAGACTAGTCTTGGATTTCTTAATCGAGGAGTAGTAGCTCTCCCTCCTACGGCCTCCGAGTCTGCGGGATGGGTGGAGCTAATTTAGTTGGATTGAGGAGAGCGAACGAAGTCTTGTTTCTAATCAATGGGTAATGGCTTCTCCTTCCCGGGTCTCCGAAGTTCCCAGCAGCAATTTTTCTTAAATCTCTAGTAGGAGAGGAGGTGCAGTTGTAACGAAGATCAGAAGATTGTTCAGCCGTTGAGGGTCACCAGTTAGGGGGGGGGGATATCCTTATTATCCCTCTTTACTAGTTATCTTATTCTTGTTTACCACTTGGTTTCTTCGATGCAGGTATGTACTCCTCAAATTTGTCTTCATCTTGCTTTTTCACTTGATTATGTCGATGCAGCTTCCTCGAATTTTCTTCTTCTTGTGGTGAAACATTTGTCTTCCCTTTATCTTGAGTTCCCTACCGTATATTTCTTGGCTTGGTTGGTCCTTAATCTTCTTTTTTCCTTTCTTTATGCATCTTCATTTTCTTCCATTTATCTTAGGGGCTGATTCCTTTGACCTTCTTGATGAGTTTCTTGGTCCTTCTTGATTCTTGTTGAGTTGGTCCTTCAAGCGTTTTCTTCCGTTTTCCTTGACTTCCGTTTTCTTCTTGACCGATCTTCATAAAAGTTTTTGGACTGTTGAGTTTCGAACGCGGTACCTTTGGATTTGAACGCCAATACTCTAGCCTCACGACCAGCTTTAGACCGTTTCTGGTTGGTAATTTTATCGGCCATTTATATTATCGAGTTGGAAGGAATTTTCTCTCATACATTTTGGCACCCCTACAAAGTTTTAAAGCAAAGTAGGCTGCAAAGATCTTGTCCAGATTATCCATAAAATTATCTATAAATGCCCAGTAATCTTGTATGTTATGTCAGTATAAAATGTTGTATCAAATGGTTTGAATAAATATTTTAATGTTAATGCCTCATTTTTGTAATAGGCCCACCTCAATATTAGTAAGCCTATTTCAAAAACTAGGCATTTACAATGGAAATGAATAGCAGAATTGTTTGAAATACACCAAAATTATTATAAAATAGTGAAAAATTAAATTAAATAAGCTAACTCCTATCTAACCACTCACATGTGATAGTACTAAAATTGTTGGCATGTATGTGTTCCCACTAGTTATATGTTTCAGTAATAAAAATAAATAATTTCTAGGATATTCAGCAGCTTATGTCTCTTGCTGGTGGCCCTTTAATAATTAAAAAAATTCCATGATACAAATATGACTTTTGAAGGTAGTAGGTAAATATCCATGTCAGTCTTAAAACAAAATTATTCGTCTGATACCTTGTGTTTCTTTTCTTTTAGGTAAAATGGATTCATTTGTGATAAGGATGTCAAAGAGAACCACAGTAACATCTGAGACTGTCTCTGAGTCCACAACAGTGTCTGCAACTGAATTTCATGCTTCACAACAGCAGGCTTGCTCATCAAATCAGCTTTCAGATACCTCTGATTCAAGTGGAGTTTTTCAATTTCGACTTCCATCTGATCTTGGTGACAATAGTCCAGCTCAACCTTGTGTAATGAACCCACCAAAGACTTTGTTTGGAAAACAAAATCGTTCATTCCAAAACAAATGATACTCTGACTGGTCTTGGCTTGAATATTCTGTGGAGAAAGATTCATGCTTTTGCTTTCCTTGCAGAAAGTATCTTACCAGTGATAGAGATAAGGTCTACACCACAGAAGGGTTCAAGAATTTGAAAACTGCAACAGAGAAAGGAAAGGGGTTTTCCAAGCACACTGCATCAAAGTCCCATATGCTTGCTATGACTGAATAAGTAGATTATAAAAAGTTTGTGAAAGAAGATGGTGCGCTAGAAACTCTTTGTGATAGCCAATTAGAAAACAATTGGTATTATCTATCCAGAGTGTTTGAAATAATAAAATTCCTCACAACAAATGAGTTGCCATTCAGAGGGAGTGAAGAAGAAATTGGTGAGCAGCATTCAGGATTATTTATAAAAATGGTAGAGTACACCATGAATATAGATGAAAAATTTGCTAAAATCACTAAATCAATTCCATAAAATGGAAAGTACACATCTCCACATTTTAAAAACGATGCGATTGGATTGATGGGGCAGTTAGTGAAAGAAAAGTGTTTAAAAGAAATACAAACAACAGACACTGGGTTGTTCACCATTAAATGTGATGAGATCAGAGACTCAGCTGGAGTTGAGTTTCTTTCTGTTGTGGTCAGGTATGTCAGAAGGCACGGGCCACCAAATGTAAGCGAAACTCTTCTCGGACTTTATGTTCAGAGAAATATCCCATACATACATTGTTTAAAAAATCAACTTCATCTTGTTGTTGTTCATGTATGTCAGAAAGTGGACATTGTGAAAAAGGTTTTTGATGTGTGTCAGCAATTGAATGACTTATTTGCAAAGCCCAAAGTTCGTGCTGTGTATAGCAAGTCAGGTGCAATGCCTTTGGCCCATTTGATGGAACATCGCTGGAGTGGACATTTGAAGAAGACTAACATCATTGTGGAAAACTATGACGCAACATCTCAACACTAGATTTTTTTCAGTGGGGATGGTCCTGTTGATCTGTTAGTGGCTGCAATTGGGTTGAAGAGGCTCTTATCCCAAGAGAAATTTGTATTCCCAGGAATTGTCATGCGTGAAGTACTTGGCGCATTAAAGCCAGCTAATAAAATGCTGCAATCTAGAGTGTGCTCAGTCATTAACGGTTACCAAATCGTCACTGAAACAGTTATTGCCATACACAAGATGCGAACTAATGATAAGTTTTCAGAGCTTCTGAAAGTATGCAAGCTTAAATGTGGAAATGAGGAATCTGAGGCACCTTCACAACCAGCAAAACGAGTTCGAAAACCTCCCCGTAATCTGGACTCCTTTGTTGTGACTGCACTTACAGGACAAGACAAAAATCAACCACTCATCTCTATATACTTTGAAATACTAAATTTACTCGCCAGCGAGTTGGAGAAGCGTTTTTCTGAGTGCAACAGCAAATTGGTAGCATTTATTTCTACTTCGCTACCATGTTCTGAGAAGTTTCTTTATCATGACCAATTGCAACCACTCACTGATTTGGTCAGCAAAACAGGAGCGGCAATTGACCTGTCTTTGCTACGTCATGAATTAGAGATTGTTCGAAGTATGGATCAGAAGCAGCTTACATCTTCATGTCAAGAGAGCAGAAGTACCATTGACAAGTTTCTGGAATGTTTTCACAGAATGGAGCTCCAAACACCTTTCCCAAACTTGCATACTCTGCTCTGTACTACCTTGACTATTGGAGCATCTTCTGCTACATGTCAAGCAACCTTTTCAACTGTAACAAGACTACTAACTCCATACAGAAGATGCATGACTCATCAACGGAAGTGCCAACTTGTCCTCATGGAATTTGAAAAAGAAAAAACTGCTGCAATCTCTGTAGCTGAAATCATGGAAGTGTTTTGGCAATCAAGTCGGCGTTTAGTTGTGTGATAGTTGAGGGAAAATATAAATATAAGGAAACTAACAAGATTTTTTTTTAGATTGTTGCCTAAAGAATTTATTTGAATTTGTAATCATCATCTTTTCAATATATGTATAAGCCTCAAAATTACTTCTCATTCTTCTGAATTTGTTGATATCCCTAAAATTCTCAATCGCTGAGCTTTTAGAACTTACTGCACTCACCAATCGTTACCCTCAACACCCCGCCCTTTCCACTCTCAAGATTTTCTGTACCGTAATTATTAAGCCTCTCCCCTTATAATGGAAATAGCCCCCCTCAAAATATAGTCCTTGCTACGGGCGCGTTAAAGACATGTTACTTTCATACATCAAAAAACTGTTTAAGCAAATACAAACATTAAAATTACAAACAGAATGACTAAAATTCAAATTGCAAACCACGAACAATAAGTTCAATTCAATATATTCAAATCAAAATTATGCAAATGCTGATGAAGATATTGAAGCTCAAACTTGTAAGTTCTAGCCAATCGTGAACATAATTACGTCATATTCGTTCGTATATTGAATAAAAATGTTACTTCCATACTATTAAACAAAAAATTTGGAAGTTAATTGAATTCGAAGCCTCATATTAGGCTAAAACCAGTACAATGATGATCCAACTTTTTATACCTAGACTTCACTTAATTGGTAAAAGCAGAGAGAGTAGGTAGCAGAGCGCAACACCCACACACCTTTTAGCACATAAGCCAAACGAACAATGAGAAGTGAGTATGACAACTATTACATTGCATTGATGGTAGACCATGATGAGACTACCAGACGCACAATCCCGCCTCCGCGCATCTGATACGAATTTTCTATAATTTTATATCGATAACTATTATCCTACTTTTCTCGTTTCTGATAAATAATTACTTGTGCGGCAAGTTATATAGTGTTTCTCATAAATGTCTTTGAAAAACATACATTTTTTTTCGTTTTTCTTTCTTTATTCAAGAATCTTTAAAAATATTTCTCGTTACATGAGAAACGAGGATTTTTTTTTTTAATTTAAGAGCTCATCGGGCGATTGCCTCCTTGGGCATATTTCGCCGTACTTACCACTGCCTAGTACTAGGGTACTTTAAAATAGTAACATAAAAAATAAAAAACACCCATTAAAATAAAAAAAAGAAGGCAAGAGGCAGGAAGCAAGTCCAGCGTCGGGGGGAGGTCCGCCTTCTCCGGCGCAGGAACGGGCGGCTTACAAAATTAAAAAAAAAAACACAGAAAAAACGCTAGATAAATTTAGGAGAAAAGACAGCTCCCTCCTCCCCCCCCCCAAGTCAGGAAGTCCACCAGACAATGTGCACGAACTCAACCCGAGTATAAGGAACAGGCGGTAGCGGCCTCGTCCATCCCGGTACCGGGATAGGTAACGTGCACGAAGATCGCCCCGCCTGGGATATTCAAGAAGAATGTGCCAAACAGTCTGGGTGACAACGCAGTCTTCACAGTAGGGCGCAGGCGAGCGCTCCATCAAATGGCGGTGCGTCCCGCGAGTGTGTCCAATTCGGAGACGACAGAAAGCAATCTGAAGCCCTCTCGGCATTGGGGGGTATGTCCATGGGAACAGTCGCGGGGCAGGGGCACGCAACTTTAAGTTCTTATCGACCGTCTCCCATCTTCTTTGCCAAGCAGCCGGGAGAGCTGCCCTTATTCCTGCCATGTAGTCGATGTGAGGAATAGCGAAACGTTGGTCCGGTCGCCCTAGTCTCGCGGACTCTTTGGCGCCCTCATTCCACGCAATTCCTATATGCCCAGGAACCCTGCCGGCTTGCCAAAACCGTGGCGTCAGGGATATTGCGAACCAGGGGATGCTGAGATAACAATGCCCCGAGGGCACACAAGGCGACTGTGAGTCGCTATAGATCACAATCCGGTCACCGAACCGGGCACGTCGCGTAATCACCCGTACCGAGTGGTGTATTGCCACCAGCTCGGCCGTGAAGACAGAAGTAGCGCCTGGCAGAACCCTGCTGACTTCAAACAGAGGAAATACAGCGTGGAAGCAGACCCCCTCTTGGGACTTGGAGCCATCCGTATACACTGGCACGGTTCCAGCGTGACACGAGATGTGCTCCCAAAAGGTCGAACGCAATACTCCCGGCGCTGTAGAAACTTTGGGAGTAGAGGTGTGACGAAAAATAGTCAAATGTGGTATCCTCCAGGGTGGCGTCCTGGGCAGAACCAAGGGCGCCACCAGCCCGAGAGCTATACCTAGCTCTCGAAGGAGTTTCCTAGTCCAAGACCCAAAGGGCTTAGGGCATGACTGGGGTCTCTTGGTGCCATAGGCACCGTCAAAATGAGCTACGGATGCATTAAGAGGGAGGGGCCGGGCTCGTGCATACAGACAAATAATGCACTATGTACGGCGTTGAGCGAGTGGCATCTCCCCCAGCATCGACAAGTAGAGTCTCAATGGGGGAAGTGCGGAAGGCACCGGTCGCAAAGCACAGGCCAGTGTTGTGGATCGAGTCCACCTTTCGCAATACGCGCTCAGCTGCGGATGCATAAAACTCGCATCCGTGGTGGAGCTTCGAACGAACAAAGGATCGATAAAAAAATAAGTCTGTAGCATTATCAGCGCCCCAAACGCTGAACGTCACGAAACAGAGAATATCCATGGCGCAGGTACAAGAGACCCTAACGTGGCGAATATGAGCCTCCCAGGTGAGGCGTCGGTCGAATACAAGATCAAGGAAACGGTCCGATTCAACCACTTCTAAGTGTACCACCATTAATAAACAAGTCTGGGTCAGAGTGGAGCCGTGGATGGTAGCACAAGTGCACCACCTTAGTCTTAGCCAAGGAAAACCCAAACCTGTGCGCTTCGGCATAGCGAGAGACGCGGTTCGATGCCTGTTGGAGTCGAAGCTCCAGAGTTGGCATCTGGGCCGCGCCAAAAGAGATCGAAATGTCGTCTACGTAGAGCGTAGCGAGAACATCTTCCGGCAGCACCGAGGTGATGCCGTTGATGCTCAGGGCAAAGAGTGTGACACTAAAGACACTTCCCTGCGGGACACCCTCTTCCTGTTCCATTGGGCCGGATAGGGCTCCCCCCACCCGTACGCGGAATCGACGATCTCGCAAAAATTCAGATATAAAGACTGGGAGGTGTCCCCTAGCCTCCTTCGTGTGGAAAGTCTCCATGATACCATATCACCATGCGGTATCATAGGCCTTCTCCAAATCGAAAAACACCGTGGCGTAGGGCTGTCTGCGAAGGAAGGCTTCGCAGACGGCATTTTCCAGTCGGAGCAGAGCATCCGACGTGGAGTGGAACTTGCGGAAGCAGCACTGTGCAGAAGACAGATGGCCTCCACTGTCCAGAAAACAGTCTACTCTAACATTTACCAATTTCTCCATCAACTTACACACGCAAAAGGTTAGAGAGATTGGACAGAAACCGGTTTGCGAAATGCGAGCACAGTAGCCATTCGCAAAGTCTGGGAGGGTAACCTCTGTTCATATCCTGCTGAGCATATCTAGCAGATATGCCATGTCTATCGAAGCATGGCATACAGGACATCGTCCGGATCATGGGCGCTATCCGCGCATAAAGCAGCATATTGGCTAAAGAATGTGAAGAAAAAGTGTTCGGGAAAGAGACTGCTGCGTACGCGAGGTTCGATATTGCGGTCCCTTTCTCCTCGAGAACGCAAGGAGGGTCTTGCGAGAACTTGCCCCAAATCCTTTTGACTCGCTTTGATCTCAATTAAAGAGAGCCTTTAACCACTCGGCTTCGCGAGGTCGAATGAAACTGTGAAAAAAGAAATTCTTTACGAATTCAATGAACAAAGGAGAAATTGATTTAAACACGCCGCGAATATACAAAGTATCTCTCTCATGAGCGCCAGAGAATGAGAGAGAATAAATCCAGCAAACTGCAAGAAAGAGAAAACGGGATAATTTTCCTTCGGTAAAAAGTTATTTCCTAATTCAGTTTCTCGCTGCCCCAGTGTGCTTGGTTCGAATCCCAGCCCAGTACGAATTTTTTCGAATTAGGAAATAACTTTATGGGAAGAAAAATTATCCCGTTTTCTCTTTCTTGTGGTATGCTGGATATATATATATATATATATATATATATATATATATATATATATATATATATATATATATATATATGAGGGAACCCCACGTGGAATCTCTTGAGCAGACCGAACTTCCACGCGTTGCAGGAGGCCCGGTTAGGCCTAAATTGGTAAGCCTCCCCCCCCCCTTTCCACAAGCGGTAGCCTCGAACCGCATCCCCCACGATTCACCTTTATGCGGACTAGAATAGCCTCTGCAAGAAGATTCGAGGCCATTCGAGAGTAGAGCTCTTTCCCGCAAACCTCCCTCGGGGAGAGCCTTGGACATAAATAGTGTTCGACTCCCATGAGGAGACACAGAGTTGAGAAGTCTCGCCCAGCCCCCAGAAGTTTCCCCATGGTTCCAAGTCAAGTGCTAGCAACAAAGCAAAGTGACAGCTGGACTATTTTGTGTATTTAAAATTAGCCCCAGCCAGGAGGTAATTCCACTGAACGATCGCCCCCGAGGGATTTTCCCGACCTCTCCCATCAACTCCTGTCGAAGCCCTCCGCATTTCGGGTAGCAGAAATACTCTTCCCTGGACCGGAAGTTACCCCCCCCCCCTCCTTGTTTTTGGAGAACCGTCATCACTCCAATCTCCTGCTCAGAAGTTCCGAACGGCCACACCTCACGTGCAGAAGACATCCGCAAGCTACCCCCCCCCCCATTCAGTAACCCAATTGAGTTAATTTCCCCTTTCATCTACTGATGTGATTTTGCCCGTTAATTCTCTGAGGTAATTTTACCCATCAATTCTCTCATTATTTTTGTGTAAATAAAATTATATTTTTGTAACGGCTCTTTAACTAACCTTGAGCTCTGCTATTGTCCATAATTTACCTGACCTCGTTGCACTCTCTCGCTACTCAGCTCGTCTAAACTCGTGGTTTTCTGTCCCTTTTGTCGGTTTGCTTTCAAGTTATTGGTCCCTCCCTCATAGATATAATATGGTATTGATATAATGTAATGTCATACCACGATATATATATATATATATATATATATATATATATATATATATATATATATATATATATATATATATATATATATATAATATCGAGGTGGCAGTTGGCAGTTCACATTTACGCAAACAACAACACACGCAGACCACTTCGTAACATATGCAACTACGACGACACATCTAGACCAACTATACACTACCACCAAAAAACATCCCCAAAAGTGAAAACAATTTTGTTGCTCCCCCACACCACACTAAAGGACGATGCCCCATCCCTCTCTACCTCACGAATTCGAGAATCCCCCTTCCCCACCCCGAGCCCTATTACCCCCAGCTTCCACAAGAGGCCACATCCGGCCCCTTCTTAATCAGGGGCCGTCGTATTAAATTAGCGACGCGCGATTGGCCAAGACTGTTCGCTGAGCGGGGATTGGGGGATGGGGGGAGTGGGTATGCACTAAGATTTGGCGCCAAGGAGGGACGCAACTTCGGGTGATTCTATAACACCCAAGATATATTTTAGAGGTGAAAGATGGCGTTAGGCCCGTTTAAAAACACATCACGAGAGTTCCACGAAATAAAACAATCACCTTTGTCAATCCTCCGAAAAACATCAACATAACGGCTCCACAAGGAGAGCTGCGTGCCCCCCCCCCCCGGTACAAAGAAACGAGTCTTCGAGGTATATACCTTCAAACACTTTCTGTATCTTCCCGATTGTAACTCTTTTCTGAATCTTTCAACGAGATCTGCCCTCCATAATTGCATTTAAAGCCAAGCAATTGGAGATCCGGATGATAATAACAAATATAACATTTTAATTGTTACTATTATTATATGGGAAGTGAATCCCCAAGGAGCATCTTCGAGAAAAGGTTTGAAGAGGTTCGTAAGGAAGGTGGTGAGATAACGGGATGTGAAAATGTGGTTCGAGAGGTATAAAGAGGAAACTACTGGTGGACCTCGTGGTCGGTATCGATGACACCATTTTTTTAACGCCTTGTCTGACGTTTGCAAACAAGGGCATTAAAAAAGGTATATTTTAAAAGGTTAAAATAAAAAACAAAACAAGAAAAACAAGATGGCTTCAACAACCCTCCTAAAGGCTGACTTAGAGACAACCAGGAGAAACCCTCAGTAAAGACGAGGTTTAAAACAGTACAAAAGTACTCGTGAGTACTGAGTACAAAGCCAAATCGTCATGAGTTATTTTTAAAATGTTATCATGGGTACTTTTGTACTCGTGAGTACAAAACTGAGTCGACTTGCGGGGTCGAGGCTACGGGAAGGCAAGAACAAACGTCAATCAATGCGCCTTGACCCATCGAAGGACGGGACCTCAGGAGCCCAAGTCCCTGACCCCTAAATGGGAAGCGGACGAAGCTCTACTCCAGGACAAGTTACGAGACAGGAGCAGGACAGAGGTCTTACAAACCCAGAGGTCAACCAACGAGGGCATCCTGAAAAACAGAGGTAAACTTGCCACTTAAAAATCAGTCTCGTAAGAAATAGGCCAACCAAGATAAGGGGCAAATGAGAGGGCATACAGGCAATACAAGGCAAAGCACCCTCGTAAACGAGTGGGCGCAAAGGAAAGGTTTACGTACCTAATTTATACTACATTTTATTACATATGGATGTTTTAAAACCAAAACCGAGAACATGATAAATTTTCCCTCCTCCCAAATTCACCACTGTTCCTTTATAAAGATTGGCGATGTCTTCGTTGACTTTTGCTTTCCTTACGCATTATTGCAACTATTAAATCCTGTTGAGGCATTGAACCGAGACTAAGAGGACGGCGTAGGGGTAGGGAGGTCAGGTGAAATGGGGAGGGGGATTCGTAACATCGGAAGGAGGGGGTGGGTATCCCCGAGAACATAGCGTCATCTGGGAAGACGTCACCGAGAAGCCGATTTAGGTTAGCTGGCGGTCGCCTTCAGCGGGGCGGAATCGCTCACAATCACCGCATCCGCTTTCAGCAGTTCGAGACGTCGACCACATCTTCCGCCATTCTCAATGCGAGAGAATAAAGCGGCGGCACCGTTTCAAACACACACGCAGTGGCACAAGTTTTTGTTTACCACTGAGTGGCATCTCTCTCTTTTATTATCGAATAGCACGTTCCCTCGTTTTTACCACAGTGGCAGCGTTTTTTGCGAGTGGATATATATTTTTACCTCCTCTCTTAAACGGAGTCGCAAAGTTTTAGTACCCTAATAACATAGGTTTTACCCGCGATTTGCGCACATTTTACCACGCAGTTACACCGTTGTGCTATTTACTTTGAAGAAAAACAAACATAAACGAGGGTATCTCCATTAATTGTCAGGTAAATGCTGATAAATAAATTGGTGAAGTTGGGTGATGGAAAAATATGCGGAGGGATAAGGAAGAAAGAAAAAATTGCAATACAATGACAGTTAATAAGAAAGTGTGATGAATAGTGCACTATTATGGAAATGATGAAGTGAAGAATTGTGATGGATATTGAGGAAGGGCGAATCGATTCATAAAATCTTCACTAAACAGACGAAGGGAAAGTGATGAAGGGCGATGAAAGAAATGATTATATATAAAACAAAACAAAGAAGTCGACTATTTCGACAATGCCAATCCAAAAAATACTGAGAGGGCTTCTAAAACTACGAAAAAAACGTGTACTAAAAGGTACAAGAACCCCCTTGAAACCTAATAATACTAAGAACTACAGACCACGACAAATGATGGCACCCTTCCCCAGCGACCAAAGATGAATCGGGATTAAAGAAAAGGAAGCTGTTGAGCATATATGATTTAGAGTGCCATGTGCGAGAGAAACAAATGCAACAATGCACAAACACAACATTCTTTTACGACATCAACTTATGTACAAACAAGGCGAGATATCCGCCATGTCAGATTGGGCGATCTGATATGACTTCGATCATAAGCATGGCACTAATCAACGAGGGGATTTTTATTAATTCGCTCATTTGGCGACTTTTTTCAAAGGCATAAGTCGCTGTAATTAAAATTTTAGCCTAGTACCAGGATATTCTAAAATTAGCAAAAAAGACGAACATAAAAAAAGAACAAAAAACCGACGAAAAACAAGGAAGCACGTTCCGGTGTCGGGGAAGACGCACCTTCCCCGGGCGCAGGAACATGCGGCCTACCACAAAGAGAGGCAAATAAAATAAAGGAGGCCAGCCTCCTCCAAAAAGTCAGATAGACCACAATGAGTGGACACGAACCCGTCTCGAGTATAATGGACGAGCGGTAGCGACCCCGCTCGTCCAGGTACCGGGATAGGTAACGTGCGCGAAGATCCCCCAGAGTGGAACAAGTGTGTCTAGCAGGGCGGGGGACACAGCAGCCGTCGAGGTAAGGTGCAGGGGGGCGCTCCATCAAATGGCTGTGGGTCTAGATAATGTGCCCAATTCAAAGAGAATAGAAAGCGAGGTGAAGCTGTCGCACAATGGCGGATAGGTCCATTAGAACAGTCGTAGCATAATGGCACACGACTTTAAGTTCCTTTCGGGAGTCTCTCATCTACTTTGCCAGGTATCGCAGAGGAATGCCTGATTCTTGCAATGTAGTCGGTGTAAGGAAGAGCGAAACGCTAATCTGGTGGCCTAGTCCTAGATGACTCTTTGGCGCCCTCATGGATGCGCCCATTCCCAGTAATTTCCACATGTCCAGGAACCTAGCAGAAGATAATCTTGACATCTACCGGGCTTACGGCAACCGTGGAATCACGGATAACGCGAACCAGAGTATCAGGGGATTCCAATGCTACGAGAGCACTCAGGGTGCTCTGTGAAACACTACAGATCACAATCCGGTCTCAGAAGAGGGGAATACTCGTTATCTGCTGCGCCAAGCGAAATACTACAACTAGCTCGGCCGTGAAGACAGACACAGCGCCAGGTAGAGCTTCGCTGACTTCAAAAAGAGTGGATACGGCGTGGAATCCGACTTCCTCCTCGCAGTTGGAATCATCCATATACACTGGCACGGATCTAGTGTGACACGAGGTATGCTCCAAAAAGGGTGAACACAATATGCCCGGCACTGTGGAAACTTTAAGAGCAGAGGCTTCGCGACAAATAGTCAAAGGTGGTGCCCACCAAGGAGGTGTGAACAGAATTAAAGGCGCCATCGGTCCGAGATCTGCACCGTGCTTTCGAAGGAGCTTCCTAGCCCTAAACCAAAAGGACATAGGGTAGGATTGGCGTCTCTCGGCGGCATAGATACCATCGAGATCGCCTGGGAGTGCAGCGAAAGTCGTTGCCGACTACGGAAGGCGCCGGGATCGCGTGTATATGGGAATAATGCACTGTAAGACGCAGAGCGAGTGGCATCTCCTCGCATCGATAAGTAGGCTCTCAAAGGACGACGTGCGGAAGGCACCGATCGCCATGCATAGACCAGTGTGCTGGATCGAGTCCACCTTCCACAATACAAGCTCGAATGCTGATATCTAAAACTCGGTTCGAACGAACAAAGAATCAGCAAAAAAGTAAGCAGTAGCCTTAACTGCACCCCTGGTGTTGAATGTCATTGAACGAAGAATGGTCAAGGCACGAGTACAGGAGACGATAAGGCTCCCAAGAGGGCCGTCGGGAAATATAAAACCAAGGAAACGTGCGATTCCACCACTTCCAGGCGCACCCAATTGAGAAACTAGTCTGGGTCAAGGTGGAGCCCTGGATGGCGGCAGAAGTGCACCATCTTACTCTTCGCCAAGGAAAACCGAAACCTGTTTGATTCGGCATAGCGAGGAAAGAGACGCGGTTCAATCCTTGGTGGAGTCGACGCTCCAGAGATGGCATCGGGGCCGCGCCAAAAGAGGTCGAAAAGTCGTCCACGTAGAGCGTAGCGAGAACATCTACCGGAGGCACCGAGACGATACCGTTGATGCTCAGAGCAAAGAGTGCGACACTGAGGACCCTTCTCTGCGGAACCCCCTCTTCCTGCTGCATTGGCACGGAGAGAGCTCGCCCCAAACGTACACGAAATTGACGATCTTGCCAAAACTGAGTAATAAAGATTGGGAGGCATCCACTCACAACCATCGTGTGGGTGTGGAGAGACTCCATGATACCGTAACGTCATGAGGTATCGTCTCCAGATAGAAAAACACCGTGGCGTAGTGCTGTCTTAGAAAGGAGGTCACGCAGATGGAATTTTCCAGTCAGAGCAGAGCATTAGACGAGGGGTGGAACTTGCAGAAGCCGCTCTGTGTAGATAGATGGCCTCCGGTGTCCATAAAAAAAGGCAAATCAAACATTTACCAACTTCTCTATCAACTTACACGCGCAAGAGGCAGGGGAAATTGGGCGGAAACCTGCCAGAAATGTGTGAGGATACGCTCTGTCCAAATCCTGTTGAACAAATCTGGAAAAAAGACATGCCTCGAACACTTAGGTCTCGCAGCATGACAGATGCAAGGAATATCGTCCGGACCAGGGTCTATATCTCCGCACGAAGCGAGAACGGAGCGTAACTCACTCAATGTAAACCTGATGTTGGAGGTTTTTGTACCTATGAATATTGGCGGCTTAAAAATATGTATAGAGCGGTGGCGAAAGACTCAAACAAGGACACGGGGGTCAAGATTACGGTCCCATTCTAAACCTCTGCTAGAGGGCTCTTCCCGTTAAGTGAAGACACGTATGACCGCCAAGAAGGGCGGAGGACGTGCTTCGAAACATACCAGAACCTAGCCCTTGTTCGACGAAATTCACCGAGGGTGAAATCGTTCGGGCGGCACAAAAGAGCGCAAGTATGCATAACGCTTTTGTTTGCGGGCCGTCTCACACTCGGCTGACAGCAATGGGGAATTTGCGGAAGCGCACTTTGGAGAAGACAGATGGCCTCCGCTGTGCAGAAAAAAAGCTAATCTAACATTTACCAATTTTTCCAAAAACTTGCACACGCAAGAGGTTAGAGATTGGGGGAAACCGGTCGGAGTAGAGTGATCTCTCCCCGGTTTGCAAAATGCGGACACAGTAACGATTCGCCAGGAATCCAGGAGGAGACCCTCCACCCAGATCCTGTTGAACAACTAACAGAAAAGCCCATGCATCGCTCACCCAGGTGTCGAAGCATGGCGTACGGGACATCGTCCGGACCATGGGCCGTGTCCGCGCAAGATCGGAAAGCAACTCAGTCAGAGTAAACCTATCGTTGAAGGGTTCTCCGCCTCTGGAGATAAAGTCCAGCCGGCGACATTCCGCAACATTACGACGTGCATTGAACACTGGTGGAGCAGCATGCCGGCTAAAGAATGCAGAGAGATCGATCGCGAGGGATTCCGCCACGGACGCGGGGTCCAAAATTGTGGTCCCATTGTCCTGGAGAATGGGAAGGGGGTCCTGCGAGAACTTGCCCCGAATCCCTTTGACTCGCTTCCAAACCTCTGCTCGAGGGGTCTTCCCGTTAACTGAACACATGTATGCCAGCCAAGAAGAGCTGCGGGCGTGCTTCGAAATATACAGGAACCTAGCCTTAGCCCGACGAAATTCATCGGCGCTTATAGCGCATGTAGGCATAACGCTTCTGCTTGTCTCACACTCGGCTGACCACCACGGAAGTCATCGACGTGCAAAACGGCCAGACCTTCTAGAAATAGTAGTTTGGCCCGCGGGAATGAGGATGCCGGAGAACTTAACGGCTTCATCTACCGACATAGACTCCTCGACTGAGATAGAGAATTCAGTAGTTTCCTAAAATGTAGACCACCGCGCCCGCGCCAAGCACCACCGGGGCGGGCACTCGGGCGGCAGCGGCCCAGAAAATACTTGAATGGGAAAGTGATCACTACCATGGAGGTCATCGACCACGCCACAATCAAAATCAGGCTGTGCAGAGAGATAGATTGGGGCAGGAAAATGAAGCGGTTCTCGGGCAGTGATGCGGAAACTCATCCACATTTAGGACACCCATCTCAAGCTCGTCGATCTAGGCGGCAAGGACTTGACTCAGGGGATTAATATAGTAGTTTTCACAGAGTGGGGTGTCTACTGTTTAGATCTCTGAGCAAGAGAAGGGGCCTCAGCAACCGTGCCACGACGGGGCGGAAGTCCTCCGCGTTGAAGTCGGCTGACGGTGAAATGTAAGCAGAAATAACATTATACCTCCTATCAAGGTGCAGCTGCACAGCCACTGCCTGAAAAGAGGTATCTAAAGCGACGAGAAAATGAAGACATCATGCCGAGTGTAAATCGCACATCCTCCCGCCTGGCTCTCATCCCGTGGTGGTGGGGTCGCAAAACCGTTCTACCAGGGAAGCGCCTGGGGTGGCTAGAACCCGAGGAAGGGTTCCGAATGGGCACGGAAACGACCGTGCTCGTAGGCCTGGAGGGGCCAGGAGCAGAGAGTACCTTTCTTAACATTGAGGCATAAGACGTCCCAGGCAGTGCCGAGCGCGTTTGGACCAAGTCATTAGCCTCACAAAATGAGAGACGATCCTTGGCCTGAACGGCCAGAATTTCCTTCTTTAGGAGATACGCACTCCATTGCTTCGAAGAAGCGGGGTGCGGCTCTCTGCAATTGACACACTTGGCCACACACGATTTAGACTTATCGTGTGTGGCCTTAGAGCAACTTGCACAGACTTCGGGTAACCTCGAATTTCCACGTCTACAGGAACGATTAATATAGTTGAAGCGGTGACAGTAGTAGCACCTCCCGGGCAGTAGCACGAATGCCTTCTCGTGGTAGCAATACCAACCGGCACGCACCGACTCAGGTAGCTTGTCACAGTCGAACGTGATGAGTGTATGGATGGTTCTCGAGGCCGCTCCCCGTTTCAACATCACACGCTCGACCTTGACCGCCCCATGGTCGGCCAGCTCTAAAGTGATATCATCTATGGAGTAGTCTACGATTTTCCATGCATAAACTACTCCTTTCACCAAGTTATTGGTAGAGTTAGGCGTCACACTCACAGGCGTTCCATCTAGTGTCTGAAGGGCACTAATCATAGCCGCCTTGGAGGGATTCGACGCATTCGCCAAAAGGCTCCCATCCGAGAAACGCGTCACCTTCGGCTCTCTACTACACGCTAGCTAAGGCTCTCCTCTGATGGATCATGTTGCCCTTAGCCAACATGCTTCCATCATTGGAGCGAATAACGAGGAAGCGTTTGAAGCCAGTGGAGTCGAAAACGCCAGGTAACCCCTGACGTAATCGAGGCTCTTCTCTGCGCACTTGCACTATTGGTCTTGGTCAGGGACTCGTCACCCGAAGGAGCACCGGGGCCAGATAGTGGCGATCTTCGCTTGGTCGCTTGCCAGAACGGCAGCGGCCCTGTCCGTCCCCGCGGCTCCCACGGAGGGAGATGAGCCCCGGGTCTTCTTAGGCTTTTTCCTATTCTTTATTTCTTAGGAGAGGACGGCGGATAATGAACCCACTTCTTATTGCATATCCGCCTATCGCTTCTCTCTCACCGGTAAGAGCTACTAGGCCAGATGAGTCTTCCTCGGCAAGATCCTTATCCGAAATGGAGAAGGTTCTGCCTGTTACAGGAGCACCAGACGGAGAAAGAGATCCCTCATCTCCTTGTGGGCCTCGGGGACCCAAGCCGTATCAGAAGGAGACTGCGTAAGGCCGGACACGGGTTCGACCCCATGAAGGATCCTACTGCCTGGGGCTGGGTCACCTCAGAGACCATGTCGATCTCAGGGGGGGCCTCCATGTGGCCATAGCTCAACCCCCCCTAAGAGATCACAGGTCCAATTCGAGGTAACTGGGGTCATCTCGTCTTTAGCAGGCGAACCGGCATCATTTGGAGAAGAGAAGGGGGCACGTACGATGACCCCCTGTAACCTTATTATACGCGCCAGCATGTCTTTGGAGGGCATGGACCGACGTCCCTGTCTTTCCTGTCATATCGTGTCGCTCCCACCGGGAGCGGTCAATTATGAGCCTCCTGCCTGCTTTCTTGGCAGTCCCCTTGGAAAGCAAAGAGGGGAATGCCACTATAAATAGGAAGTCGCCCAAAGGCTACTCCAGAGAAGGGGGTGAGGGGGAGTCCCTTGCACCCGTAGGCATAGGAAAGGAGTTAGCCTCCTCTCCGGTAGTAGTAGTTTGGAGGGTCCCCTGCGAAAGCACATGGAGGGGAGCTCCATTTTATCTGTGGAGCTACCCGAGGGCGGCTCCGACGATGTTACAGGGAAATGTAGAGGGAGAGTACATAGTTGTATTTCTTTTATCATCATTTGGCATGGTGACCTTATTTATCCCACGGGATGCATAGGCTAATCTCCCCACGCAGTAGCCTGCTCTACGAGGGGTGAGTACGGGTCCGGCAGAACCAGCTGCCGCCATTTGAGGCCACTCCTCCCACCTAGTGACCTGGCAGCCCATCGGCTCCTCCTTGGGCACGGCATAAAATCTATAGATATTGAAAGGAGAAAGAAAGGGAATGTAAGGAAGGAGTAGGTGGGGGGTGAAGCAGGTTGTTTAAAAACCCACCACCCCAGACCGGAGCTCAGGAGTTAAGGGGCTTTGCCCCCCCCCTAGCCCGGATCCGGGATAGATGGGTGAGGGGAAGCTGGTCGGCGTCTACTCTGTCGAATTAGAGGGTGACCAGAGCGAGTTGTGGGAGAGGTTGTTGGGAAAGTGAGGAAGTAGGGCCAAATCACAGGCGTGAGAAAGAAGGAGAAGAGACTAAGCTGGGGCTGGACGGGGCCCTGAGTGCCGTCAGCACGCACTTTCCCTTTTTATGTGAAAATATTTGAATTAAATTTGTTATTATTTGGAATGAACCCTTTGAGTCACCCCATCTTCGAAAATGGGTGAATGGTATTCTGATATTGCGAAAACAGACCATGGTGACAAAAGATGCTAATCAATCTATACAATTTATGGGCGATTAAAACATTAAAAAACAAACAAATGACAATAAGAACTTCAGCTGTAGATGCTTTGATATAAAATCTGTTTGTGTCCGCGGTTCCCAAAGACTTTTTTTTAATCATTTTTAGCCGATTAAATCTAAATTTTTCCAGAAATATTTTAAATTTTCTAACTTAAACTCGCAGTAATCGTAAAGAGATTTTTTTTATAGAGTCCATCTGGCAACTACCACAAAGGATACAAGTCGCCGCAATCAATTTAAGCCCATTCACAGGCTCCATTAAAATAACAAACAGGACAAAACTATACACACTAGACAAAATAATACAAGAAACAAAACAGAACCAAGAGGAAAGAATCAGGCTCCGGGGTAGGAGAGGGCGGCCTCCCTCCAGACCGGAGCGTGCGACCAACTCCAAAGTGAAATAAAATGGAAGAGACTAGCCTTCTCCAAAAAGTCGCATAGACCAAAAGTCTTAATGCACGAACTCGTCACGAGTCCAAGAGACAAGCGGTCGCGAACCCACTTGTCCCGGTAGTGGGACAGGTAGCGGAAGCGACGACCACCCAGATTGGGACATTTAACAAGAATGTGCCGAACAGTCGGGGGAGGGGGCAGGCGTCGCAATAAAATGCAGGCCAGCGATTCATCAAATGGCGGTGCGTCCCACGAGTGTCACTAATCCGAAGACAGTAAAAAACGACCTGAAGCCGCTGAGGCATTGGTGGTGGTAGGAGGGTATGTTCACAAGAAAAGTGGCGGCGCGATGGAACCTAACTTTACTTTTAAGTACCATCGGTCGTCTCCCATCTTCTTTACCAGGCAGCTCGGAGGGCTAAGCTGATTGATGCTATGCCAGTGTGAATGAGAAACGCTGGTCTGGTCGAGCAATCTTCGCGGACTCTTTGGCACTCTCATTACCTACCAATCCAAGAACCCAGCAAAAGCTATTTCGACATATATCCGGCTCACAGCAACTATAGCATCACGGATATCTCAAAACAGGGGGTGCGGAGATTACAATGACCCGCTTTTGAGTCGCTATAGATCAAATCTGGTCCCAGGACCGGGCACGTCGCGTTATCTCCCGTACCGAGCGTTGTATTGCAACCAGCTCGGCAGCGAAGACAGGCACAGCGCTTGGCAGAGCCCCACCGACTTCAAACAGATGGGATATGGCGTGGAAACTGAACCCCTCTTCGGACTCGCGGCTCATCGTGTACAGTGGCATGGATCCAGCGTGGCACGAAGTGTGCTCCCAAAAGGTCGAACGCAATAATCCTGGTGCCGTGGAAGGTTTGGGAGCAGAGGCGTGGCGACAAATAGTCAAAGGTGGTACACTTTAGGATGGCGTCCAGTATGTCTAGGAGAGGAGTAAGCCTCCTCTCCGGAGGTTTGGAGGGGCCCCCGAGAAAGCACAGGAGGGGGGCTCATTTTCTGCTGTAGAGCTGCCCGAGAGAGGCTCCGATGATGGTAAAGGTGGAGTCTAAATAATCTTCATCAGTGGCCTTGGTGACCCTATTATTTCCCAGGGATGAAAACAAACGTTAATCACCCCGCGCAGTAGCCCACTCTGCGAAGGATGAACACGGTGGCAAAGCCAGCTGCCACCATTTGAGGCCAGTCCTCTCGCCCAGTGTCCAGGTAGCCCATCAGCATGGCGGCTCCATTTTAGGCTTGGCGTGAAATCTATAGTCCATGAAAAGAGAAAGGGTATATGAGGAAGGTGATGGTAGGGGTGGGGATGAAGCATGTCGTTAAAAAACAACCACCTCAGGCCGGAGCTCAGGGGTGAGGGAACGTTGCCTCCTCCCACTCAACCTCGATCCGGGATGGTTTGCTGAGAAGAAGCTGGTCGTCGTCTACCATGTGAAGTTAGAGGCCGACCAGACTAAATTGTGGGAGAGGTTGTATGAAAAGTGAGGAAGCAGGTTAAGGAGACGGTGTTGGAAAGAAGATGCTAAGCTGAGGCCGGACGGGGCGCTGGGATCCGTCAGCACAAATCACCGTGCCCCTTACGGGGCTGCACGTGGAAATCCAAAGTCTGGTCCAGTATGAAAATACCACGCGGAAGAGGATTTAGGGACGAAGGACCCGTGGCCGTTGTGTTGTAGATACAACAGGAATAGAAATAAAAAGCAATTTGCAATCACATTTCTTTATTTTAAATTATAAAAAACAATCAATTTATTATGAGGATTTTTTTTTTAAGTGGCCCAATTAAAAATTTATAGGATACTTTAAAATCCCGACCAAAATACAAACCAAAGAAAGAAAAACAAACAATCATAAACGAAACAAAAATCGAGCAAAATAAGAAAATAAACAAGCCTCTCCTGCGCCGTGAGAGGCTGGCCTCCCCACTACCCTGCCACAGGAACATGCGACCAACACCAAAGAGAGAAATAAAATGGAGGAGCATTCTCCAACAATCAAAGAGTCCAGAAGACTGTGTGCACGAACTCGTCGCGAGTCTAAGGCCAAGCGATAGCGAACCCGCTCGATCCGGTATCAGTGAGGTTAACGTGTGTCAAAATCCCCCATAAAGGAGGGGGATTTTATTTAGTGGCAAACATAAATAATAAAACGCGTCAAACAAGAGACAAAATTGTAAGAAAAAGATTCGATGGTAAAAAGAGGCGAAGGGTATCTTACCAAAAAGAGAGGTACTAGAGTTGAACTTACACCCCCCCCCCTTAATATGATTGTAAGAAGGACGGGAGGTTAAAGTCATTAGAAAACCTCAAAACAAATCTGGGATGGTTACAAGTACTACACTAAACCTAGATTTATACCCTGATGAGTGGAACATTCGACCTTTTAAGGAGCCCATCTGGCGACTGCTTACTAAGGCAGGTGTCGCCGTACTCACACAAGAGCCTACTACTACGCTATATTAAATAAAACATAATAATATATAAATAATAACGCTAAAAAGTACAAAAGATAAACAAAACAACAACAAAATAAAGAGCAAAAGGGCAACAAGAAGGAAGCTCGCGCCGGCGTCGGGGGTAGGCCTGCCTCCCTCCGCCGCATGAACAAGCGACCTACCAAAAAAAAAAACAGTTAAAAAGATTGGAGGAGGCCATTATATAGTCCACAAGTCTATGCACGAACTAGTCCCGAGTACAAGGGGACATTTGACAGACGTCATCAACCTCAATGCTTGCCTACCACGAATGGCAGGGGTGGAGGTTGCTATACAACAAATTCCCGCCACGCTTTCACCACCATTCCAGCAGTTGCCAGGACAAATAAGCGAGTACATGCCCCTGGGCAAGCAAGGCGGGGGGGGGGGGGGTAGTAGGATTTGTTCGCGGTTCGATCTCCGTTCATTCAACGCCAAGCCCCGTGGGAGCACTGAACTCCTCGGTCCATGCCAGGGTTCAACGAAAACTTCTTCGAACGCAGTTCAAAACCAGAAACCGCCGCACTTGTGAAACTGGTTCCATAAACACTCTAGAACAAGAACTAACTCTAGTGGAGGGGTTTAGGAGTTAGACAACACGGCTCCTCCCCACAACCAAGTCAAAAACACACGAAAACTATCTTTCCAGACATTCCTAAACCCAGACTCCCTAAAAAAGTGCTTTCAGCCCTCCTCCAAACAAGCCCCAGGAGGGAAACAGCAAAGGACCCCAAAATAACCCTAGTCACAATCCGATTTCCGTCCTTCCTTTAGGCAACCTTGGACTCAACGACCAACACAGACCTGAAATAGAAAACGTACACTTCCCAAAGTACTACACAGTACACGCCCACACGTGCCCTCCAAGCAGGTAAGGTCATCCTTCAAAACAAGAATCCTGCACGATTCACACTCGCCAAGTAGGGGCTTGGGGAGGCGGTTGAAGTGCAGGTGGAGGGAGAAATTGGGGGAAGACCATTTCAATGGGAGGAGGGAATAATGAATGAGTGGATTGGTGAGGAAATCGGGAGGGTGAAAACGGGGGAGAAGGTCGTTCACATCCATTCATTCGTTGAAGTAAAAAACAAAAACATCGAGGATTGGGGGTGTATGGTGATGGGGACAAGGGAGTATTGATAGCAAGATGCGCAGAATTCAGCGCCGCTGGACAGCAAGTAGTAGAAATAGCCTTTTATGAGGTATCTAAATTAACACGTGATAGATTCGCGAGGAAGAAGAATCCACACGGTTAGCGAAATTAAACGCGACGTAAACATTTCGATACAAGGAAACGCCACTTATTAAAAACATACGAAGGGCATCTCAAAGATGCGTGACAATCACACACACATTATATATATATATATATATATATATATATATATATATATATATATATATATATATATATATATATATATATATATATATATGTATAACTGAATCACGAAAATAAGGAACGTGAGGAATTTATGAATAACGTTACAGCCACGAGGAAAATGAAACAACGGAGAACTGCGAGGCCTTTCGACTAATGGTCCTTTACTGAGCAGACTAAAAGACAGGGAAAAAGAGAAAGATATTTATACACCTGATTAATGAAAATATGGGATATAAAGATTAAAAGGGGTGGGATTTCCAGATACCTGGAAAAAAACTATTAAAAAGAATGTTAATAAAAAATTGCCCTAATGAAACAAATAACGTAATTTATAAAATCCCTTGTTTGGATTGCCCTTCATTTTATATTGGGCAAACTAGCAAGGATCTGAATGTGCGTATCAAGCAACATAAGTACTCTGTAAGCACTGGGCAAACATCAAATGCCATTTTTATCCATTTGAGTGAAAATTCCCATCGTATTAATTGAAAGGAGAGTTCTGTGATTGCCAAATCAAATGACTTTTTTTCACGAAATCTTTTAGAATCAGCTTTTATACAACTGACTTCGAATTTTAATCTCAGCCCTGGAATGTATTTTTTGGACCCTTGTATCAAAAGAATGTTTAAGAATGACTTTAAAGATAAAATTTCTGAATTAATGATTACCACATAGAAGTTATTTTAGCTTATTTATATAAAAAATACCTTTCCTCATATTTTTCTTTTGTCATATTTTCTAGTTATCATGTGTAAATTTTTTTTTTGTTGTTTTCATATTGCATATGTGATTCCCAAACATTGCCCCCCCCCCCTTTCTTTTGTAACCCGTAAACTTTTTTTTTTTTTTTAACCCTGACGGCTCATCTTGTTAATAGGTTTTTCCAGGTATCTGGAAATCCCACCCCTTTTAATCTTTATATCCCATATTTTCATTAATCAGGTGTATAAATATCTTTCTCTTTTTCCCTGTCTTTTAGTCTGCTCAGTAAAGGACCATTAGTCGAAAGGCCTCGCAGTTCTCCGTTGTTTCATTTTCCTCGTGGCTGTAACGTTATTCATATATATATATATATATATATATATATATATATATATATATATATATATATATATATATATATATATATATATATATGTAGTGGGGTGAAATAAGTATTGGCACACCTTCAAACTTCATGAAATTTACATAATAGATTAATATTAAGGTAAAGTTTAAAGTTCTGTGCACACAGGGATGAAATAGAATTGATATTCAGTAAAATTGAAATTAATGAAAATAGGGGTGAAAAAAGTATTCGTACAGAAACATAAACCTAACGAAATTCATTTTTAAAGTACAAGAGAGAAATACTATTAGCTGTGACGGTACAAAGAAGCTTCTAGAGGGTTTCAATAATATGTACGGCCGTCAACAATAGCTCAAGTAAGATTGGAATGCCAGTCAGCAGTCGACGTTCCCGCAGTAAAGACGTTATCATGGGGAAAAATAAATAACTCTCCAATGACCAGAAAAAGGCGATCCTGAAGCTCTATATTGATGGGTTGAGCTACCGGAAGATATCTGAGCAGTTAAAAATACCTTTCAGCACCATTGGCTCTGTCATTCTGAACTAAAAGAAAGTGGGAACCATCGAAAACCTTCAACTTTCAGGTGCTCCTCGGAATATTTACCCTAAAACTTCTTGTGTAATATTTAGGAAGGTTAGAGCTGCCCCTATTACGACCCGTAAAGAAATTCAAGATGACCTACTGGCGGAAGGAACGTCAGTCACAAAGTGAACCATCAGTAATGAACTGAACCGGCATGATTTTAAGTTTCGCAGTCCTAGGAAGACACCTCTGCTACTGAAAAGAGACAGAGCTGCAAAGTTGAAGTTCGCAAGTAGGCATTTGGAGAAACCTGCTGAGTTCTGAGATAATGTCCTGTGGTCAGACGAGACAAAAATAGAATTGTTTGGCTGTAACAATGGCCGTCCTGTCTTGAGGAAAGAAGGCAGTGCTTACGACCCTAAGAACACCATCGCTACCGTGAAGTTTGGGAGCGGTAGCATCATGGTGTGGAGGTGTTTCTTATCAAAGGCAGCGGCAATATCCACATCATAGATGAGACTATGATTTCAACAATCTACAGAAACATTTTAGCAGAAATCTGTTCGTTTCTGTAGAGAAGCTTAGACTTGGAGAGGGATGGATCTTTCAACAGGATAATGATCAGAAACATACTGCGAAACTACTCGCGAATGGCTCCGTAAGACAATGTAAACGTTCTAGAGTGGCCTAGACAGTCGCCAGATTGGAACCCAATAGAGAACTTGTGGCGAACATTGACGAGCAAGATTCACTTGAGAGGTCCCAAGAACATCAAAGAATTGAAGGCAATTTGCAAACAAGAATGGGCCGATATACCAAAGGGGTGTTGGAGCAAACTGGTGAAAAACTACAGGAAACGATTGAATGGCGGTGAAAGCTAACAATGGCTCGGCAACTAAATATTAATCACCAAAATCAATTTGCACGAATACTATTTTCACCGTTTCCATTAATTTCAGTTTGACTGAATATCAATTTTGTTTCATGCCTTTTTGTTCACAAAATTTTTAATTCTGGATTAATATACATCTATTGTGTAAATTTCATGAAGTTTCATGGGTTGGAAATCTCTTAAAATTGAATTTTGAAGGTGTACGAATACTTATTTCCCCCCACTATATACATATGTGTAATGTGCTATACTTTTTTTTTAATTTTAGGAGCCCATTTGGCGACTGCCTAATTGGGCATAATTCGCCGTAGTCACGACAGCCTAGTACTAGGAAACATTAAAGTAACAACATGTAAAACGAAACAAAAAACAACAACAATAACAATAAAAAAGGGGAAAAGGGCAACAAGCAGGAAGCACGCTCCGGCGTCTGGGGGTGGCTCGCATCACCCCTGCGCAGGAACGTTCGACCTACAAAGAATCAATAATAACAAAAAACAAGTCAAATAAAGTGGAGGAGGCCGGCCTCCTCCAAAAAGTCATCAAGTCCACGAGTCAGTGTGGAAGAACCAGTCCCGAGTACAAGGGAGAAGCGGTAGCGACCCCGCTCATCCCGGCACCGCGACAGGTAGCGTGCGCGAAGATTACCCATAATGGGAGATTCAACAAGAATGTCTGGGGGACAAGGCAGTCGTCGCAGTAGGGCGCAGGCGAGCGCTCCATCGAATGGAGGAGCGTCCCGCGAGTGTGGGCAATTCGGAGACAACAGAAAGCAACCTGAAGCCGTCGCTGTATTAAGGGGTAGATCGATGGGAACATTCGCAGCGCAATGGCATGTAACTTTAGGTTCCTCTCGATCGTCTCCCATCTTCTTTGCCAAGCAGCCCAGTGAGCTGCCCGTATTCCTGCCATGTAATAACTGTGAGGAAGAGCGAAAGGCTGGTCTGGTCGCCCAGTCCTCGCGGACTCTTTCGTGCCCTTATTCCCCGCAATTAATAAAATGTCTAGGAACCTAGCACAAGATAATCTCGACATCAGCCCGGCTCGCCAAAATCGTGGTGTCAGGGATATCGCGAACGAGGGTATGCGGAGATTCCAATGCATCATGAGCACTCAGGGCGCTATAAATCAAAATCCGGTCTCCGAACCTGGTAGGTCGCGTAATGTCCCGTACCGAACGGTGTATTGCAACCAGCTCGGCCGCGAAGACAGACGCAGCGCTTGGCAGAGCCCCGCTGACTTCAAACTGAGGGGATACGGCGTGGAGACCGACGCCCTATTATGATTGGAGCCATCCTAATACATTAGCACGGTACACCAGCGTGACACGAAGTGTCTTCCAAAAAGGCCGAACGCAATACTCCCAGCGCTGTAGAAGCCTTGGGAGCAGAGGCGTGGCGACAAATGGTCTAAGGTTGTACCCTCCATGGTGGCGTCCAGGGCAGAACCAGGGGTGCCACCGACCAGAGAGAGCTATACCTAGCTCTCGAAGGAGTTTCCTGGCTTTAACCACGAAGGGCTTAGGGTATGAATGACGTCTCCCAGCGGCATAGGCACCGTTGAGAGCAGCTGCGACTGAGGGAGACGACGGGCTCACGCGTACAGGCGAATAATGCACTGTGCACGGCGCAGAATGAGTCGCATCTCCGCAAGAATCGAAAAGTAGGCTCTCAATGGGGGAAGTGAGGAAGGCACCTGTCGCCAGGCGAAGGCCGGTGTGGTTGATCGAGTCCACCTTCCAAAATACACTCTCGGCTGTGGATACATAAAACTCCGTAGTCGAGCTTCGAACAAACAAAGGATCGATAAAAAAGTAAGGCAGTAGCCCTATCACCGCTACAGGCGCTGAACGTCACGAAGCGACGAATACCTATGGCGCGGGTACAAGAGACCCTAAGGCTGTGAATATGAGCCTCCCAGGTGAGGTGACGGTCAAATGCAAGACCAAGGAAACGGTCCGATTCAACCACTTCCAGGCGTACCCGATTAGTAAACAAGTTGGAGTCAGGGTGGAGCCGTGGATAGCGGCAGAAGTGCACCATATTAGTCTTTGCCGGGAAAAACCAAAGTCTGTGCGCTTCGGCATACCTAGAGCCGCGGTTTAATGTTTCTTGGAGTCGCCTCTATAGTTGGCATCTGGGCCGCGCCAAAATAGATAGAAAGGTCGTCCACGTAGAGCGTAGCGAGAACATCTTCTGGCAGCACCGAGGTGATGCCGTTGATGCTCAGGACAAAGAGTGTGATACTGAGGACACTTCCCTGCGGGACACCCTCTTCCTGGTCCATTGGGCAGGAGAGGGCTCCCCCAACCCGTACGCGGAATCGGCGATTTCGCAAAAATTCAGATATAATAATTTGGAGGCGTCCCTTCGCCCCCATCATGCGGAGAATCTCTATGATACCGTATCGCCATGCGGTATCATAGTCCTTATTCAGATCGAAAAACACCGTGGCGTAGTGCTGAATACGAAGGAAGGCCTCGCAGACGGCATTTTCCAGTCGGAGCAGAGCATCCGACGTGGAGTGGAACTTGCAGAAGCCGCAGTGTGCGAAAGACAGATGACCTCCGCTGTCCAGAAAAAAAGCTTATCTAACATTTATCGATTTCTCTATCAACTTGCACACGTAGGAGGTAGAGAGATTGGGCGGAAACCGGCAGAGGTAGAGTGATCTCTCCCCGGTTTGGAAAAAGTGAGCACAGTAGCGATTCGCCAGGAATCTGGAAGGATACCCTCTACCAAGATCGTGATGAAAAAATCTAAGAGAAAGGCCATGCCTCGCTCACCCAGGTCTCGAAGCATGGCGTACGGGACATCGTAAGGACCAGGGACAGTGTCCGCGCAGGAAGCGAAAGTGGAATGCAACAACTTCAAAGTAAACCTATCGTTGAAGGGTTCTCCGCCACTGGAGGCAAAGTTCACTCGGCGGCCTTCCGCAACATCACGACGCGTATTGACTGCTGCAGAGCAGCATCCCGGCTAAATAATGCGGAGAAAGCGGTCGCGAAGGATTCCGCCACGGACTCGGAGTCCGAGATTGCGGTCCCATTCTCATGGGAACGGAGCGGGGTCCTGCGAGAACTTGCCCCGAATCCTTTTGACTCGCTTCCACACCTCTGCTAGAGGGGTCTTCCTGTTAAGTGGAGACGCGTATGCCCGCAAAGAAGAACGGCGGGCGTGCTTCGAAATATACCGGAACCTAGCCCGACGAAATTCTCCGACAGTGAAATCGTTCGGGCGGCGCGTATAGTGCATGTAGGCATACCGCTTCTGTTTGAGGGTAGTTTCACACGGCTAACCACCACGGGAGTGGTGTGCGTGCAAAATGGCCAGACGTTCTAGAAATAGTAGTTAGGCCTAAGGCGATGAGTTTGGCGGAGAACTCAACGGCTTCATCAACCGACCTAAACTTCTCGACTGAGATAGAGAAATCGACCACACCCCACCCCAAATCAGGATGTGGATCCGGAGATTACATAGACAGATCTAAACAAGAAAATGAAGCGGATATTGGGCAGTGATGCGTAAACTCATCCACATTCAGGTCACTTATCTCAAGCTCGTCGACCAGGTCGGCAAGGACTAGACCCCTAGTATTAATAGACAAGTCTCCCTAGAGGGAGTGTCTACCGTTCAGATCTCCAAGCAAGAGAAAGGGAATGGCAACCGTGCAACGACGCGGCGGAAGTCCCCGGCGTCGAGGTCGGCTGAAAGGAGGTATCTAAAGGAAGAAAAGAACCTCCTGCCCGACCTCAATCCCCTGGTGGTGGGGTTGTAAAACCCTTATACCCCTCGAAGATGGGCAGGGGGCACGTGCCTAGCATGGTCTCCTGCAAAATGATGGCTAACGGGGAACGGGACGAGACGAGCTTCCGCAGCTCCTCCCAGCTGGCCCGGAGTCTGCGGCAATTCCATTCACTGAATATGCCCTCCAGGCCTAGCTCGGAGGAGATGCGGGGCCCCTCTCCGAAGAGAAGACCCTAATGGAAATGGGCGTACGCTTCCTGGAAGCAGAACTCCGGGCGCTTTTGGCCGGACTATGGGCCTGAATGCGGTGTCGCCTTCGAAGACTTATCGGGGGTGGTTGGGCTCGCCATGCGAGTCTTTTCTTCCCTCTGCCTCCAAGACTAAAGGGAGCGGGGGGAGGGCTTTGGAGGCAGGGGGGGCCCTCCTTTGGAGGATCCACCGTCTCCGAGCTACCAAGCCTACCATTGGGAGTGGGCGAAGGAGGCAAAGCTACTTTAGTGCTGTCCTCCTTTCGGGGGGCATCTTTAGGAACCCAAGAAGATAGCCTCATGACCGCTTCAGGGGTGTTGCCCCTGTGAGTCTAAACACTCTGTGGAGGCGCGCGGCCTTTTCGCTTACGGGAAACGGTCAGGCTGGGGCAAGGGAGGGAAGCCTTGGCTTTATCTGGGGCTAGGTGTGAACCCTTTGTGTCGCCAGGTTTACCAGAGGAGCGCCCGGGGTAGGTAGAACCTGCAAAAGGGTTCCCAATGGGCACGGATCGACCCTGCTCGTAGGCCTGGCGGGGCCAGCAGCAGAGGGCGTCTTCCTTAGCATTGAAGCATAAGACCTCCTGGGCAGAGCCGGGCACGCCAGGACCAAGTCCTTAGCCTCGCGAAATGAGAGACGATTCTGGGTCGGAAAGGCCAGGATTTCTTTCCCAAGGAGATACGCACCACATTGCTTCGAAGAAGCTGCGTGCACCTCTCCGTAATTGACACACTTGGCTACACACGATTCGGACTTATTGTGTGCGGCCTTGGAGCAACTTAAACAGACTTGAGTAACCCCAACTTTGCAGGTCGACAAGAACGATTAGTATGGCCGAGGCGGTGACAATAGTAGCACCTCCACGGCAGTAGCAGGAATGCCTTCACGCGGTAGCGATATCAACCGGTACGCACTGATTCAGGGAGCTTGTCACAGTCGAACGTGACAAAGAGTGTAAGGGTGGGTATCGAGATCCCTCCATGTTTTCTCATCACACGCTCAACCCTGACTGCCCCATGGCCGTCCAGCTCTAAGGTGATGTCCTCTATGGAGTAGTCCACGAGTTCCCTCGCATAAACTACTCCTTTCACGAAGTTCATGGTAGAGTGCGACGTCACACTCACCGGCGTGCCATTAAGTGTCCGAAGGACACTAATCAGGCCGCCTCGGAGGGATTAGACGCATTCGCCAAAAGGCCCCCGTCCGAGAAACGGGTCACCCATGGCTCTGTACTAATCACGCTAGCTAAGGCTCTCCTCTGATGGGTCATGTTGCCCTTAGCCAACATGCTGCCATCAGTGGAGCTAATAACAAGGAAGGGGGCTTGAAAACGCAAGGTAGCTTCTGAATGTGGGGCCCCGACGTAATCTAGGCCCCACTCTGCGCACTTGGTCTTGGTCAGGGAATCCCCACCCGGGGGAGCACTGGACACGGACGTGCTGATCTTGGCTTGGTCGCATACCGAAATGGCAGCTGCCCCGTCAGTCCCCGTGTCTCCCACGGAGGGAGAGTAGCCCCGAGTCTCTTTTTGTCTTTCTCCTATTCTTTTTTCCTAGGAGAGGAAGGCGAGGAATCAACGCGCTTTTCTCTCCCGCCGGTAGGAGCTTCTAGGTCAGATGGGCCGGCCTCAGCAAGATCCTTTTCCGAAATGGAGAAGGTTCTGCCTGTTACAGGAGCACCAGACGGGGGAGGAGATACCTCATCTCCTTGTGAAGACTCGAGGACCCATGCTATCTGAGGAAGAGCCTGCATAGGGGCGGACACGGGTTCCGTGCTTGGTACCGAGCGCGGGTTCGACCCCATAGAGGATCCTACCGTCTGGGGCTGGGTCATCTCAGGGACCATGTCTATCTCAGGGGGGCCTCCATGTGGCCATCCCCTAACCACCCCTCGAAAGATCAAAGGTCCAGCGAACCGGCATCCTTTGGGGAAGAGAGGGGGGGCACGTAGTCACCCCCTCTAAGCTTTTTATGAGCACCCGCAGTTATTTGGAGTGCATGGACCGCCGGGCCCTGCCTTCCCTTGCCCCCCTTGGAAAGAAAAGGGGAAAGTGCCACTGTGAAGAGGAAGTCCCCCAAAGGCGACTCCAGAGAAGGGGGTGAGCGGATGTCCCCTGCACCCGTAGGCATAGGGGAGTAGGTCTTTTCTCCGGTTGAAGAGGTTTGGAGGGTCCCCTGCGAAAGCACAGCGGAGGGGGAGGGAGACATCCATTTCTTCATGGGAACTGCCCGAAGGCGGCAGCGTCGCTGGTGAAGGGAGAGATTGATTTTTTTTCAGTCATGGCATGGTGACCCTGGTCTTTTCGCGGAACGCAAACGCTAAGCACCCAACGCAGTAGCCCGCTCTTCGAGAGTCGAGTACGTGGCCGACAAAGCCAGCTGCCGCTATTATTTGAGGACATTCACCCCGCCTATTGGCCTGGCAGCTCATCAACATGGCGGCTCCACCTTGGGTTCGGCGTAAAATCGATAGAGATTGAAGGGAGAAATAAAGGGGATATGAGCGAGGTTGTTAAAAGGGGTCTTTTCTGTTTGGCAGCAGGCAGATGTTTCGGACCGGTGCTTCATCTCGTTCTTCCCATGAAACAACCCTGGAGGGTAGTACCATTTACTATTTGTCGTCACGCCTCTGCTCTCAAAGTGTCGGGAGTATTGCCTTCGACCTTTTGGGAGCATACTTCGTGCCGGGTTGGATCAGTGCCAGTGTATACGGATAGCTCCAAGTCCGAAGAGGCGGTGTGCTTCCAAGCCGTATCCCATAATATGTTTGAAGTTAGCCTGGTTCTACCAGGCGCGTGTGTCTGGGACAGGGACGAGCGGGGTCGGTATCGCTTGTCCCTCGTGAGCGGGACGAGTTAGTGCAGTGAGACCTGCGGGTTCATTGACTTTCCAAGGCAGGTTGACCTCCTCCATTATATTTGACTCTCTTTGTTGTAGGTCGTTTGTTCCTGCGGCGGGGGAAGGCGACTTATGCCTTTGAAGGCAGTCGCCAGATGGACGCGTGAAAAAATAATTCTAGCCATAGGGCAGTGCCTTATTTTAACTATAGAGCATTGCTTTTTCTAGCTATGGCGCATTACCTTTTCTAGCTATAGGACATTGTCTCTTCTAGCTATAGGACATTGTCTCTTCTAGCTATAGGACATTGTCTCTTCTAGCTATAGGTCATTGCCTTTTCAAACTATGTGGTATTGCCTTATTCTAGCGATGAGTCAGTACCTTATGAAAACTCTGGGACAGTGCCTTATTTAAACGCTGGATCAGTGCCTTATTTAAACGCTGGATCAGTGCCTAATTCTAGCTACGGCGCAGTGCTTCATTCTAGCGATGTGGAAGTGCCTCTTTTAAACACAAGGAAAGGAGGAGAGATCCTCCTGCCCAGGAATAACATCAGAACTGAGGAAACAACTACAACTTTAATTCAGAAATCTTCGGAACTTAAATCATCATTTGTTAATTGTTTCATTATTATTATTATTATAATCATTGATGACTGAAAACGAAAATAACAACGCATCTTAAAAATAGTGAAGTTAGGGGAAGTGAAAAATGCGACAAGTCGAGTGGCGTAAAAAGGAGACTACTTGGTGCAGTGGGGCCTGACAGGGCGCACTGCTCTCTAAAACATGCCCAGCCTTTACGATGATGCCACCTGTTGCAGGCGTTTGCGGCAGATGGACACGTACGCACCCCCTCGTCATACCAGGTTCAAGAGAATCCCCCATGCAACTGGCACCTCCGTCGGGACAACCCCCCATCCTTAACGAGCCAAGTATACCCATTAAGCGTGACCTTGAACCCATTGATCAAATACAAGCCAATGACTCAGTCTGGGCTTCTTGATTCCCTCCCCAATCAATAATGTCCAGGTTGTACCCACCCTCACATCGCAAGCGACACCACGTCATTGCAATAATTAATACTCCCCTCTCCCCGAGAGAGGGAAGGCCGTCCCTCCCCCTAACTGCCATTTGACAACGAAATGATTGCGGGATATTTTTATTTCAAAGAAAATTTTCAGTAAAATCGAATGGAGTTACGTCTTATCAGCAAAAAGTATTAATTGGATTTTAGAACTTGATTCATTAAAATACCATAAATATGTATATTTTTTTCAAAAAGGAAAGTTCTGAAACTCAATTAACTAATAATTAGTGTTGTTATTACGAAAGCAATGATAAATTTGGCCTCACTTTTGACGGTTCGTATAGACTATTTGTATAAAACACCGCTAATATTTGATTGGGGGAGGAGGTATTCACAGTAATCAAATATTTTTATGTGTAATAGTAAAAAAGATGGATTAATTCAATTTTAGAGGTTCATTCATTAGAAAACCGGAATATTTTAGCACGAGTTCAGAAAATCAATTAATCACTTCTTATTTTTTACCACAACTAATAATGAAAATGATCCGTCAATTTTGACGGCACTTATGACTCGCTTCATAGTATTCGTTTGGGGTTTGATTTTTTTCCCGAATTTAAAGGTTAATACAACGAAGGCATCTGCTGAGAGAGTTTAAGAAGACTGAAAAAAAAGTGTGAAGTTAAAGGCAGTGAAAATGTATGGAAGATATAGAGAGAGCGATGGGTAATAGATCGCTTAACTTCAACATAAAAGAAAACAACATGATTCATTTATAAGCACAGATATATTGACCAAAATTACAGGTTAAAGACTTGAAGGATTCTTTTATTCATTCTATTCAATGAAATCGCTCTCGGCCTAAATAACGGCCTCCAGGCGGCGCAGGAAACTGCTGCACGCCGTCTCGACGGTCCCCCTGGCTAAACAGTGTGGCTGTCCGCACCTAAGCTTCACCTTGGTAGTGCACGGGTTGTTGGACTCTGTCTTCTCTCAACCACGCCCCACAAATGATGGTCCAGGGGGTTGCAGCCTGGGGAGTTGGCAGGTCAGATGTTCGTAGTGATGTAGCCAAAGAAATTGCCTGACACCGAGACTGGATCCTCATGCTAGTGTGGCACGGTGAATAATCCTACTGACGCACGTACGACCTTCCAGTAGCCACCACCTGGATCCAGGGAAACACTATCTCCTCTAGGCACCTGATGCAACCCCGCTTGGATGATAAATGGGGTCCATAACATGACCGTCGCTACTGAACACCTAAACACCATGATGTGGACTCGAAACCTGTTCTTCATAACTTTGGGTACATCTTTGGGGGGCACAGAATCAAAGCATGCCGGGCTTGAGAGGATGCTCGAGTTTGTTCACAAGCTTCGCAGAAGTTCCTTCCACTTGTCCTTCATCTTTGGCGACAGAAGCTGTACCTTTCTGATTTTGTATAGAGAGTAGCGGATATCCTCATCCACCCACTGCCTAATGAGAGACTGTCACTCCCTTATCCCTGGCTATGGACTTCCTTGACAGGATGGGATCGTTGTCAATGATGGCCTGGATCTCCGCGAAAAATTATGGGCTTCTTTTCGTATCAGAACGCTTAGAGTGAGAGTTTCCGATCCGCCTTTACCTTCGCAATCACAGCCCGATTCATCTACTTCTTTCCCGATCCTCTGCAGCGTCCTCAGATCGATACCCAAGAACTCGGAGATCTTCGCATTGGAGCTCCTGGCGTGAATCCCAAGCAGTACAGCCTCCCCTATTCAAAATTTTTGGAGGAATGAATTTAGCCATGGTATTGTTTCCTTCACAGACGATGTACAACTGAGTCTACTGTGATAGGAAGAAGAGAGAACACACGTAAGACAAGACGCATGCACGGAATTCAGAGTTGCTAACAGGGATACATTACCCATCGCACCCTGTAGAGGCCTGCGTGATTTGGGGCCGGGAGGGCACACAAACCTCCAGATACCACCCACGACCCCCTTGAGGGTGCGTATTAGATGAAAAAAAAGATTGGGGTAGCCAAGAGAGTAGGGGGATAAACCTCCCCCTCTCGGCCCCGACCTAGGATGGATGTATGGAATCGAGTGGGTAAAATAGATTTCAAAATAAGCTGCCTGCCAAGAAAAATAGGTAATTCAAGTACACGTCCTAGTGATAAACAAGTTGACTACAGGCCCTATTCATAGGCAAGTTGACTACACGCCCTATTCATAGGCAAGTTGACTACACGCTCTATTCAAAAGCAAGGTGATTACATGTATTATCTAAAAGCAAATTGATTGGCTTGTATATAACCCGAGTTTTTCGTTAAGCCCCAAATCGAACGGGATGCATAAGACAGGAATGAGCACGACAGCAGGGTGGGGCGAGGCCCCTCTCTGCCAAAGCGGGACTACCATTCAGCCCCATCTTGGCACAACGCAAATTACGACTAACAAGGAGAGAGAGTTAGATAGTAGTCTCTTTTAGTCCAAAGAAACTAGATTAGCAGTATCCACTTTAGTCACCTCCACTTAAATATGCGTACCCTCCTGGCCCCAAAACTCGCAGATGGATTTGCGTCTATATACCTTACGCACATTTCCATTTCACCCAACCCACAGCGGGGAAAGAGGGTGTTATGTGTAGCAGGATCCAGCATGAAATCTTGAAGCTTGCGTGCCCTCCAGGCACCACTGTCTGCAGGAATATCAGCGGCTATATATTTTTCACACTTTTTCATTACCTCTATCTTCCTCACTATCTCCTTACAAACATATTTTTGGTTATACACTCGTTGGTTTTCCATTCTGAATTTTAAGTAATAATAATCAACTTTAAGATGCTTCTGCGCCCCTCATCAGGGAGAATTTCTGAGCAATTAATCTTGTGTCGTCCGACATTCTCATTTCCCCTCGCGAGACAAGTTTCGATCCCCATCCTTTTCCGCTCTTTGCGTTCTTCACTGCAGCAATGACGCACTTCACCCCCATTAACGACGGTCTTCGCTACAGCACTGTCCCACTACAATGCAGCGACGCACTTCAAAGCAGCAACGACACATTCCACTGCAATTTTCTGCCATTATCAACCCACGTGAGTTTTTACTCTACACCTTAGCTATACACGGAAATCACTCGGGAAACACCACAGACCCCATTACCTCAATGCTAGCCTCTATTCGATTTTCGTTCATTAGTGGGCAACCGCAACCAATCCTATCCATTAACTCTCTCACCCAATGTCTTTCACCACATTCATCATATGCACGACAGAGATTGAAATTTTATTTTGCTGTCGAACCTTTGTGCACATTTTATGCTAATTTATCTAATTAATTTATTTTGAGGGATAAATAATTAAAAGGGTAGATTATTCCCCTCGTTGGTCCCTTCTTCACTGGCGTCCTATTACACTCCATTTCTATATACCATCTTGGCCATGCCCGAGGAAAACACCACCCGCATCGTCCACCTTCATGGGTCATACAAACCAAGGTTATCGTGAGGGGAAACGTTGTCCCTCGGGACTCCCCATCCCCCCACACCATACCATTAGGGGGAAAAGGAAGACGAGACCTTAATTCGCATCTCCAAGGGAAGTAAACGAGGGTTTAATGCAAAGAGGGTGTAAGCGCAGGTAGAGAGAGACGAGAACCCTTCAAGGTCGTTCTCTTTATTACAATTCCACAGTGGCCCTATCTGGCACGCTCTCACATCCTCACTCCCTTCAAAGTGCCAGATTTCTTTGTGACCGAGTGCCAATATCAGATTTATCATCTGGAGAATCTTCTCCAATGGAAAGCCTTTCCCCTTAAGGATGGGGGACGTTGTAATAGATATAAACCTTAAAAATATTTTATTTACTTAAATCTAGGGCGAAAACCAACGAGAGCATCAGAAAAAGAATTATGATGAGAAGTTGGTAAAGTGGTAAAATTAGGAAGACTACATAGGCACGCAACGCTTCAAAAGTGGCTCAGCATCCGCAATAAGGGTTCCTTTTTTTTAGTTTAGAGGGCCACTCTTCGCGATTGAGGTGCCGTACAAAGGTTAGCTAATAAATTAAGCTGTTAAAAGGTAAACAACAAAAAAAACTGAAACAAAAGCAATGAGAAAGAGGTGCCCTCCTGCGTCGATGGGGAGCACTTCCCCGGCATCAGAGCATGAGACCAACAACAAAGCTTGAGTGTGTTCACGAATCTGTACCGAGAACAAAGGACAAGCCGTAGCGACCCCTCTGCACCCGGTACCGGGACAGGTAACGTGGGCGAAGATCACCCAGACTGGGACAATCGACAAGAATGTGCCGAACTGCCCGGGGGACAAAGCAGTCATCGCGGTAAGATGTAGGAGAGCACTCCATCAAATGGCGGGGCGTCCCGCACGTGTGCCTAATTTGAAGACGACAGAGGCAACCTGAAGCAATCGCAGCTTTGGGATGTAGGTCCATGGGAACAGTGGCGGCGCAATGGCACGCAAATTAAAGTTCCCCTCAGTCGTCTCCCATCTTCTTTGACAGGCAGTCTGGAAGGCGGGTCCACTCAGGAGTAGGGTGTGCGATCACCTATTATTTTCATACCGTGGTGCTAGGTGATTCCAGGATAACATGCAGTCCACCAAGGTACCACGGCTACCGGACCGAACTCTGTCCAAGTGGGAACAGTCCTCTTGGTACAAAGTGCTGGTATAAAAGGTTGAGGGGAGGACCGTAATAATAATAACATTATTATTAAATAGAAATAATATTACATACTAATAATAACAATACCCAGTCATAGTTATCATCCTCATCATCACTAACTATAATTTAAGAAGGGGAATTTTTTTGAGTAAATGAATAATAATTTCTTCTTAGTTTGGTTATGACTTATGTTTTTTTATCAGTTATTTCTAATAATTATTTTATAATATAAAAAAATGGTGAAGTTCAGAAATAAATATAACGGCCGTATGCTAAAAAAAATGTGAAAGGCACTTTTATCAGATTTAGTGTAGCTTCACAATTATTTCTAAATTTATTATATGCAAAAGGCTAAAATGTAAAATACATAAAAAATAGGTTTTTTGCTCAAATGTGCATTTCACATTTGTTTTAGCATACGACCGTAAGTATCGAAATTTTGTGAATTTTTTTAAAACCAAAGAATTAAAAATGGTGCTCTTTTTTAGATTTTAAATTTTAATCTTAGTAGCGAAGATCAAGCTCCCCTCGTAGGGGGGTGTGGAGAGGCCATTGCTTGGTTGCACAATAATTATAATACATAAGAATAAATAATGACTCATTAAAATAAAAAGCATAATGAAATAACAAAGAATACTAATAAATACTACTAATAAAAATAATAATAAAAAGGTAAAGTAGTGTTGATTGGAGGCGAGGGGAAAGCGCACCAACACCTTTCCCAGACCCCATCATAGAGTTCAAGTCAACCCATTGACGACGGGGCCTCCCTAATTGGCACTCAGGCCGGGGGGAGATGCAGCTTCTCCAGGTACAAAGTGTCCTAGAATACACAGGGTACCCACCCCCGGGGACGTCCCCTTGAATTTCTTGGTAGCCCAGACTGCACGGCACATTTAGGTTGAATGTCCTGGTTTGGGAGATGCGTGGTAACTCCTGGTATCGCGATGAGGGGGTTCACTACCGTTTGTCCTTAGTCCTGGGGACGAGCTCGTGGCTAGAGGTTGGGTTGAGAAAATTATTCAAGAAAATGGGCGCTTTCACTACTATTTCTTTATTCTTGATGACGCACCTATAGTCCCTGAGGGAGCTGTATCCTCAGGGGCACCTGAACGTGCTTCTTTTAGGGGGGGGGGGATTTGGTTTTTCCTTTTGTAGTTTTTTTTTTACTTTTTTTTAATTAACTTGATAGATTTTTTTTTTTTTTTACTTTAGGTGTCTGTGCCCTCGCTGGCGGTTGACAGAAGGAATTGTTAAGAGTTAAAAAAAATAGTATATTTGTGCTGACCGACTTATGAGGCGTCTGATACTACTGGTCCGACTTCTATTCTCGTATTTCTAAATCTCACGGCAGCATTTGATTTGTCGATCGTATCCTTCTTTTACATCCACCATGAATTTCGGGTGGTCTCGGGGACTACCCCTGGACTTAGCTTGCTTCGCTCGTATCTAGTAAATAGATTCACATGGGCGTCCTCGTTTCTCGGTTGTTGTTCACTTTTGGTATTAGTCTGCGTTCCCTCAGTCTAGAAAATTCCACTTCTATTCTGATGCTACCCAAGTTTCACGATCCTTCTCTCCAAATTCGCTTGCTGAGACATACAAATCTTCCATTTACACACCATATTATAGCGAATGACTCAAACAACTTTCTAAAACTCAATCAAGACAAAACTAAGTTTTTTTCGCTGTAAAACTCTTGCGCCTTTTCTTAAGCTTGTTGCCTCCCTCCCTGATCCCATTTTATGGTGGTGTTAAGAATATGAGTATCATCAATGTCCATGTTGCAAGTGTATGCAAATCTCTGCTTTCCCTGCAATCTTGGCTGTATCTATTCCCCCTTTGGTCACAATAATTCATGCTTTCATTAAATCTCGTCTCGATTACTCTCATCTCTCGATGGATCGCACACAACCACTATTCCACCCCTTCAACCTATTCAAAACTTAAAGACTAGTTTTATTTCCCCTCGTGGACTCTTCCCTCATGCGACCACCGATGTACAATCGCCTTTAAGCCACTCTTTCTTACATATAAGATAGTAAAACACCGCAGCAGCATCCTACCTCTTCTGGTTTGATGCTATCCAGGGCCCTAAAAACTGTTGGTTCTGGTTCTGCTCTCCTACTGCCGTTCCCCTCTAGTGGTGTGAGCTGCATTGGAAATTGGATACTATACTATGAAGGAAGCGCTGCCTGCTGGTAAACGCTCCTCCTAATCTTCTGGAGCTTTTAAGCGTACCTTAAAGACGCACCTTTTCTCTAGGTTTCCCTTAGTTGTCATACGAGCGCTCCAAGAAGGCACATGGCCTTGGACGGAGGCCATACAAAAGACATTCATTTATTTATTATACCATGCCCCCCCCTCCACCCAACCTTCAAAAAGCATTACACATTAGCGCTCATACAAAGACAAACTATCACAATTCATATGAACCTACATCCGAAACTAATGCAATTTCCCCGCCTAATTATGGCTTTGTTCCGCTTCATTAGGCCATCCGTAGCAAAAGCAAATACGCCAAAATGGAATTTGGTGCACTCTGTGACATGCATCAAACACGGCGAAGTGTATGATATATATATATATATATATATATATATATATATATATATATATATATATATATATATATATATATATATATATATATATAATATCTCTCAAAGTAGCACGAGAGAATGATGAATGAATGCAATAAACCAGTAAACCAGTGTGCATGGTTCGAATCGCTTCCTTGCACAGATTTTTTCGAAAAAAGGTAATAAATATTACTGTAGGAAAAAATATTCCGTTCTCTCTTTCAATGTGGTTTAAGGAATTTATTTATTATATATATATATATATATATATATATATATATATATATATATATATATATATATATATATCATTCATGAGCGCGAAAGAATGATGAAATGAATCCAGCAAACCGCAAGAAACAGAAAAAAAACAGGTTACTTTCTTTTCGGAAAAAGTTATTTTCTAATTCGAAAAATTCCGTACAGGGATGAGATTCGAACCAAGCATACTGAAGCAACGAGCAACCGCTTTGATCTCAATTGAACCGCCCCTTAGACCACTCGGGTACGCGGAAGACCAAAAAATTTTCCGAATATTTCTTACAGCGAACATAAAAAAATTTATAGGGTTAAATAAATTATTTAAAAATTTCCAATGCAAGGCATAAAAAAATATGAAGCGGGATGTTATTTAATTTAAAGTTGAAAATGTTTCTATTTGCCAATGGAATAGAGTCCAGTTAGAGCAGATATTAAAGGCGCGGTGGATCAAGGTGTTGCAAACATTAATTTTAAATTGATATGTACAAATGCTATAAAAATTTAGACCAAAGTTAGTAAACGTTGGCTTTCGGAAGCGAAAACATACAAAGTAACCGTAATTTTTTACCGTATTTTCTTTTCATTTAACCTCAAAAAAAGATAAATTATTATTTGTTTCTGGTTCCATGGTAAACGAAATGTTAGGGAGATATGAGTTTATGAAGTTTTTGAAATGTTTAGATTGAGCAGATTTATAGAAAAATATGAAAGTGCCATCGATGTATCTTTTATAACAAATAGGTTTAAATTCTATGTAACAATCATTTAAAAATTTGGGTTTCCAAATGGCACATGAAAATGTTGGCATAGGGGATCGAATCAATAGAACTCTTCGGTCACTTAAAAGCCAGAAGTTGATTTAAGGGGTAACCTACCAGCCACTTTTTTTCGGGTTTTTTTTTGTGTTCCTTATACGGTTTGCCAAAATCTCAAAGCTGGTGTTCCTTTAAAACCCATCCTGACCGTTTCCTTTTCCCGATAGCTTACATCATGGATTCCCTCAATCTGCATTTAAATCACTTCTAGAATTAGCTATTCACGATTATTTTTCCATATTTAATAAAAATATATTTACAAACAAGCTGATAGTATGGCTATGGGTTCGGCACTTGGACCGACCTTCGCCAACATTTTCATGTGCCGTTTGGAAACCCATTTTTAAATGATTATTCCATAGAATTTAAACCTAATTTCTATAAACGGTATATTTGCAACTAGCTCAGGGGTGAACACCCTCGCAGCGTACGGAAGAACCAAACCGGGTTCACAAAAGGCGGAGGGGGTAAACATGAGGTCAAACCCCCCTTCAGACTTTGAGCCATTTGTGTACACCGACACAACCCAAGTGAAAAAAAATGCGCACTCCAAGAAATGCTAACACAATGCTTCAAGTGATATAAAAGCTTAAACAGCAGAGACTTTAGGACAAAGGTTTAGGTGGTATCCTCCATGGTAGCGTCTCGAGAGAACCATAGGCGCAAACAGTGCAAGGGGCACATCAAACTCGCGGATGAGTTTGCTTTTCCTAAACCTAAAAGGTTTAGGGTTTGATAGGTGTCTCTCGGCAGCATAGGAAACATCTAGATAGCCAAAGGATGAAATGAGAGCTATTAACGACTGGAGCTAATGCTGAACCTGAACGTGCAAGTGCATTGTTCACGATATAAATCGAGTGGTATTTCCCCTGTGTCAACAAGGATGGTCTTTTTATGGGGTGTGCCTAGGGCGCAGACACCAACCGGAGACCGGAGTAGTAGATGAAATACACCTTCAGCAGAAGACTGAGATGCAGAGGACTATATCTTGCATATGTAATCAAGATTTGAGCGGACAAAGGAGTAGTACAATAAAGACGGGGGGCAATCAGAATCAAAAGTGCGGAACGTAGCAACAGAGCCCCGAATTTTCATGTGGCTGGTACAAGAGACAAAGACGCGCCTTCCAGGTAGGTATCGGTCGAATACATGACCAAAGAATAGGTGGGAGTCCACGTTCGACCGAGCTCCATTTAATAACGGGTCCGAGTTGGTGTACTGCCCACAACGGCGGCAGAGGTACACGACCTTGGTCTTAGTCAAAAAAGGCCAGAACCTTGTGCGTTTCGTCATATAAAGATCGATAATTCTTCTACGTAGAAGACGGCGACAACATCTGCCGAAAGCACTGATATGATATCAATGATGTTCACGGCAAAGAGAGTGACGCTGAGGATACTTTCCTGTCGGACACACTCCTCTTGTCCTACCGAGTTGGAGAGGGATCCCCCTAGACTTACGTAGAATCTTCGATCTCATAAAAACTCGCAAAAATTGGGGAGGCGTCCCCTTATCACCATAAAATGGAGTTTCCATGAAAAGGGAGCAAGATGCTGTCTGCGAAGGAAAGCCACACAAATGGCACTCTCCAGGCAGAGTAGAGGATCCAACGTGGAGTGAAATTTACGGAAGCCGGACTGTACAGAAGTCCTCCGACAGACTAACCTAAGATTAAACCTGTTTTCCGTCAAGTTGCACACGCAAGAAATTATAGAAATTGGGGGCAAAACTGCCGGGGTGGAGTAATCTCATCCCGGATTATGAAAACAGAGCACGGACATGTCTGGGCACATTTTTTTGTTTGTTTTTTATACTCTCTTCTGTGGGCCTCTATAGAGGGCCCAGCCGCCGACATTAAAAAAAGCCTTTCTTTAAGCAAGTTTAATCTAAAACTATGCTAATAAACAAAAAATGCTAAAAAAAACAAACAAAGGCAACACAACAATGAATATCTGCAAGGCACGCCCAGGTCCCGGAGGGAGGCCCAGCTCCCTTAGGGGATCTGCACATGCAGCTAACAATTTAAATAACTGAATACCATGGAAAAGGTCGCTTCCTCCAAATATTCAGTCAGACTACAGTCCTGTGTGAAGGGGTCCCTCCCAGGGACTCGGGAATGGCAGTAGCGACCACGCCTATCGCAGGACTGGGACAGGTGCCGGTCGCGGAGTTCCTCCAGAGTAGGAGATTCAACCAAAAGGTGTCTCACCGTCTGAGATACGAGGTAATCTTGACACAAAGGTTCAGGCGAGTGCTCCATCAGATGGCGCTGCATCATGCGAGTGTGTCCGATTCAGAGACGACAAAAAATGGCTCGAGACTATCTAGACATTTTTAATTTTAATGCTGACTGTCATTAAGGGCATAACCTCGGAATTATTATCTAAAATGCCCTTAGACTATATTAAAAAAAATATAAAAAATAACCACCAAAAATCGTCAATAAAAAAAAGAAGAAAAAAGGCACGTTCGGCCGCCGGGCTGAGATGCTCCCTCAGGTGGCCGAGTAAGCACCCAACACCCCTTGAACTATATAAAGAGGCCCAAATCCTCCAAGAAGTCGATCAGTCCACACTCGGGGGAGCACGAACCAATCCTGAGGACAAGTGAAAAACGGTATCGGCTCCGCTCGTCTAAGTCCCGGGACGGCTTGCGCGCGCGAACTTCCCCCAAACTGGGACATTCGAAGAGAAAGGTAGTGGGAGGAAGGGGGGGCAAGCAGTCGTCGCAGTAAGGGTCAGGAGTGTGTTTCATCAAATGGCGATGCCTCCCCAGTGTGTGATCAACTCGAAAGTGACAGAAAACGACCTAAAGTCGTAGAAACAGGGGCGGGGGGGATGGGGGTAGATCCACGAGAAAAGGCGCGGCGCAGTAGCACGTAACATTAGATTCCCATCGGCCGTCTCCCATCTTCTTTGCCAGACAGCCCAAAGGTTTGACCCGATTCCTAACATGTAGTCAGTGAGTAAGAGCGAAACGCGGATACGGTCGCTGTTTTTAGGGCAGCAGATGGCAATCTCGACCTCCACACGACGAACCGCTTCTATGTCGTCACGGATACTGTGAACTAGAGGATGCGAGGATTCCCCAGGGGTGAACAAGGTCCTCTAAATGTTAACTGTATTATATTTACCCATGCTGCACTTGACATGGGCGGGGACAATGGGTCCAGGAGGGCGTGCCGCCCCTCCACGGGGTGGCTCAGTGTTAGGTCCGAGATTGACTGCTACAGTGTGCCTTTTTACCAGAGACAGACAAATGACACTCGCGACAAGTCTAAAAAAGAGCGATAATTTTTAAATGTAAAAGTTCTTTTTTAATGTATAACCATTTAAAAGGAATTTATATGCAAATCGTTTATACAGTTAAAGTTGCTTACAACTCTTGTGTATGATAAAGTTATCTATTTTAAGCAATCCTGCATTTAAGATTTTAATCCTTCTCATATTTTATTATAGCTGATTCAAGAATGAGGCTTTTCCTTTACAGGATTTTGGCATTATTGAATGCGGCGAAGCACAGGTCTCGGGGTTATGCAAATCTCGTGTTTACATCTTTTGTCTTCAACGAGTTGCTGGCTCAATGTAGCCAGCTAAATCCAATGCTATCAAAGGTAATTGAGGTCACTGAGTTCAACTATGATATAAGTTGACCACCAGGTGGCGCCACCTAGTGGCTAGAGGTGCTAAATCGGCCATTTTTAGAAATAGGAAGGTCAAGCCAATGTCGCAAGGGGTAATTGGGTTTTCTAAGTGGAAATCTGATTAATTTTCGCCGCAGGTCCAGTAGGTCATGTCCCTCTAGTTCAAATATGATTCCAAACAAGGGACAAAAACGGCACGCAACTCTCCTGAACCTCCATCCGTTCCAAAATGGTTACTTACAGCGCGCTTCTGGCGGCCCGTGGCGAGTACATGGACGAGAAAGACAAAATATTCATCAATAAACTAATTTAAAATAAATAAATAGACAAAACCTCATTAGAAAAAAATAAAATCAAGGGAGATGTTTAGGCGTCCCAGGGGTAAGTCAAAATGAAATCAGATACAGTCGCATTAATTGAAGGGAGGTGTCGAAGCGAGGTTAAAGGGCGTCTATAAATGGCGCTGGGTTGCGTAACCCAGAAACTTACTAAAAACATACCAGAGATTAAAAGGTTTTATTTAACAAAATCTCTCCATACAGCGCAGAATACAAACTTCTCTCTACTACATAAAAAAAGCTTAAAAGTTTGTCTCTACCCAATAAAGCAAAATTTAAAGTTTCTCTCTAGCTCATAAAGAAAGATTAAAAGCTTCTCACTACCTAACAAAGATTAAAAGCTTCTCTCTACACCATAAATCAAAATTAAAAGCTTCTCTCTACCACAAAAACCAAGATCGAAAGTTCATCTTTCCCCCATAAACCAAGATTCAAAGCACCTCGATATTCCATAAAATAATATTAAGCAAAGATTAAAAGCTTCACTCTATCTCATAAACAAAGATTAAAAGCTTGTTTATATTCCATAAACGAAGATTAATTAGTTCTGCCACATAAACCAAGATAAAAAGCTTATTACTACCCACAACTAAAAAATAAAAAGCTTCTCTCTTACCCCAAAACAAAGATTAAAAACTTTTCTCTATTGCATAAACCAAGATGAGACTCTCTCTGTGCCAGATAAACCAAGATTTAAAGCTCCTCTCTACCACATGAACCGAGATTAAAAGCTTTTCTCTACCTACAAAGATTAAAAACTTTCTATTACATACAACAATATCAAAATCTTTTCTCTACCACATAAACGAAGATTAAAAGCTCTTCTCTACTCCACAAACCAAGATTGAAAGATTATCTAAGCCCATAACTGAGATTAAAGCTTTACCTAATAAACCAAGTGCGGAAGGCACCGGTCGCAAGGCGAAGGCCGGTGTGGTGGATTGAATCCACCTTCCGCAATAAACGCTCGGCTGCGGATGCATAAAACTCGCATCCGTAGTCGAGCTTCGAGCGAACAAAGGATCGATAAAAAAGTAAGGCGGTAGCCCTATCAGCGCCCCAAGCGCTGAACGTCACGGAACGGAGAATGTTCATGGCGCGGGTACAAGAGACCCTAAGGCTGCGAATATGAGCCTCCCAGGTGAGGCGTCGGTCGAATACAAGACCAAGGAAACGGTGCGACTCAACCACATCCAGGCGCACCCCATTAAGAAACAAATCTGGGTCGGGGTGAAGCCGTGGATGGCGGCAGAAGTGCACCACCTTAGTCTTGGCCAAAGAAAACCGAAACCTGTGCGCTTCGGCATAGCGAGAGACGCGGTTCAATGCCTGTTGGAGTCGACGCTCCAGAGTTGGCATCTGGGCCGCGCCAAAAGAGATCGAAAGGTCGTCCACGTAGAGCGTAGCGAGAACATCTTCCGGCAGCACCGAGGTGATGCCGTTGATGCTCAGGGCAAAGAGTGTGACACTGAGGACACTTCCCTGCGGGACACCCTCTTCCTGCTCCTTTGGGCCGGAGAGGGCTCCCCCCACCCGTACGCGGAATCGAAGATCTCGCAAAAATTCAGATATAAACATTGGGAGGCGTCCCCTCGCCCCCATCGTGTGGAGAGTGTCCATGATACCGTATCGCCATGCGGTATCATAGGCCTTCTCCAGATCAAAAAACACCGTGGCGTAGTGCTGTCTACGAAGGAAAGCCTCGCAGACGGCATTTTCCAGTCGGAGCAGAGCATCCGACGTGGAGTGGAACTTACGGAAGCCGCACTGTGCAGAAGACAGATGTCCTCCGCTGTCCAGGAAATAGGCTAATCTAACATTTACCAATTTCTCCATCAACTTGCACACGCAAGAGGTTAGAGAGATTGGGCGGAAACCGGTCGGAGTAGAGTGATCTCTCCCCGGCTTGCGAAAGGCGAGCACAGTAGCGATTCGACAGGAGTCTGGGAGAAGACCTTCCACCCAGATCCTGTTGAACAAATCTAACAGAAAGGCCATGCCTCGCTCACCCAGGTGTCGAAGCATGGCGTACGGGACATCGTCCGGACCATGGGCGGTGTCCGCGCACGAAGCGAGAGCGGAACGCAACTCACTCACGGTAAACTTGTCGTTGAAGGGTTCTCCGCCTCTGGAGGTAAAGTCCAGCCGGCGGCCTTCCGCGACATCACGACGTGCATTGAATGCTGGCGGAGCAGCATCACGGCTAGAGAATGCAAAAAAAGCGGTCGCTAAGGATTCCGCCACGGACGCGGGGTCCGAGATTGCGGTCCCATTCTCCTGGAGAACGGGAGGGGGGTCCTGCGAGAACTTGCCCCGAATCCTTTTGACTCGCTTCCACACCTCAGCTAAAGGGGTCTTCCCGTTAAGTGAAGACACGTATGCCCGCCAAGAAGAGCGGCGGGCGTGCTTCGAAATATACCGGAACCTAGCCCTAGCCCGACGAAATTCAGCGACAGTGAAATCGTTCGGGCGGCGCTTATAGCGCATGTAGGCATAACGCTTCTGTTTGAGGGCCGTCTCACACTCGGCCGACCACCATGGGAGTGGTCGGCGTGCAAAACGGCCAGACGTCCTAGGAATAGTAGTCAGGCCCACGGCGATGAGGTTGCCGGAGAAGAACTCAACGGCCTCATCTACCGACCTAAACTCCTCGACTGAGATAGAGAATTCAGTCATTTCCTGAAATGCAGGCCACCGCGCCCGCGCCAAGCACCACCGAGGTGGTCTCTCAGGCGGCAGTTGCCCTGAAAATGATATTTGAATGGGAAAGTGATCACTACCATGGAGGTCATCGACCACCCCCCAATCAAAATCAGGCTGTGCATCCGAAGAGCACAAAGACAGGTCAAGGCAAGAAAATGAAGCGGTTCTCGGACAGTGATGCGTAAACTCATCCACGTTTAGGACACCTATCTCAATTTCTTCGATCAGAACGGCAAGGACTTGTCCCCTGGGATTTATTGAGTAATCTCCCCAGAGAGGATGACTGCCGTTCAGATCTCCAAGCAAGAGAAAGGGCCTCAGCAACCGTGCCACGACGCGGCGGAAGTCCCCCGCGTCGAAGTAAGCGGACGGTGGAATGTACGCAGAAATGATAGTGTACCTTCTATCCAGGTGCAGCTGCACAGCCACTGCCTGAAAGGAGGTTTCTCTAGAGAAAGGAAGAACGGAGACATCATGCCGGGTGTAAACCGCGCATCCCCCAGCCCGGCCATCCCGCGGTGGTGGGGTCGCAAGACCCTTATACCCCGGGAGGGCAGGCATAGGGCACGCGCCTAGCATGGTCTCCTGCAAAAAAATAGCTAACGGGGAACGGGACGAGGCGAGCCTCCGCAGCTCCTCCCAGTTGGCCCGGAGTCCACGGCAATTCCATTGAAGGAATATGCCCTCCAGGCCTAGCTCGGAGGAGACGCGGGGGCCCTCCTCGAATTGAAGACCCTCACGGGAATAGCCGTACGCTTCCCGGGGGCAGAACGCCGGGCGCTGTTGGCCGGACAAAGCGCTGGAGGCGCTGTCGCCTTCGAGGACTTATTGGGGGAGGTTGGGCTCGCCATGCGAGTCTTTTCCTCCCTCCGCCTCGAAACCTTAGGCGGGCGCTGCGGCTTCGGAGGCGGGGGGCCCTCTTTTCGAGGAACCACCGTCTCCGAGCCACTCGCTCCACCTCGGGGCGTGGGCGAAGGAGCCGAAGCTCCTTTGTTGCTGTCCTCCTTTCGGGGGACAGCTTTAGGAACCCCTGAAGATGGCCTAGCGACCATCTTCAGGGGTGTTGCCTCCTGTGAGTCTAACGACTCGGTGGAGGCGCGTGGCCGTTTCGCCTTGCGGGAAACGGTCACGCTGGGGGAAGAGGGGGGAGCCCTGGTTTTAGCCGGGGCTGGGTATGAACCCTTTTTGCCGCCACCTTTACCAGGGCAGCGCCCGGGTTGGGTAGAGCCAACAGAAGGGCTCCGAATGGGCGCGGAAACAACCGTGCTCGTTGGCCTGGATGGGCCAGGAGCAGAGGGTGCCTTTCGAACTACTGAGGCATATGACGTCCCAGGCAGAGCTGGGCGCTCCAGGACCAAGTCCTTAGCCTCGCGGAATGAGAGTCGATCCTGGGCCTGAACGGCCAGGATTTCTTTCTCCAGGAGATATGCACCACATTGCTTCGAAGAAGCAGGGTGCGGCTCTCCGCAATTGACACACTTGGCCACACACGATTTGGACTTATCGTGTGCGACCTTGGAGCAATTTACACAGACTTCGGGTGACCCCGATTTTGCACGTCTACATGAGCGATTCGTATGGCCGAAGCGGTGACAGTAATAGCACCGCCGCGGCAGTGGCACGAATGCATTCACGCGGTAGCGGTACCAACCGGCACGCACCGACTCAGGGAGCTTGTCACTGTCGAAGGTGACGAAAAGTGTAGGGGTGGGTCTCGAAGCCCCTCCCTGTTTTCTCATCACACGTTCGACCTTGACCGCCCCATGGTCGGCCAGCTCTAGGGTGATGTCCTCAATGGAGTAGTCAACGAGTTCCCTCGCATAAACTACTCCTTTTACAAAGTTCATGGTAGAGTGCGGCGTCACACTCACCGGGGTGCCATGAAGTGTCCGAAGAGCACTTATCTTGGCCGCCTCGGCGGGATTCGCCGCATTCGACAGAAGGCTGCCGTCCGAGAAACGGGTCACCTTCGGCTCTCTACCAATTGCACTAGCTAATCCTCTCCTCTGATGGATCATGTTGCCCTTGGACAACATGCTGCCATCAGTGGAGCGAATAACGAGGAAGCGTTTGAAGCCAGCGGGCTCGAAAACGCCAGGGAACCTCTGAATGAGGGGCCCCGATGTCATCGAGGCTCCGCCCTGTGCACTTTTGGTGTTAGTCTTGGTCAGGGGCTCCGCACACGAGGGGGTAGAGGGGCCGGATGTGCCGATCTTAGCTTGGTCGCCTACCAAAGTGGCAGCAGACCCATCCGTCCCCGCAGCCCCCGCCGATGGAGAGGAGCCCCGAGTCTTTTTCGTCTTTTTAGTCTTCTTTGTCTTTTTCTTTTTTGGAGAGGAGGGCTGGGAATGAACCCGCTTTTCCCCTTCGCCGGCAGAAGCCCCCAGGCCAGATGGACCGGCCTCAGCCAGGTCCCTCTCTGAAATGGAGAAGGTCCTGGTTGTCGTAGGGGCACCTGTCGGAGGAGATCCCTCCCCTCCTTTTACTGCCTCGGAGCCCTCAGCCATTTGAGGAGGACCTTGCATAGGGTCGGATTCGGGTTCGGTGCTTGGCACGAGCCCGAATTCCCCCCCATGGAAGGCCCTACCGTCTGAGGCTGGGTCTCCTCAAGGACCATGTTTATCACAGGAGGGGCCTCCAGTTGGCCATCCCCTCCCAGGACATCGCAGGTCCCCTTGGCAGTGTCGCCAGTCTTGTGTGGGGAGGCACAGGCCTTGACCCCAGCAAGGTTTAAAATTCTTGCCAGCAGGTCTTTTGAGGGAAGCGACCGAAGGGGCCTGGCTTCCCTCTCCCCCCTAAGGGGGTTTGCCCTACCGAGCCGCTTGGATGGGGAGCGGCTGGCTAAGGGCTGCCTGCTGGCTTTCTTGGCAGTCCCCTTGGAAAGAAAAGAGGGGACTGCCGCTGGGAAAAGGGAGGTGCCCGAAAGCACCTCCAGAGAAGGGGGTGAGGGGGAGTCCCCTGCACCCGTAGGCGAAGGAGAGGAGTAAGCCTCCTCTCCGGTTAGAGAAATATGCAGGGTCCCCTGTGCAAGCACAGGGGGGCGGACCTCCATTTTTTTGCTGGAGCTGCCCGAGGGCGGTCCGTCGATGGAACAGGGGAAGTTGAGGGTTGGGTTTGTTTTGTTTTTTTATCATCATTGGGCATGGTGACCCTTTTTTAAACACGGGATGCAATCGCGCACACCTCTCGCAGTAGCCCGCACTGCGAGAGGTGCTTACAAGCCCGGCAGAGCCAGGCGCCGCCATTTAAGACCACCCCTCCCGCCTGGTGGCCTGGCAGTCCATCGGCATGGCGGCTCCACCTTAGACACGGCTTAAAAATTAATAGATTGTGAAGAGGAGAGGAAAAGGGATGTGAGAAAGGTATAGGTGGGGATGAAGCAGGTAGTTAAAAACCAGCCACCCCAGACCGGAGCTCAGGGGTTAGGGAACATTGTCCCCCACCCCCTCAGCCCCGATGCGGGACGGTTGGCTGAAAGGAAGGTCAGCATCTACCCTGTGAAATTAGAGGCTGACCAGAGAAAGTTGTGGGAGAGGTTGTGTGAAAAGAGAGGAAACAAGTGTTTTGAAGGAAGAAAGAGAGGCTAAGCTAGGGCCGGACGGGGTGCTGAGTCCCGTCAGCACGGCGGCCAAGATGGCAAATCGCCGCGCCCCTTACGGGGAAATACTCCGAGAAAAGCTTTGAGAAACCAGTAGCATACAGCCCCGTCTTGGTTAGAAGCCACGTACAGTCTCGTACACCCTGCTTCGCCTCCCAACGGCTTCCAGCTTCGAACGCGACGCGTCATCTCTATCCGGCCTTGCTCGTATCTAAGGCCAGAGTTCCCGGTGGCAGACGATAGACACGGACAGGCATCTATTACTCTGTTATCAACTTCGTTCAACGACTGGAGTACTCCCTCGCTCATTTCTCAGCGAGGTTAAAGAAGGAATCTTGCAAGGTCAACTTTGCAGCGCCCCGTTTATTCGCCGTATCCAAGCCTCCAGTCAATTAGGCTTTACGCAAGTCTTCCCGATAATTGAACTCTCCTATTTTCTCTGGAGCAATCACCGTGCATCCTCTCTAGTACTCTCGTACCCGTCGAGTCATTTGTATTCCCCCACCCCCGTTTGTAACCCCGGGTCTCATTTTGTTTGTCATTAATTTACTTGGTGCTATTAATATTTTCTTTGTATATAGTCAATTATATATTTTTTTTACCATTAGTTTCCCTAATCCCAGAACCTCTAGGAATTGATTATTTAGGCCAACCGCACTCGATTTTGTATATTTAACCTTCGCACTAGGATCTGTACTCTGATCTTCTATCGTGCCCTCTTCACGGTCACCCTACGACACTAAGAATAAAAGCTTCTCTCTACACCATAAACCAAGATTAAAAGCTTTTCTCAACACTGTATACAAAGATTAAAAAGTCTCTACCCGCATAAACCAAGATTTCAAGCTTCTCACTAATCCAAAACCAAGAATCAAAGCTTTTCTCTATCCAATAAAACAAGATTAAAAGCTCATATCCTATAAATCAAGATTTAAAGCTTTTCTTTACCCCTATAAACAAAGATTAAAAGCATCTCTCTCTCCGACAAACAAAGATTAACAGCTTTTGTCTACCCGACAAACAAAGATAAAAAGCTTTCTACTAAAGAAACCAAGATTAAAAGCTTACTCTACTACATCAACCGAAATTAAAAGAACCTTTCTACCCCGTAAACCGAGCTTAAAAGCTTCTCTCTATCCAATAAACATTAAAAACTGTACCCAATAAACCAAAATAAAAGTTTTTCTCTTCCTCATAAACCAAGATATAAAGCTTCCCTCTACCCCACAAAAAATATTAAAAGCTTCTCTACCCCACAAAGGTAAAAAAAGCTTATCTCTAGGTACCCAATAAACGAAAATTAAGATTTAATCTACCCAATAAACAAAGAATAAAATATCTACCCCATAAACCAAGATTAAAAGCTTTTCTCCACCGAACAAACAAAGATTAAAAACTCCCCTCCACTCCCATAAACCAAGATTAAATGCTATTCTCTACCGAATAAACCAAGATTTAAAACTTCTCTCTCCCGATAACCAAGATTAAAAGCTTTTGTCTATCCCATAAACCAAGATTAAAAGCTCCTCTCTTTCTCATAAATCAAGATTAAACGCTCCTCTGTAGCCCATAAACCAAAATTAAAATCTCCTCTCTACCCCATAAACCAATAATGAAAGCTTGAATCTAAAGGGAGAAAAGATACACCACAATCTCCGGTCACAACTTCCAAATCTAACAATATGACGTTCTCCCGCACCACCGTCACTGCATTACTTGACCCCCAACCCCTTTGACACCGCCCACACAATGCAGCCAATTAATAACGTTTTAGTCGGAGAAGAGTTTGTTGTTACCTAAAACTAACTTCTTTTTTTTAATTTTAGGAACCTATCTGGCGATTGCCCACTTGGGCATAAGTCGCCGGAATCACGACAGCGTAGCACTAAGGCTACTTTAAAATAAGAATATGAAAACACAACAAAGATAAAAAGGGAAAATGGCAACAATTAGGAAGCGAGCTCCAGCGTCGGGGGGAGGTCCCCCTGCCCGCGGCGCAGAAGCGTGCGACCTACAAAGAAAACAACAATAACAAAAAAAAAACGTAGTCAAATAAAGGGGAGAAGGCCGGCCTCCCCCAAAAGTCTTAGAAGTCCACCAGTCAATGTGTACGAGCTGGTCTCGAGAACAAGGGACAGGCGGTAGCGACCCGGCCCATCCCGGTACCGGGACAGGAAACGTGCGCGGAGATCGCCCAGACTGGGACATTCAACAAGAATGTGCCGAACAGTATGGGACACAAGGCAGTCTTCACAGTAGGGCGCTGGCGAGCGCTCCATCAAATGGCGGTGCGTCCGGCGAGTGTGCTCAATTTGGAGACGACATAAAGCAACCTGAAGCCCTCGCGGCATTGGGGGGGGGGGTCCATGGGAACAGTCGCGGCGCAATGGCACGCAACTTTAAGTTCCCTTCGACAGTGTCCCATCTTATTTGCCAAGCAGCCCGTATTCCTGGGATGTGGTGGGTGTGGGGAATGGCGAAACGCTGGTCCGGTCGCAGAGTCATCGCGGACTCTTTGGCGCCCTCATCGGCACGCTCATTCCCAGCAATTACTATATCTATAGGAACCCAGCAGAAGATAATCTCGACATTTGCCCGGCTTGCCAAAACCGTGGCGTCACGGATCTCGCGAAAAGGGGATGCGGAGATTATAATGCCCGGAGAGAACTCAGGGCGCTTTGTGAGTCGTTATAGATCACAATCCGGTCTACAAAACCGGCACGTAACGTAATCTCCCGTACCGAGTCGTGGAATGCGACTAGCTGGGCCGTGAAGACAGACGCAGTGCCTGGCAGAGCCCCGCTGACTTCAAACAGAGGGGACGTGGAGCCATCCGTATAAACTGGCACGGTTCCAGCGAGACACGAGGTGTGCTCCAAAAAGGTCGAACGAAATACTCCCGGCGCTGTACAAGCTTTGGGAGCAGAGGCGTGGCGACAAATAGCTAAATGTGGTACCCTCCAGGGTGGCGTCCTGGGCAGAACCAGGGGCGACACCGGCACGGGAGCTATACTTAGCTCTCGAAGGCGTTTCCTGGCCTTAAACCAAAAGGGGTAAGGGTATGACTGGCGTCTCTCGGGGACATATGCACAGTCGATATCAGCCGCGGATGCAGTGAGAGCTGTTGGCGACTGAGGGAGGGGCCAGGCTCGAGCATACAGGCGAATAATGCACTGTACACGGCGCAGAGCGAAGGCATCTCCCAAACATCGACTAGTAGGCTGTCAATGGGGGAAGTGCGGAAGGCACCGGTCGCCAGGCGAAGGCCGGTGTGGTGGATCGAATCCACCTTCCGCAATAAACGCTCGGCTGTGGATGCATAAACTTCACATCCGTAGTCGAGCTTCGAGCGAACAAAGGATCGATAAAAAAGTAAGGCAGTAGCCCTATCAGCACCCCAAGCGCTGAACGTCACGGAACGGAGAATATCCATGGCACGGGTACAAGAGACCCTAAGGCGGCGAATATGAGCCTTACACGTGAGGCATCGGTCAAATACAAGAGCAAGGAAACGGTGCGATTCAACCACTTCCAGGCGTGCCACATTAAGAAACAAGTCTGGGTCAGGGTAGACGCGTGAATAGGGGCAGAAGTGCACCACCTTAGGCTTGGCAAAAGAAAACCGAAGCGTGTGCGCTTCGGCATAACGAGAGACGCGGTTCAATGCCCGTTGGAGTCGACGCTCCAGAGTTGGCATCTGAGCCGCGCCAAAAGAGATTGAAAGGTCGTCCACGTAGAGCGTAGCGAGAACATCTTCCGACAACACCGAGGTGATGCCGTTGATGCTCGGGGCAAAGAGTGTGACACTGAGGACACTTCCCTGCGGAACACCCTCTTCTTGCACTAATGGGCAAGAGAGAGCCCCCCCCCCCCCACACCCGTACACGGAATTGACGATCTCGCAAAAATTCAGATATAAACATTGGGAGGCGTCCCATCGCCCCGAACGTATGGAGAGACTCCATGATGACGTATCGCTATGCGGTATCATAGGCCTTCTCCAGATGAAAAAACACCGTGGCGTAGTGCTGTCTACGAAGGAAGGCCTCGCAGACGGAAATTCCAGTCAGAGCAGAGCATACGACGTGGAGTGGAACTTACGGAAACCTCTCTGTGCAGAAGACAGATGGCCTCCGCTGTTCAGGAAAAAGGCTAATCTAACATTTACCAATTTCATCATAAACTTGCACATGCAAGAGGTTAAGAGAGATTGGGCGGAAACAGGCCTGAGTAGAGTGAGCACAGTAGCAGTTCACCAGGAATCTGGGAGGAGACCCTCCACCCAGATCCTGTTGAACAAATCTAAGAGAAATGCCATGGCTCGCTTACCCAGGTGGCGAAGCATAGCGTACGGGACATCGTCCGGACCAAGGGCGGTGTCCGCGCACGAAGCAAGAGCGGAAAGCAACTCACTCAGAGTAAAACTGTCGTTAAAGGGTTCTCCGTCTCTGGAGGTAAAGACCAGTCGGCGGCCTTCGGCGACATCACGACGTGCATTGAATGCTGGCGGAGCAGCATCACGGCTAGAGAATGCGGAGAAAGCGGTCGCGAAAGACTCCGACACGGAAGCGGGGTCGAGGATTGCAGGCCCATTCGCCTGGAGAACGGGGGGGGGGAGTCCTGCGAGAACTTGCGACGAATCCTTTTGACTCGCTTCCAAACCTCTGCTAGATCGGTCTTCCCGTTAAGTGAGGACAAGTGAAATCGTTCGGGCGGCGCTTATAGCGCATGTAGGCATAACGCTTCTGTTTGAGGGCCGTCCCACGCTCGGCCGACCACCATGGGAGTGGTCGGCATGCAAAACGGCCAGACGTCCTAGGTATAGTAGTCAGGCCCAGGGCGATGAGGTTGCCGGAGAAGAACTCAACGGCCTCATCTACCGACCTAAACTCCTCGACTGAGATAGAGAATTCAGTCATTTCCTAAAAAGGAGGCCACCGCGCCCGCGCCAAGCACCACCGAGGTGGGCTCTCAGGCAGCAGTTGCCCTGAAAATGATATTTGTATATTTAAAAATAAATCACGGGACCATGTCAGGAAAAAGGAAGAGTCGTAAAGTGGTGATGTTAGGAGTGGAAATCTGTGCAGAAAGCTCGGCTTAGCTCGGATTTTTTTTTTTATTATTATTATTTAAGGGGCTATCTGGCGACTGCCGACTTAGGCATAAGTCGCCGTAAAAAACAGCCTAGTTCTAGGCTACTTTAAAAAAATTAAACAGAAAACAATAAAAAGAAATAACAATAACAATAACAAAGCAATAACAAAAACAATTACAAAAACAACAACAACAAATAAATCGGGTTAAATAAAAGGGAGAAGGCCAGCCTCCCCCAAAAAGTCAATAAGTCCACCAGTCAAAGTACACGCACTCGTCCCGAGCACAAGGGACAGGCGGTAGCGACCCCGCCCATCCCAAACCGGGACAGGTGTCGTGCGCGAAGATCACCCAGACTGGGACATTCGACAAGAATGTGCCGAACAGTCTGGGGGACGACGCAGTCGTTGCAATAGGGCGCAGGCGAGCGCTCCATCAGATAGCGATGCGTCACACGAGTGTGCCCGATTCGGAGACGACAGAAAGCAACCTGAAGCCGCCGCGGCATTGGGGAATAGGTCCATGGGAACAGTCGCGGCGCAATGGCAAGCAACTTTAAGTTCCCCTCGACCGTCTCCCATCTTCTTTGCCAAGCAGTCCGAAGAGCTGCCCGTATTCCTGCCATGTAGTCAGTGTGAGGAAGAGCGAAACGCTGGTCCGGTCGCAGAGTCCTCGCGGACTATTTGGCGCCCTCATCGGCGCGCTCATTCCCCGCAATTCCTACATGTCCAGGAACCCAGCAGAAGATAATCTCGACATCTGCCCGGCTCGCCAAAACCGTGGCGTCACGGATTTCGCGAACCAGGGGATGCGGAGATTCCAATGCCCCGAGAGCACTCAGGGCGCTTTGTGAGTCGCTATAGATCACAATCCGGTCTCCGAACCGGGCATGTCGCGTAATCTCCCGTACCGAGTGGTGTATTGCCACCAGCTCGGCCGTGAAGACAGACGCAGCGCCCGGTAGAGCCCCGCTGACTTCAAACAGAGGGGATACGGCGTGGAAGCCGACCCCCTCTTGGGACTTGGAGCCATCCGTATACACTGGCACGGTACCAGCGTGACACGATGTGTGCTCCAAAAAGGTCGAACGCAATACTCCCGGCGCAGTACAAGCTTTGGGAGCAGAGGCGTGGCGACAAATAGCCAAATGTGGTACCCTCCAGGGTGGCGTCCTGGGCAGAACCAGGGGCGCCACCGGCCCGAGAGCTATATCTACCTCTCGAAGGAGTTTCCTGGCCCTAAACCCAAAAGGCTTAGGGTATGACTGGCGTCTCTCGGCGGCATAGGTACCATCGAGATCAGCTGCGGATGAAGTGAGAGCTGTTGGCGACTGAGGGAGGCGCCGGGCTCGCGTGTACAGGCGAGTGATGCACTGCACGCGGCGCAGAGCGAGTGGCATCTCCCCAGCATCGACCAACAGGCTCTCAATGGGGGAAGTGCGGAAGGCACCGGTCGCAAGGCGAAGGCCGGTGTGGTGGATCGAATCCACCTTCCGCAATAAACGCTCGGCTGCGGATGCATAAAACTCGCATCCGTAGTCGAGCTTCGAGCGAACAAAGGATCGATAAAAAAGTAAGGCAGTAGCCCTATCAGCGCCCCAAGCGCTGAACGTCACGGAACGGAGAATGTCCATGGCGCGGGTACAAGAGACCCTAAGGGTGCGAATATGAGCCTCCCAGGTTAGGCGTCGGTCGAATACAAGACCAAAGAAACGTTGCGACTCAACCACATCCAGGCGCACCCCATTAAGAAACAAATCTGGGTCGGGGTGAAGCCGTGGATGGCGGCAGAAGTGCACCACCTTAGTCTTGGCCAAAGAAAACCGAAACCTGTGCGCTTCGGCATAGCGAGAGACGCGGTTCAATGCCTGTTGGAGTCGACGCTCTAGAGTTGGCATCTGGGCCGCGCCAAAAGAGATCGAAAGGTCGTCCACGTAGAGCGTAGCGAGAACATCTTCCGGCAGCACCGAGGTGATGCCGTTGATGCTCAGGGCAAAGAGTGTGACACAGGACACTTCCCTGCGGGACACCCTCTTCCTGCTCCTTTGGGCCGGAGAGAGCTCCCCCCACCCGTACACGAGATCGACGATCTCGCAAAAATTCAGATATAAACATTGGGAGGCGTCCCCTCGCCCCCATCGTGTGGAGAGTCTCCATGATACCGTATCGCCATGCGGTATCATAGGCCTTCTCCAGATCAAAAAACACCGTGGCGTAGTGCTGTCTACGAAGGAAAGCCTCGCAGACGGCATTTTCCAGTCGGAGCAGAGCATCCGACGTGGAGTGGAACTTACGGAAGCCGCACTGTGCAGAAGACAGATGGCCTCCGCTGTCCAGGAAATAGGCTAATCTAACATTTACCAATTTCTCCATCAACTTGCACACGCAAGAGGTTAGAGAGATTGGGCGGAAACCGGTCGGAGTAGAGTGATCTCTTCCCGGCTTGCGAAAGGCGAGCACAGTAGCGATTCGCCAGGAGTCTGGGAGAAGACCCTCCACCCAGATCCTGTTGAACAAATCTAACAGAAAGGCCATGCCTCGCTCACCCAGGTGTCGAAGCATGGCGTACGGGACATCGTCCGGACCATGGGCGGTGTCCGCGCACGAAGCGAGAGCGGAACGCAACTCACTCACAGTAAACTTGTCGTTGAAGGGTTCACCGCCTCTGGATGTAAAGTCCAGCCGGTGGCCTTCCGCGACATCACGACGTGCATTGAATGCTGGCGGAGCAGCATCACGGCTAGAGAATGCGGAAAAAGCGGTCGCTAAGGATTCCGCCACGGACGCGGGGTCCGAGATTGCGGTCCCATTCTCCTGGAGAACGGGAGGGGGGTCCTGCGAGAACTTGCCCCGAATCCTTTTGACTCGCTTCCACACCTCAGCTAAAGGGGTCTTCCCGTTAAGTGAAGACACGTATGCCCGCCAAGAAGAGCGGCGGGCGTGCTTCGAAACATACCGGAACCTAGCCCTAGCCCGACGAAATTCAGCGACAGTGAAATCGTTCGGGCGGCGCTTATAGCGCATGTAGGCATAACGCTTCTGTTTGAGGGCCGTCTCACACTCAGCCGACCACCATGAGAGTGGTCGGTGTGCAAAACGGCCAGACGTCCTAGGAATAGTAGTCAGGCCCACGGCGATGACGTTGCCGAAGAAGAACTCAACTGCCTCATCTACCGACCTAAACTCCTCGACTGAGATAGAGAATTCAGTCATTTCCTGAAATGCAGGCCACCGCGCCCGCGCCAAGCACCACCGAGGTGGTCTCTCAGGCGGCAGTTGCCCTGAAAATGATATTTGAATGGGAAAGTGATCACTACCATGGAGGTCATCGACCACCCCCCAATCAAAATCAGGCTGTGCATCCGAAGAGCACAAAGATAGGTCAAGGCAAGAAAATGAAGCGGTTCTCGGACAGTGATGCGTAAACTCATCCACGTTTAGGACACCCATCTCAAGCTCTTCGATCAGATCAGCAAGGACTTGTCCCCTGGGATTTATGGAGTAATCTCCCCAGAGAGGATGCCTGCCATTCAGATCTCCAAGCAAGAGATAGGGCCTCGGCAACCGGGCCACGACGCGGCGGAAGTCCCCCGCGTCGAAGTCAGCTGACGGTGGAATGTACGCAGAGATGATAGTATACCTCCTATCCAGGTGCAGCTGCACAGCCACTGCCTGAAAGGAGGTATCTAAAGAGAAAGGAAGAACGGAGACATCATGCCGGGTGTAAACCGCGCATCCCCCAGCCCGGCCATCCCGCGGTGGTGGGGTTGCAAGACCCTTATACCCCGGGAGGGCAGGCAGCGGGCACGCGCCTAGCATGGTCTCCTGCAAAAAAATAGCTAACGGGGAACGGGACGAGACGAGCCTCCGCAGCTCCTCCCAGTTGGCCCGGAGTCCACGGCAATTCCATTGAAGGAATACGCCCGCCAGGCCTAGCTCGGAGGAGACGCGGGGGCCCTCCTCGAATTGAAGACCCTCACGGGAATGGCCGTACGCTTCCCGGGGGCAGAACCCCGGGCGCTGTTGGCCGGACAAATCGCTGAAGGCGCTGTCGCCTTCGAGGACTTATTGGGGGAGGTTGGGCTCGCCATGCGAGTCTTTTCCTCCCTCCGCCTCGAAACCTTAGGCGGGCGCTGCGGCTTCGGAGGCGGGGGGCCCTCTTTTCGAGGAACCACCGTCTCCGAGCCACTCGCTCCACCTCGGGGCGTGGGCGAAGGGGCCGAAGCTCCTTTGTTGCTGTCCTCCTTTCGGGGAACAGCTTTAGGAACCCCGGAAGATGGCCTAGCGACCATCTTCAGGGGTGTTGCCTCCTGTGAGTCTAACGACTCTGTGGATGCGCGTGGCCGTTTCGCCTTACGGGAAACGTTCACGCTGGGGAAAGAGGGGGGAGACCTGGTTTTAGCCGGGGCTGGGTGTGAACCCTTTTTTCCGCCAGCTCTACCAGGGGAGCGCCCGGGTGTAGTAGAGCCCGCAGAAGGGCTCCGAATGGGCGCGGAAACAACCGTGCTCGTTGGTCTGGATGGGCCAGGAGCAGAGGGTGCTTTTCTAACTATTGAGGCATATGACTTCCCAGGCAGAGCCGGGCGCGCCAGGACCAAGTCCTTAGCCTCACGGAATGAGAGTCGATTCTGGGCCTGAACGGCCAGGATTTCTTTCTCAAGGAGATATGCACCACATTGCTTCGAAGAAGCAGGGTGCGGCTCTCCGCAATTGACACACTTGGCCACACACGATTTGGACTTATCGTGTGCGACCTTGGAGCAATTTACACAGACTTCGGGTGACCCCGATTTTGCACGTCTACATGATCGATTCGTGTGGCCGAAGCGGTGACAGTAATAGCACCGCCGCGGCAGTGGCACGAATGCCTTCACGCGGTAGCGGTACCAACCGGCACGCACCGACTCAGGGAGCTTGTCACAGTCGAACGTGATGAAGAGTGTAGGGGTGGGTCTCGAGGCCCCTCCCTGTTTTCTCATCACACGTTCGACCTTGACCGCCCCATGATCGGCCAGCTCTAGGGTGATGTCTTCTATGGAGTAGTCAACGAGTTCCCTCGCATAAACTACTCCTTTCACAAAGTTCATGGTCGAGTGCGGCGTCACACTCACCGGGGTGCCATGAAGTGTCCGAAGAGCACTTATCTTGGCCGCCTCGGCGGGATTCGCCGCATTCGCCAGAAGGTTCACGTCCGAGAAACGGGTTACCTTCGGCTCTCTACCAATTGCACTAGCTAATCCTCTCCTCTGATGGATCATGTTGCCCTTGGACAACATGCTGCCATCAGTGGAGCGAATAACGAGGAAGCGCTTGAAGCCAGCGGGCTCGAAAACGCCAGGTAACCTCTGAATCAGGGGCCCCGATGTCATCGAGGCTACGCCCTGTGCATTCTTGGTGTTAGTCTTAGTCAGGGGCTCCGCACACGAGGGGGTAGAGGGGCCGGATGTGCCGATCTTGGCTTGGTCGCCTACCAAAGTGGTAGCAGACCCATCCGTCCGCGCAGCCCCCGCGGATGGAGAGGAGCCCCGAGTCTTCTTCGTCTTTTTAGTCTTTTTAGTATTTTTCTTTTTAGGAGAGGAGGGCGGGGAATGAACCCGCTTCTCACCTCCACCGGCAGAAGCCCCCATGCCAGATGGGCCGGCCTCAGCCAGGTCCCTCTTCGAAATGGAGAAGGTCCTGGTCGTCGTAGGGGCACCTGTCGGAGGAGATCCCTCCCCTCCTTTTACTGCCTCGGAGCCCTCGGCCGTTTGAGGGGGACCTTGCATAGGGGCGGATTCGGGTTCGGTGCTTGGCGCCGAGCCCGGATTCCCCCCCATGGAAGGCCCTACCATCTGAGGCTGGGTCTCCTCAAGGACCATGTCTATCACAGGAGGGGCCTCCAGTTGGCCATCCCCTCCCAGGACATCGCAGGTCCCCTTGGCAGTGTCGCCAGTCTTGTGTGGGGAGGCACAGGCCTTGACCCCAGCAAGGTTTAAATTTTTGCCAGCAGGTCTTTTGAGGGAAGCGACCGAAGGGGCCTGGCTTCCCTCTCCCCCCTAAGGGGGTTTGCCCTACCGAGCCGCTTGCACGAGGGGCGGTCGGCAATGGGCTGCCTCCTGGCTTTCTTGGCAGTCCCCTTAGAAAGCAAAGGAGGGACTGCCGCTGGAGATAGGGAGGTGCCCGAAAGCACCTCCAGAGAAGGGGGTGAGGGGGAGTCCCCTACACCCGTAGGCGTAGGAGAGGAGTAAGCCTCCTCTCCGGTTAAAGAATTATGGAGGGTCCCTTGCGCAAGCACAAGGGGGGGGGACCTCCATTTTCTCGGTGGAGCTGCCCGAGGGCGGCTCCGTTGATTTTCTTGGGGAAGTTGGGGGTTGGGTTTTTTTGGTTTTTTTTGTCATACATGGGCATGGTGACCCTCTTTTTAATACGGGACGCAATAGCTCATCACCTCTCGCAGTTGCCCGCACTGCGAGAGGTGCTTACAAGCCCGGCAGAGCCAGGCGCCGCCATTCGGGACCACCCCTCCCGCCTGGTGGCCTGGCAGTCCTTCGGCATGGCGGCTCCACCTTGAACACGGCGTAAAAAATATAGGTTGTGAAGAGGAGAGGAAAAGGGATGTGAGGAAGGTATGGGTGGGGATCAAGCAGGTTGTTAAAAAACCCCCATCCCGAACCGGAGATGAGGGGTTAGGGAACAATGTCCCCTCCCCCCCCAGCCCCGATCCGGGGTGGTTGGCTTGAGAAGAAGGTCAGCATTCTACCCTGTGAAATTAGAGGCTGACCAGAGAAAGTTGTGGGAGAGGTTGTATGAAAAGCGACGAGGTAGGGGAGAAATCGGGCTATCTGAAGGAAGGAAGAGAGGCTAAGCTGGGGCCGGACGGAGTGCTGGATCCCGTCAGCACGGCGGCCAGGATGGCAAATCGCCGCGCCCCTTACGGGGGGCTTAGCTCGGAACAGGAGGCAAGCAACTCTCCCGAGTCTTCACCCTTCGGCATGATGCCCCCTCCCCAGAAACAAGTCCAAACTCATTGTACCGAGTGTCGGTACTCTTTATACCTCAATCTCCCGACCACGTAATTGCGCGGTCTCGATCAAAGATTTTCGAGAATTTGCTCAAGCACTTTTTTGTTTTGCACTCCTTCGCTTGTCCTCATTCTCATGAGTGAACGTAACCTAGGCGTATTCCATCAATCCCCTTTCTAATTTAAGAAACATAAAGCAGTCCTAAAGTTAACATAGTCGCCAAATCAATAATAGTATTACTTAAAAAAAACTATTGCAAAATTTTCGTAGTATCCATAATAAAACAATTCATTAAGGACAAATTAGTCGAATATGGAGCGCCCATAATCCGATACTCAAGTCTCTCAGCTTTAAAAATCAAGTGTTCAACGAATCTCCTCAATTTTCACACCGGAGTTGCAATTTTGCCGGGGCTGGGGTAACTAATATTTGGCCGCGACCCGGATGCAAAAAACCCGGTAGATCTTTAGTTGAGCCTATAGACTGACTGGGATCGTAATTTTGCCAGGGCCCCGGTCAGTCTATAAATGTAAGAGCCGAAAAGGAATTTAAAGGACCTAGTGGAAAGGGCTAATTATTACGGTCTGGAAACAAACGTAAAAGCAACTTTATATCTTTTCAATTTGAAATAGGAGCATAGTTACCTATAGCAATAATTAGGTACCAACACAATGCATCGGCTATGCCTGGGGAGCACTTCATTCACGCCAACAAGTGACTATCTAATAGATCAATCAACTTGATACATGAAGCAGTAGCCTGAGTGGATTAATAAAATAGAAGTGGTAGAAGAAATTAAATACCCAGGGCTCGTAATTAACAAAGGAAATTGCTTTCCCAGGCATATGGCAAAAATGGTGCAAAAAAAAACAGTAATATAAAAAAATGTAACGAGCTAAATATAGGAAAGACTGAAAAATAAGGTCTGCTGACCTCACTTATTCTGAAAAATGACCTTACGACCTTCAAAACTTTCAATAATTCCCGGGATAACCTTGAGAGGACCTTGGCAATTATATATCATTCGAAAGAAAATGCAAAACAACATAAGGGTTTCAAATTTCTTTAGAATCGGCCAAATAATTACAATGTTATTACCCCCCCAAAAAGCAAAACGGGGACCGACGGACCGACCTATAGTCGCACGCGACTAAAAATTATGGTTACACCCTGGGGGCCTATATGGTACTCATGTTATAGCTATGAACCAAAAAGAAATAAATAAACTACATAATTTCAAAAATAAAATTTATAGAACTATGTTCATTGAGTTGCTTCAGAAGAGAAATAGGGGGATATAACGAGCTAAAACTAAAATTATGAGAACCAAATTAGCATACCTACAAGCCACGTCAGTAAAGGATTCCAATGATCAACTAAAACAAGTAATGTTCGAAGTAGTAGAAATATGAAGGATGGATGTTAAGTTAATATTAGAATTACCCAAATATTAATTTAAATAATAGAGTAACTACAAGCTAAGGAGATTATTTAGCAAAATCTATGAACAGGATACCTGTGGTAAAAGGATATGGAAAATCATGAAACCTTAACCATATACAGAATATGGGAGAAAAGGATATGGGAGAAAAGGATATATGAGACGGGGGAGGAGTATGATAATGACCAGGTTTAGTAAGATGTAAGGGGAGATTGAATGCACCTTTTATTATTTTACATAAGGATATAACGATTTAAGGAACAAGTATATAAGATTGCAGCAGCCATAAATGCAAGACAAAGATCAATTGTTAGGCTTAATATTATTCAGTAAAGAAAACACGCCGACAGTAAATAAGATTTTAATAATAATATGAATGAAAAGAAAAAGAGTTAGAACAGCAATAACCCATCAGTGATAGAAATAAAAAAAAAGTAGGCAATGAGAGCCATAGCAAAGGCATTTCTCCCACACAAGTTAACAGATCTGATTCACGACGACACTTAAAGGAACATTTATCCCAAATGACAAAAGTTAAATAGGCCCTTGATAGAATAAAGAAGGAAAAGCAATTGGGGCATATGGCATACCACTCGAAGTGTAGAAGAGTTGGGCGAAGGTGTACTCCATCTAGACATATTTGAGAAAAAGAAGGATAATTATACACATTAAGCATACCTTGCGTATATATTTAACAGAAAATCAATTATAATACACGATTGTTAGACATAATAAATTATTTAATCACATAAGCGCCATTTTGACGGATGACTTCAAAAACTCTTCATCCATGAAATCTGTCAATTTCTTCATAGTAGCAGCTTTGATGGTCGCTAATAAGATGTGTTTAGGCTGGCGGTCACACTACCAACTTGTCACCTTGTATGCCAGGGAGAGGAACATCAGACGCCATTTTTGCATTGAGGAAGGTTTTAGAGAAATATGGTGAGAAACAAAAGGTGTTGCACGGAGTGTTTGTTGACGTAGAGAAAGCTTATGATCGATGCATGGAGTTTAGAGATACACGAGAGAGAAACGGGAGTTTTATGCGATAAAAGTTTAAAGTGTATAAAACTTTTGTTGGATCAGCGATGACCTATAGGGCTATGAAGAGGGCACATAGAAGGAACATGGATGCCTGTGGGAAGGGGATGAGAATGTTGGGATGGAAGCGCAGAGTTACGAAGATGGCTAAAATTGGGAACGAGATAAGATGGAGAGTAAAGGAATAGAGGCATTGCATACATTGCATTGGTATGGATAGGATGTGTGAAGAGAGGAGGAGGACTAAGTTGGCAGAAGAATAACGAATAGGGAGGAGCAATAAATAAAGAAGATTAACTAACCAATCTTTTGTCGAAAAAGGTGAAGATTTTTTTTCCTTGTCAACAAACTTTTGGGCCACCCTGTAATTATTAATACTATCTAATATCTCGCCCAAGAATTATTATTATGAGCGGGTAAATGAAATTTCCATGGTACATAAAGGTAAGCATTTAATATTTTTGTGAAGATTTCATATGATACAATCATATATTCGAGAAATTATACTAAATAAACTAACAAAATCAAATATTGACACGTTCAAAATAGAACGACTTTTTCAGGAACATTCTAGAAGTTTCTTGAAATCATCTGGCAACTTTTTGCTCAGTACAACCGCCATTGTTGTCGTACTCTCTCTGCAGAGATGCCACTACAGGTGAAACCGACTCTTTCCGCGATTTCAAGAGAGGTAGGAAGGTCCAAGAATGTGATTTCGCGCGTTCTAAGTTATACAATGAAAACAAAACTTATAAATCTTATGAAAATGTCGGTCGACCACGCATAGCACCGTCCGAGAAGACAGAGCTATTAGACGTTTCTCTGTGAACGCTCCCTTCGAGAGTGCCGGAGGAATTTCTCGAAAAGATAGGACCAAAAGTGGCAAAAAAGTGAGTCGTTTCAGTGTCCCGTCGCTTCAATGCATCCGGTTTAAAAGCTCTTTCTCAAGCAACCAAACCAATCACCAGTCACAAGAACCAGAAGGCGATATTCGAATATGCTGAAACTCGTGTTTTTGAAGAGATGAAGATTGGGAGGGAGTATTTAGTCGGATCTGATGGCAGACGCTTTGTTAGGCGTGCTGCAAGTGACAGACTTAACCCTAAATGTATTAAAAATCCTTCCAAGCAGGGAGGAGGCAGGGTCATAGTATGGGGGATGTTTTCGTCTGAAGGAGTTGGTGTACCTAAACATCGTACAGCGTTATACCTTCTCTCCGAGTATCTCTGAACCAGCCAACACTATTTATGCAGCACAACGCACCATGCCATACTTCAAAGAGAGTAAAATACTATCTGAAACAAGAAGATATCGAAGTAATTAAGTGGCCTGATCAGAGCCAGAACCTGAAACCAATTGAGAACATCTGGACATCATTGGAGACAAAGTTCGATACCAGCATCCTTCAACTGTGACTGAATTATAGACGAAAATTGAGTAAAAATGGAACAAAATAACATCATAAATTTGCACGTGTCAATATTATATTTTGTAAGTTTATTTAACATAATTTCTTGAATATGCGATTGTATCATATGAAATTTTCATAAAATATATTAAATGCATGTCTTTATTTACCATGGAAATTTCATTTCCCTACTCATTATATTTTTAGAAATAATTTAATAAAGGAAAATCTTTCCCTAATTTTGCTCGGTAGTGTATATTTAAGTCAATATTTTCATCGAAAAAATAACACAGACTTTCCCGAAACTTCTTGTGAGCATCTTGAAGATCTGAGAAATTTGCCACTTGTATTTGCAGTGACTACATTAAAAAACGGGGGAGGGGGGTACCCCCAACACACAACACAATATATATTCCAAGGTACGTAATAGACGAAACAAGTAAATGGCATAGAAAAGAGTGAAACATTTGTTTAATTTAAATGCAAAATCCTGCCAAGATATGATTGGCAGCTTGTGCGAAAAAAAAGCGCTTTTAAATAATTATTATAGATTCTTTATCTCAAATTCTATGGATGAATTGAAATGAGACTCTTGGCGTCAGAGACACCTGATGGCAACCTACGAATGTTACGCCTTGTATTTGCAATTTAATAACAAAAATAAAAACCGTAATACTTCAGATGACAAGTGAGCGAAAATAAATAGTAAAATTAAAGCAAATTTTTACACTCCATAATATAATATTTCTATATCGGTTTTATAACTGATCTACATTTTTTTTTACAGCGCCCATCTGGCGACTGCCACTTGGATCAAAGGCAGAAGTCGCTGTACTTAGTTCCAAGCCTAATATTAAGCTACATCTTATTATAATGATCCTAGCGTGTGTATGTGTTAGTATGTGCATTTAAAAGAAATTTCTTTTTTTTTCTTGCACAACAATTTTGAATGCGGTGTGAAAAAAACAAAAAAACAAGCCCATTTCCTCTCGCACACTTTCTTCTAAATTTTGTGAGTGAAGGGAACAAGAGCTGCAGACTTACCAATAAACGCCCGTAGGGCCGATTTTTGCTAGTTAAAATAAAAATGTGTAAAAAATACATCAAACAAAAAACAAGGCAAACAAACAAAGCAAAGAAAAAGATAAACAAACGATTTACCCTCGTTTTGAGGCTTTTTATTTATCATTGCAGAATTACAGTTTAAGGTTGAAATCCACACCACGGGTATCGAAAGCGTGTGGCAGCAGCCATGATGACTCAAATCGGCTACTCCATCCAGCAACTTTTCACACCCGGTGTGGCTTAAATCGGTAGTAATCGGAAGCCGTGTTCCCACTCGGCTGGGCCGTAGCACTTGCCATCCATTTATAGCCCAATAGCAACGAGGTCACATCACGCAGAAAGATTGTATGGAGAAATCTGTAAAGAAAGTGATGAAGCTAGAGGAAGTGAAAATAGGTGGTAGATATATAGCCACAGATCCACCTGCGGGCATGTGGCCCGGGGGGAACTGCAGGCGTTGGGGCTTGAAGGGCACATAATCTTCCAGATGTTAACAGCAGCATCGTTGCCCATGTTACAACTGACACCGGCTTCCGGGGTGGGTAAAATGATAAATATTATATATATATATATATATATATATATATATATATATATATATATATATATATATATATATATATATATATATATATAAATATATATATATATATAAAAATATATATAAATATATATAAATATATATATATATAAATATATATAAATATATATATATATATATATATATATATATATATATATATATATATATATATATATATATATACACACAAACCAATAAGATATACGAAAAAAGCTAATAAAAATCTGGGCAGCCTTGACACAACAATCGTAGCTTGGCGCAGGTGAATAATAAACCACAGTCATAATGACTTCATAAAATGAGCGCATGCGCACACGGACGCACCCGCGAATAACTAACCTAGGCCTCGACTCCACCGTTATGTCGAAATAAGACGTTTCGAATGCAATATTTTCCGCAACATCTGCCAACGAGCTCCAAAGTAAAGATTCGGGTAGAGCCACGATTTAGTGATAGTCCGATTTGAGTTTCGATTATTATTATCCATAAAATAATGATAAACAGGAAAAAAAAGCCGCATTACTTATGGCCTGAATTAGTAATAATTAGAATCGTAGACACTTCTTGGAGCGCGCAATTCTCCCCGACCGCTCCACAAAGGTGGCACATCTTGCGGGACGAAATATAAAGTACCCTCGTTTGTTATTTCAGCTTACTCATATTTTATAATTAAAACCCCCCCATCCCTATGGAGACCTGGAGGTCACCCAACAGAATAATTACGCTGTACATGCAGTACACTGTTCCACCCCTACCCCTGAAAAGGGTCCTCGCGGTAGGCACGCCCTTGAAAGTTAGCGAATGGTAGTCATTTGGGGCCCTGGAGTAAATGAACCCTAAACATGGTGGGGTAGTTAGAGGTGGTGGGGTAGTTGGGGTGGTAGAATTAAGGGTATCTGAAGTCAGTGGCGAAGTATGCCAATAACCCAATGCCATGACGGGTCTTTTATTCCCCTATAAATAAAAAAAAAAATCCGGTCTCGTGTCAATTTTGCAGGGGACACCAGAAAGGAATTCCAATTTGTCACGCCTTGCGACAGACAGACAGCGAACGCCCGTTTACTATCACACGTGTGTGTGTGTGTGTGTGTGTTAAAAAACACGCACACAACCTTAAAATGGACACTAGCATCAAGTGTCCTATTTTTTTGTATTAAAATAGGTGCAAAACAACATCGGCACAGCCGTTATCTTGGGATTAATGAATAGGGATCCCGCCCACTTGGGCGACTCCCACCATTATTTACTTAATCATGTGGTGATAACCAACGAGGGCATCTCCGCCAGAAGGTTTGAGAAAAGTAGTTGTACACAGTAGTGAAGATGGGGAGAGTGAATGTGTGGAAGTTGCGAAGCTCGAATAGTTAAACAGGAGACTACTTGGGGCGCTCGAGAGTATGTGTAAAACTCTCTCGAGTCTATCCAACCTCTAAAATTAATGTAGACCCCTTGTGAACGCTATGGCCAGGGAGGGAGGGGGCGCAAATCTCAAGATGTAAGCTACCTTATGGCCCTCGACGCTTCACTTGGCATTTCTTTGTGTGTCCCTCTACCCTTCATCATAGGAGGTGGAAGTGGGACCCGAATAAGAAGAGCCCTCTACTCCGCATCGCAGTACGGCGCCAATAAAGCCAGAATTGCCAACAGTCAGGGAGAGACAGAAGCATTTAAATGGCATCTCTGTTTCCAATTTTAAAAGAAGCTCGGAAAGAGAGTGATAAAATTAGGAAAATTGAAATGTGTGAAAGATACACAGCCAGATTAGAGTACCTCAGGGGTGATGGGCAAGACGAACGCACAATTCTCCTGAGCTTCACCGTTCCATTTAGAACTTTCACGAGTCTACTCAATATACAGTAGCTTTAAAAAAACTCATTTTCTCAATTCATCGATGCAGATAAGTTCTCAATAAACACACACACATACAGACACATCAAGGAATGACACTGGTTGGGGAGAGGGGGCATCATCAAAAGCGGCCAAAACAACCCATTGGTCCAGTTCTTCGGACAACTTTCCTCACACCGTGCGAATGGCAATTAATAACCACATTTCACCTTTAAAGATCCTGATTGTCAGAAGCTTCGATGTTAAAAAAAACAACATGAAAACGTTCTTTCACCCACACGGCTTTAAGAGTTTATGTCGATATTAAACTGTGGCTCCCAGTGGGTTTTAACTACCCGTTTTATATCCATTTTAGGGTTCTCTTTCAGCCTCCCCTCCCCCCCAAAAAACTTTTCTTTTACCAATAATTTTGTTCCCCCCCCCTTCTTTTACCAATGAATTGATTTTTATTTTTCTTTACCAATGAATTTCTCCCCCTTCCTTTCTTTTACCAAATTTCTTTTTTCTTTTCCTTTACCAATAAATTAATTTTTTTCTTTTACAAATAAATTTCACGTATTAACTAATTATTTCTATTTATTTTAATCGTTATTCATTTATCTATCCATTCGTTCATTACTTTTTTCATTTAACTCCCCCCCTCCCAAAAGAAAGGATTTGCACGAGAATTTTTCTATAGAGGAGCGTGATGAGTGGTGAAATTGTGAAGGCGATACACAACTCGAGTTTCCAAAAAGGAGAAACAGCTCGGAGTGCTAGGGAGAGGGGGGGGGGGGCTTCCCTTTGAATCTGCCCACTTTCCATAGAACCAATGCTTGCGACGCCCCAGTAAGACCCCCGCCCCTCCCCCCATCCAAGCATGAGGGAAGAGCGCGGGTTTCACCCGACTCGGCGGCGCTAGGGTCGGGGGACGCTTCGGCGGCAACAAGACGAGTCCCAATCTGCGTCCAAGCAACAGTTGGCGACAAATGCAAAGAATAATAAAAGTATAATAATAATAATACCATTTTTTAATGAAAACCAACGAGGGCACTTGTGGCTGAGTTAGTAAGGAGAGGTTTGAATAATGGAAAAAAGTGTGGAAGATATACATAGAGCCGCAGATCTTCTTGCAGGCAATGAGGAGGGGAGGGCACGCAATCCTTTAACTTCACACTAAGCGAAAATCAAAAAGGGGATCTCCACCATAAATTTTGCGAGGGGAAGTTTGTTAAGAATGCAGTGAAGTTGGGCGAAGTGAAACTATGTGTAAGGTAGATAATTCGACTCGTCTGCAGTGCTGCCCTCCACCCGCACCCACACCTCCATCGTCTGGGAGTGGAGGGGAAATGAAGACGGGATGGGCGGGGCGGCGGCAGGAAATTAGAGTGCCATTGGGGAGACACGGTTCCCTGGCACCCTCTCTGGTGCTCGCTTGGGACGAGTGGTCAGGTAGCGAGCGCAGTAGCCCCACAAACCACAATAATGAGGCCAATGAACATGAAGTAATCCAACAAAGGAACGTGGCTTGAGAATTAGGGCAGGACAGTGAGGATCTTCGGTCGAAAGTACAACCTCTTCGTTCCGAAATGCTGTGGCTTAGGAGAGGTGGTGGGTGTACTCAGGGCCCCACAGGCACAATTACAAACATGAAGAAGTATTGAAAGCGCATCGCTTCCTAACTAAATAGCCTCAACATCATCAATCTAACACAAAAAGTGAGATCGCAGGAACACAAGATGCGGGCCGTCATACTCCCGCCCATTAAGTTCATGCATGACGTCACAGAGGGCAGGTAGGAACACGAAAAAATAACCCCCCATTTATGCATGTAAATAACTAGAGGGAATATGAGCATTAATTAACGAACAACTTCAGAACACTATAACACAGTACCGAACTCCCCTGTGTGATACCCATAAATACCGCACCAAATACCCCTAAAAGGTCCCTATTTTTTTAACGAGTCTTCTCTAATAACAAAACGGCAATGGATTTCCTTTTCGGCCTATTTTCCCCTGGTGATAAAATCGAGATGAAGACGAGGGATGAAGTGCAGCGGTATGGAGTGAAGCGACGCCCCCACCACACGCGCGCGCTTTCTCCAGTTTAAAGAATGCACCCAAACGTCAAAATTACAAACGACGTCGACAAATATTATCTTTTTCTACCCCTTGGGGCCAGTTTGTTGACTTCCCTTATCTCTCCTCTTCCATTACTGTGGTGTGCGAGTGTCCCCACCCCCACCACACAGACTGGCGGCTTTGATAAGAAGCAGCGAGCGATAGAAAGGAGAAAAACTAAATTAAAGGCCTGGGTGAGTTTTCCCCGCTGGGATAGGCAGCCAGCCTCGTTCGAAGTTTACCGCTTCAGTTGTGAAGTCCTTAAAGGAGGAGCATCACGGAGGAGGCAGGTCGCACAGGCGAAGGGGGCCCACCTTCCTCGCTCCAAAGTGAAAATTCTGGAAGGAGGGAGACGGGCCCCTTTGTACCAGTTTAAAGGGACACGTCTAAGAACAAAGTGTAGCTGGAGGGGCAGAGCAGAGAAAAGTAAGGGGAAGGGTGGGGGAGGGCACGAAGAAAATTGAGGGATGAGTAGGGAGAGTCCATGCTTGATCCAGCAGTATCGGAGTCTTGGCGAGAGATCGACACAAAATAATTGTCACTATCAGAGATAAGAGGAAAACCAACGAAGGAACCTAAGCAAGAAATTTTTAGAGAAAAAGAGAGCGAGAGAAAAAGAGAGCGAGAGAGAAAGAGAGAGATAGATAAAAACTACAGAACTACAGAAACAAGGACCAACAAAGACTAAGATCCGCTTAAGGCCAGTCCGCTTACAGAAGATGTTAACTACCACTTTCTAACGTTATTGTATCATGCTTCTTTTTTTTTACATGCTGTTTTTTTGTTTTGTTTTTGACTATTTCAACTATTTTTTTAAATATTTCTATTCTACAGTACACACTTATCTGCATGTGTATAATTTGACCTTTCTTTACATACCTCTTCTAATTATTTCAATTCTATGGTACACACTTATCTACACGAGTACCCTTGACATGCCGGGTCAGCTATCCCTCAAATACGCGAACACGTTTCTTCGAACTAGGGGGGATGGGGTAATAGGATAGTACTCTCTTCTCCCGCAGCTTCGCCTGCTAGTGATGAAAATAATATACTTATAGGACAGACAGAAAAAGAAAAGGGGAATTCACATTCACTCCATGCATGGAGGCGTCGCTGGCATCTTTTTATTGCTCATTGTATTTTATTCCCAACTCCTTATTTCGTATGACGTTTTCTTCTATGCTCCTACTACCTTATGTTCACACTATTGAAGTACTCATCAAGTCGGTTCTAGAACATATTAACTGACGTGCTTTCTACTATACGGTTGGGCAGGCTATTCCACGTTTGCGGGATTTTAAACGAAGTAATTTTGAGCTATAGTAGAGTTAAATCGCTTGTACGCTAATTTTAAACTATTTTGGCGTGTGTTGGCCCTTTCGTCTATCTCGAACAATAGTCTGTAATCAACATTAGTAAATCCTTTTAAGATTTTGAATACCTAGATCAATTGTCCACGTAATCGTCTACTTTCAAGTGATAGTCGGTTTTATGAGCGGAGTCTCTCTTCGTACGTTTGTTTCGGATTCCAGGAACTAATTTAGTAGCCCGACGTTGTACTCTTTCTAACTGCGCTATATCCTTGTTTAGGGGGGGACACCAAAATTGAACCGCATATACGAGGTGTGGGCGCACAAGCGATTTGTATAGTGGCAGGATTATATCTTTCGATTTGAAAGTAAAATTACGACCAATATATCCTAGCATTCGGTTTGCTTTTTTACAAGAGATAGAGAGATAGATAGAGTGAGAGAGAGAGAGAAAGAGAGAGAGAGAAAGAGAGAGAGTGTGTGTGTGTGTGTGTTACAAGGAAAAGAAGTACCTCAAAGGCCTTGCGGCCCATGCCGAGGAGGCACTTTTTGCGGTTTCGATTCTTAGCACGTACTAATTACGCGCTATGAGATGATCAAGTTTTCAAATACAATTTGTCAAGTCTACTCTTGAACTGTTCGACACTGCTACTCTCAACAACTCCCGCTGGTAAGCTATTCCATGTGTCGGAAATGTCATATGTGAATGACTTACCCACCGGAATGGTATTGAATCTGGGCAGCTCCACCTTCCATCCGTGATTTCGAGTCGTATTCCGGATGAGGGTAAAGAACTTGGTGGAGTCGACATTTTGAAATCCTTTCAAGATTTTAAAAGTCTCTATTAGACGACCGCGCAGTCTTCGAGTCTCTAACGAATAGAGATCGAGCTCTTGCAGTCTTTCTTGGTATATCTTGTTCCTTAGCGATGGGATCAGTTTCGTGGCCCTGGCTTGCACCTTTTCCAGACGATCGATGTCTTTTCGATAATGAGGAGACAAGAACTGAACAGCGTACTCTAGGTGAGGCCTCACCAGTGAGTTGTACAAAGGCAAAAACAACCGCTTTTGTTCAAAAGCTGAATTGCCTCGTGATGTAACCCAACAGGCGATGAGCCTTTCTATCCACCTGTAAGCACTGCTTCGAGAATTTGAAATCGCTGCTAATCAGCACACCTAAGTCCTTCTCGACATCAGTAGACTCAAGACGCATACCTTGTAGCTCGTAGCCTGACCGCGGGTTCGCATACCCGATGTGCATCCCCTTACACTTGTCTAAGTTGAAAGGCATCTGCCACTTGTCAGCCCACTCGCCGATCATGCGTAGGTCACCCCTCAACATCTCGATGTTTTCGGGATTCGCTACGTTAGCTCCAAATTTTGTGTCGTAGTCAAATTTCGCTAGACGACTCACCAGTCCTTCATCTATATCGTTGATGTAGATGATGAATAATAGAGGGCCTAGCACGGAACCCTGAGGGACTCCGCTCGTTACTGACGACCACCGAGAGGTGTGGCCTCCGATGGTAACCCTTTGTCGCCTGTCGCCTAACTTTCTAACCATTTTGCGACCTTTCCTATTATTCCCAGGGCACGTACTTTCGCCATCAGTCGGCGGTGGCGGACTTTATCGAAAGCCTTTTGGAAATCCAAATAAAGTATGTCCACCGTTCGACTTCTTTCAAACTCACTCATTATCCAGTGGAAGAATTCAAGCAAGTTCGTGTTGCACGAACGCTTTCTTCGGAAGCCATGTTGGGTGTCTCTCAACAGGTCGTGAGACTCTAAATGGTTCATTATCCTATCCCCTATGATGCCTTCCAGTACTTTGCCCACGATTGAAGTGAGACTTATTGGTCAGTAGTTTCCTACGGTGCCACGGTCCCCCTTTTTGTGGATCGCGGTGACATTAGCCATACGCCAGTCTGCAGGTACTTCGACACTGTCGAGCGATGAGTTGAAGATCTCATAAAGATGAGTGCTCACCTGATCTTTCACCTCACGCAGCACTCTTGGCAGGAACCCATCAGGAGCTGGAGATTTATACGCATTTAACTGACCGAGCCTCCTAGCAACCTCTTCGGAAGTTGTAGTTATTGCTTCTAGTGATTCTAACTCACGATCTATCACTATCGGCGGTCTGCGTATCTCACCGTACCTTTCCCTCGTGAAAACCGAGAAGTAGTCGTTGAGTATGCGATCTATTTCCTCATCTAAATCCTGGAGAATGCCCTCCGCGTCCCTCAGGGGTCCGATGCATTGGCGTACTGACTGGTTTTCGGTTGTTCACGTACGCGAAGAACTCCTTGGGGCTCTCTTTGGAGAGAGAGGCTACACGAATTTCTTCGTTACGCTTAGCCGTGCGCACTAGTGCCTTAACCGTTCTACTATGGGTCACATAGGCTTCATGGCGCAACGCACTACTATTCCTCTTCCATGCTCTGTGTGCTGTCTTTCTAGCTTTAATAGCACTAGCGATTTCTTGAGAAAACCATCTAGGCTGAATGCTCGCTAGTCTGACAGCCTTCGTGGGAACGAACTCGCCCTGACGCTCCATAAAACGATTCTTGAAGTCGTTCCATTTGGAATTCGTCCTGCCTTCGTTAGTTGGTTGCATCTGGCCAAGTGTTCCCGAAGCCCATCGAAGTCTGCACGTGAGATCCAATTTACGTGCTCGTTCATTAGTACCTTGCGTACAGGGAGCACGTACTCCAAACCTTACCATGGTATGGTCACTACCACCTAGGCATTCATCCACTGACAGGTCAGAGACGAGGTCATCTTCAGTGGAAAATACTAGATCTAGAACGTTGCCCTCTCGGGTATGCTCGCCGACCCACTGAGTCAGAAAGTTGCTGTCAGCAAAGTCTACAAGCCGAGATGCCTCTGCGTTGCCCGTTCGGTCACTCCAGTCGACTCGGCAATTCAAGTCCCCTACCAGCAGCGAGGGAGGGCCGTCTAAGAGACTGGACAGTTTTTAGGACAGGTCTATATCAATCTCTACCGTCCGATGAGGAGATCGATAGGCCACTATGAACCTGTACATTGTATTGTCGACCTTGATGTCGACTACTAGCACCTCCTGCTCTGGGACAGTTCTGCATTCGATGGGAGATAGATGGACCCGTACATACACTAGAACTCCAACACCTTCCCGGTCAGCGCGATCCTTATGGAAGGTCGCGTAACCGGGTACTCTGAACTCACCTATGAAGTCCCTGGTGTCTGCACGAATCCACGACTCCGTGACGGCTACTATGTCAAGCTTCTCTGATGACAGTGTTCTAAGCTCGCAGAACATATTCCTTATTGAGCGGGCATTCAATAGAAGAATTTTTAGGGGGCGTCCGCTAGCCCTACTGCCCCCTCCACTTCTCCGTTTCTCGACGGTTCGTCGTGCGTCCTCCCCTCCGAAGGTGGATTTGGAGGCTGGCCATCACCCACTTCCGCCCTTCCTCTGTATCGACGGAAGGATTGGGTGCTGGGTGCTCGACCTCGGCTGCCGAGGGCGCTACTTCGTGGGATTCTCCCACTCGGGTCTCAGTCATCCTCCCCCCTACATCGGACTTCTTTACCCAATATAAATAGCGGCGGATGAGCTCACGCAGCACACATCTTCCACGGGCAGACAGGTGAGTGTCATCCTCACTAAACAGCCCTGACCGACCATAGAATTCGTCGAAAAGGTTAACCAAACATACGCCCACTCCTGATAGGATTTTACCTAGCCTCCAATTAATGCTCAGAGCCTTTTGGTTAGCCAAGGCACCCCCGGAGCGTCTCGGTATGATCCCAACGACGATTGGTTTTGACGTTTTTTCTTTCAACGAGGCTGCTAAACTTCTGACATCTTCGATGATGCGCTCAGTAAAGCCTAAAGAGCCTCCCCGTAGGAACAGGTCACTACCGGCGTATCTTGATGTCATAGTCTTATTTTTTTAACTTCTTTCAGGATTTCTCGCGTCTTCTTACCTGGTAGGCTACGTAAGCGCCACATTTCCTTGGGCACCCCGCTTGGCCGATTCGTCAGGCTTCTCACTTAAGAGTCTCCGATGACGATTGGAGACTCCCGGCACAAATCCAGGGGCGCAAATCTATTAGATGTTGAGACTGGCGTCGGTATCAAAACTTCTCTTGGTCTATGGGCTCCCCTTCTGACAGGAGTGAAGCCAACATGACTTACTCCTTCGGCAACGGCTACGCCGGAACTATCATCATTCAGGGGAAGTGAATGATTACATTTCATTTTCTTTTTCTGTTTATTCTTGACTTGGCCACTCGTCTCTCCGGGCACTACCGATGCAGTTTTGATCGAGAAGCTCGGCGGCAGTCAGAGTTGACTGGGTCGCTAATCTTGCGGCCAATTCTGCGACCCTATCCTCGAAACGGCTAAGCTTGCGCGCGTGCTCTGATTTCCTGGTCTCTATTTTCATCTCGAGTGCTCGAGCTCTCTCTTCCGAAGTCCTATATAGATCTTGTATCTCCCTACAATAGGCCACTGCTTCTTGGACCTCACCCTTTCGTATGCAAGCGGTGCAGACACTGCCCGGGTGGCATTTCAAAAAATACCCCTCAGGGAAATCCACACACCACTTATCCTTCTGGCACGTTGCAAATGTATATTTTAGAGCACCTGGTCCTCTCTTGCCTGTCATTCTGAAAGCTTTATACTTAATCACTTTACAACCAATCAATAAGAAAAAAGGGGGGTTGGTGAGTTCGCCCCCCGTGAGTCACTCCTGCCTATCGATCGAAGCCGTTTCGAAGTCTTTCAGAAGGCACGCTCCTTTGCTGCTGTTCGTCCGACCGGTCATCAAACCTCGGCGTGCCGTGGCTCACAACAAAGAGGCCATCGATTTCTCACCAAGAGAACAACGGAGCACGCTTCGTACTAAACTCCCACTAGTTCCCTTCACGACGGCCAGGATCTCGGAGTAGCGTCCAATGGATATCCCGCCACACCAAGACTCGACCCAAGGCTTTTTATTGGCCTTGCAACCAACCTGGGAACAAAGGGCCGTCACCTCAGACCGATACTACCAGAGGCACCCATCAACAGTCATTGGGAATGGTCAATAATTACGTGCCAGGGAAGGGGTTAATGAGGCACTACACTCATCCCATTCATCGTGCACCAAAGCATAGGACACCTCTCGCCCTAGTCTCTCGCAACCAGCGAGCGTCGATTGGACTTGTTTATAGAGGTTGCAAAGCCTCTCTTCTGACGCATGAGGTAGCTGCCAGGTACTTATATGTAGATAGAGAGAAAAAAGGGTAAGAGTGACACGATAGGAGTAGGTTTGGGGTATATTTTTTTTGTATAAGTGGAAGAGATAGGATAAAAGTGAAAAAGGAGAAGGATAGAGTAGAAAAAGGGAGGACGCACTTATTCTGGAACCTCGTTTCCGACCAGGGAAGCCCTACTAGGGGTACTCAGAAGAGAGGTAGCCCTGCCGACATAACTCGAAATGTCAACGGTACACACAAGCTCTCGTTCCACCGCGACAAGGGGGCGTCACCTCTACCTCAGAGAGACAGAGAGAGAAAGAGACAGATATAGAGGCAGAGAGAGAGAGAGACAAAGAGAGGAACAAGGAGTAACAAGAAAAGAAAGTACCCTAGAAGACATTACGGTCCATTCAATGAGGGTACCTTTGAACTACCAATCGAGCGGGCACATGGCTGCTCAATGGTTCTGCGTCCCTAAACGGCCGCTTTTCAAGACTTTGTCTAGTCTTGACTTGAACTGGTCAACATATTCACCGTTGACAACTTCCACTGGAAGTGCGTTCCACTTACCGCAGATACTGTAGTTCAAGTTTGAAGCCGTGATTGCGCGTTCTGTTCTCACTCAGTGTGAAAATATCCCGGTAGTCAACATTGTCGAACCCTCGAAGTATTTTGAAAACTTCGATGAGCTCACTCCAGCGTGAACAGATCTAATTCCCTTAGTCTATCCTCATAACTTTTATGTCGGATAGAGGGAATCAGTTTGTTTGCCCTAGCTTGTACGCGTTCCAACCTTGCGATGTCCTTTCGAAACGAAGGACTCCAAAATTGTCGGCATACTCCAGGTGCGGCCGAACGAGGGAGTTGTACGGATAAAGTACCATCTCCTTGTTACGGTATCCAAACTGGAGCTTTATGTAGCCTAACATCCTTTGGGCTTTCTTCTCTGCCTCGATGCACTGTTTCGAGAACTTGGGGTCGCTAGTGATAGTTACACCCAAGTCCTTCTCAGTGTCACTCACTTCAAGAGCAGTGCCATTAAGGATGTACTGAGATTTGGGGTTTCTGTGGCCGATATGCATTACTTTGCATTTCCCCACGTTGAAAGGCATTTGCCACGTGTCCGACCACTCCCCAATCCTTTGAAGGTCCTCTTGGAGGTCGGAGGTGTTGCCCTTCTTTGCCAAATTGATACCAAGCTTGGCCTCTGAATGGGCGCCCGTATCTAGCGGTGTCCCTCAAGGTTCCGTCCTGGGACCACTACTGTTTATTATCTATTCCAACGACATGGACGGAGACATGGTTGCCAAAATCTCCAGAGAGAGAGAGCTACAAGGACAAGAAATACCCTAGAAGACATTACGGTCCATTCAGAGAGAGTACTCGTACCTTTGAACTAGCAGTCGAGTAGGCACAGTTCTGATCAACGACTTAAGTGCCCAAACGGCCACTTTTCAAGACTTTGTCCAGTCCTGACTTAAACTGAGAGATGTTTGTTCGCAGAGAGAGAGAGAGAGTAACAAGGAGTAACAAGGAAAGGAAGTACCCTAGGAGACCTTACGGTCCATTCAAAGAGGGTACATTTGGACTAGCAATCGAACAGGCACAGGGCTGCTCAATTGTTTTGCGTCCCTGAACGGCCGCTTTTCAAGACTTTGTCTAGTCTTGACTTGAACTGGTCAACAGATTCACTGTTGACAACTTCCACTGGAAGTGCGTTCCACTTACCGCAGATACTGTAGGTGAAAAAATTTCCACACAGATTGCGGTTGTAACGCTTCAGTTGAGGTTTAAAGCCGTGATTGCGCGTTCTATTCTCACTCAGTATGAAAATATCCCGGTATTCAACATTGTCGAACCCTCGAAGTATTTTGAAAACCTCAATGAGCTGACCACGAAGTCTACGGGTTTCCAGCGAGAACAGATCTAATCCCCTTAGTCTATCCTCATAACATTTATGTCGGATAGAGGGAATCAGTTTGGTTGCCCTAGCTTGTACGCGTTCCAACCTTGCGATGCCCTTTCGAAACGAAGGACTCCAAAATTGTACGGCATACTCCATGTGCGGCCGAACGAGGGAGTTGTACAGACAAAGTACTATCTACTTGTTACGGTATCCAAACTGGCGCTTTATGTAGCCTAACATCCTTTGGGCTTTCTTCTCTGCCTCGATGCACTGTTTCGAGAACTTGAGTTCGCTAGTGATAGTTACACCCAAGTCCTTCTCAGTGTCACTCGATTCAAGAGCAGAGCCCTTAAGGATATACTGAGATTGGGGGTTTCTGTGGCCGATATGCATTACTTTGCATTTGTTCACGTTAAAAGGCATTTGCCACGTGTCCGACCACTCCCCAATCTTCCCAAGATCTTCCTGCAGGTGGGTAGTATTTCCATCCTTTGCAACGTTCATACCAAGCTTGGTATCGTCGGCAAATTTGGAAATCTTGGCAACCATGTCACCGTCCATGTCCATGACGTAGATGATGAATAGTAGTGATCCCAGGACAGAACCTTGAGGCACTTCGCTAATAACGGGCACCCACTCAGAAGCCTGTCCATTCACCACCACCCGTTGCCGTCTGCCACTTAGCCAGTTCTCGATCCAGCCGGCTACTTTTCCGTCTATGCCCAGCGCTCGCACTTTTCGGAGAAGGCGGCTGTGTGGTACCTTATCAAAGGCTTTCTGAAAGTCTAAGTACACCACATCCACCGCCTTTTCCCGATCGTGCTCACTGAACACGAAGTGGAAGAATTACACAAGGTTAGTCAGGCACGACCGTTGCCTTCGGAAGCCGTGCTGGGAACTCCTCAGTAGCAGGTTTGACTCTAAATACGACGTCATTTTGTCCACCATCATGCTTTCCATGAGTTTACCGACTATCGAAGTCAGACTGATAGGTCGGTTGTTTGACGGATGGCTGGGGTCTCCTTTCTTGTAGATCGGAGTCACCTCCGCCTCACGCCAGTCTCTAGGAACGCATCCGGTCCGGATTGACATGTTAAAGATAGCGCACAGATGTCGTGATACTTCATCGCACACTTCCTTCAACACCTTGGATAGAAACCCGTCCGGTCCAGGGAACTTATTCGTCTTTAGGTCAGCGATCTTTTTCTTTATTTCTCCTTCGGTGAAGTCCATAGCCTCCAGCTTTTCCCCCAAGTAGGAACCCTTCGGCTGGGGAATGGGACCACACTCTTCAGTAAACACTGAAGAGAAGTAGTCGTTGAGGAGGTTAGCATTTTCTGCATCTGAATGCTTTAATGTCCCCTCCTCATTCCTCAAAGGGCCAATCGTTCGACGGATTGGTTTACGGCTGTTCACATATCCAAAAAACTACTTGGGATTCTCTTTACAGAGTCTCGCCACTCGGAGTTCCTCAGACCGCTTAGTCGCCCTTATGCTGGACTTCACTCTCCTGGCTAGCCTCCGGTATTCGTCAAAGTCACCCGAGATCTTCGATTGCCGGTACACATTTCTCTTCTCCCTGATGCAGTTGCCCGATTTCTCGATTAAACCACTTTGGTTGCACAGAGGACCGATGGGGGCATTTCAGAGGGATGAAACGCGATTGAAGACTCATGAATGTGGTTTTGAAACTGTTTCAAGAGTCTTCAAAAGCCTCGCACTCTTCTAGCCTCGCGTCAGTCAGTCCAGCACGAAGACCTGCAAAGTCTGCTTTTTTCAAATCGAGTTTCCTCGATTTACTAGTTGCAGGCCCTGCCTTGGGGACTTTGACTACAAATCTAATTAGTCGGTGGTCACTGCCACCGAGCTCTTCGCCAACAGAGAGGTCCTCAACGATGTCATCCTCAGAGGTGAAAACCAAGTCGAGGATATTGTTTCCTCTCGTTGGCTCTCTCACCCATTGAGTGAGGAACTCGTTGTTCGCGAACTCCAGGAGTAGTGCGTTCTCGCCACAGGGTTCTCTGGTTTCCCAGTCAACTTGTGTGTTGAAATCACCCATGACGATACACACCCTGTCTTCGACAAGTTCTCCTAGTAGCTGGTACAGATCTCTGTCCTTTTCAACGAGTTGGGCAGGAGGTCTATAAAGCACCAGGGTCCTGTATCTGACAGGACCTATCTCTAGGTCAACACCTAGTAGTTCATGGTCGGATACGATGTTGAAAATCCGTCGAGTTGAGAGTATCCTTGACATACAACATCACACCGCCACCCTCTCTGTCTGGCCTATCTTTCAGGAAGAGCTGGTAACCGGGAATCGTGAATTCACCTTCAAAATCTCAGCTTGAGGTTTTTATCCACAACTCCGTTATGGCCACCATCTCAGGTTCCTCTGTTGCTACGAGGCCACTGAGCTCAAGAAACTTATTCCTGATTGACCTCGCATTGAACAGAAGAACTTTGAGGGAGTCTCCCAGTGTAGGACTCCCTACGCTCTTCCGTTTCCCGGCTTCTTTTGTGTGCAGTACCCCTCTTTGCCACATCTAAGAACGTCGTTCCAGGAGAGACACGGGCATACTGTCTTATGTCCACCTTCACTCTGGGTCGGACGCTCCTCTGCGTCCGCTCTACGACATCCTGGATTAAGTTACAGAGTACAGCCTTTCCCTTGAATGAAAGGTGCACTCCGTCCCTTTGGTAAAGGTCGTTTCGACCGTAAAAAGTGCGGTAAGGGTCCAGAAAGAAGACCCCCTTCCGCCGTACAAAGGTCGGACAAGCGCTGGTTCAAGGTCACGTTCCTTGAGTGAGCTGTCCGGCTAGGACCTCTTCTTGGGAGCATCCCTACAACGACCCGTTTGCGAGTTCTCAATCCGCAGTCGTCCACGGCTCACATGACCGTGTTGGGAATTTTCTCGCTGGGGCCTACTTTGCCTCCTCAGGGGTAGAGGTCATTTCCACTCACCATCAGGGCAACGACTGAATTCTCAGAGATCTGAGATTTCTCAGCCTCTACCCTGATGTGGTGGTTCCCCCGTCCTGGCTGGCAGCATACCTCCACACTAGTGCGAGGGCGGGTCGCTAGCAGGGGCTGCAAACCTTGTGCTTGGGAATTGCCCACAAGGGTAACCCTCGGGACATTTCCGTGCAGAGGTTTAAGGCTTTCCTTCCGGAAGAGAACTCTCGGTTCCCTCTTTCTTCTCCATCTTATTTTTCTTGTTCTTCTTTAACTTTTTCTTCCTTTTCTTATTCATCTTTCCCCCCTTATCTTCCTTTGTTATATACTCTTCTGTTTTTATATTTTCTTCTTCTGTTTCAACCTTCTCTTTTTCCTGTTTCTTTCCCTTCTTTTTCTTTTTCTTTGAGGGTTTATCCGTACAATGCTGACCTAGCTCTGGGGGTAAAATTGCAGATGCAGTGTTTACTACAAGGCTTAAAGTTAGCTCTGCTATTCTAGCCTCTAGCCTGCGAATCAGTCCGGCGTGTTCCACTTCTAGGTTGTTTATTTTCTCCTCCAACTTGCTAGACCTTTCCTCGGAAGCCCTGCATGTTTCTTTTAGCTCCTTGATTTGCCCGCTAGGAATACAGTCGGTGCAGGAACTGACGGGTGGCATTTTGAATAACACCCCTCCGGAAAGTCCACGCACCACTTATCTATGTGGCATATTGCGCACGTGTATTTTAGAGCTCCTGGTCCTTTTTTGCCGGTCATTTTGAACACTTTCTCTCTCAATACTTTGCGTCGAATCAATGATAAAAAGGGGGGTTGGTGAGTTCTCCCCGCGTGAGTCGCTTCCGCCTATCGATCGGAGAGGTTTCGGATCTTTCAGAAGGCACGCTCCATGTGCTGCTGTTCGTCCAACCGAGTCGTCAAACCTTGGCGGGCCGTGGCTCCCAACCAAGCAGCACTGACGGTCCCCGAAGGGGCCATCGACTTCTCACCAGGTGAACAACGGAGCACGCCCCGTACTAAACTCCTACTAGTTCTCTTCACGACAGCCAAGATCTCGGAGCAGCGTCCAATGGATATCCCGCCACACCAAGAGACTCAACCCAAGGCTTTTTATTGGCCTGGCAACCAACCTGGGAACAAAGGGCCGTCACCTCGGACCGATGCTACCAGAGGCACCAGTCAACGGTCACTGGGAATGGTCAATAATTACGCGCCAGGGAAGGGGTTAACATGGCACTACCCTCATCCCATTTATCGTGCCCCAACGCCTAGGACACCTCTAGTCCTAGTCTCTCGCAACCAGTGAGCGTCGATTGGCGTTGTTTATAGAGGGTCCAAAGCCTCTCTTCTGACGCATGAGGTAGCTGTCAGGTCCGTATATGTAGATAGATGGAAAAAGGGTAAGTGACATGATAGGAATAAGGATTGTTTTTTTTTGTTGCTTTTTTCTTTTTGTATAAGTATAAGAAATAGGATTAATGTAAAAAAAGGGGAAGGATAGAGTAGGATAAAGAAAGACGCACTTAGTCTGGAACCTAATTTCCGACCAAATCGACAAGGAAAACCCTGCCAGGGGCACCAGAAGATAGGTACCCCCGCCGACATAGCTCGAAAAATCAAGGGTACGCACAAGCTCTCTTCCCGCGACAAGGGGGCGTCACCCCTCTCCCTCTATTTTTTCTTATTTTCTCAAAAGATGTCCTGCAGGCAGGAGAGAGAGAGAGAGAGAGAAGGAGAGGGAAGGAGAGGAGAGAGAGGTGTTTGCAGAGAGAGAGAAAGAGTGTTTGTGTGTATGTGTGTTCGCGGAGAGAGAGAAAGAAAAAAAACGCATCTCGAAAAAGTATTTCCCCGCCCTCTTTTTACCCTCCGATGTGACATCAGGTGTAGCACGGAAAAGGATGTTATAGCTGACATCTCGAGAGGATTGAGTGACCTCCGGCCACAATGCTCGCAAGAAGTTTAGCACTAAATATCTTCCACACATTTTCACTTCCTCTATTTTCACCACCTTTACACAGCTCGTCTAAAGACCGCCGCGCGACCCTCGAATCAACCTGGCATCACTGGGATCAAGAACAAAGGAGCAGCCTTGTTTATTCGATCTCACGATTCGAGAGAAATCCCGATCCTGGAGGCGAGTGGAATGACCAAACGAAAGAACAGAAAACAAAAGAAACCTTCAAAAAGGACTTTTGCCGTCGACAGGTATTCGAGGAAAGGAAAAATAGGCCTTCGAACAATTTTGGTCGATTGGGTTTACGATTATCCCTTTATCCGTCGCATGAAAAAGGAAAGGTATTATGGACGACAAAGATTTTTCGCTTCACTTTTTTTCTAATTTGAGAAGTGAAATAGTAAAAAAAGCATGTTAAAAAGTAAAAAAAGCATACTATACTAGCAGTAGATAATGAAAGTTTAATTAACACCGTCTGGGTAAGCGGACTTGCCTTGAGCGGATCTTAGGGCCTTTGCTGGTTCTTGTTTCTGTAGTTTTGTAGTTGGATGATGAAGGGCATAATTGATCTTGCGAAGAAAAATGGAGGAAGTAGTAAAAATACGAGTAAGTAGAATGACAAGGATGAAAATAAGGTAAAGGATGGCAAGGAATATTAAATCTCGTTAAAATTCTCAATAAACATCCGCAAAGAAGTAGCGTTCAAAAGCTTGTGGTGCACATAGTACACACAATATCTATTATTATTATGTGCATGCTGTGGTGCACACAATATGTGCACACACAAACCCATGAAGTAGTAATGTGTACACTCAGCAAATGTAAATAAATTTATGTGTGTGAAACGAAACAAAAAGAAACTCAAATGAAACATTGTAACATGTAACAGGATATTTTATAACCATTCCCATTTGATTTCCCGAGAAGACCAAAGTCGCGGTGAAGAGGTAAACTGGGAATGAGACTAATAATTCTGTGGTTACTGTTTGAAAAAATAAACATTAAGAGAAAAGAAAAGGGAAACTTAAAATGGGTTAGCTCGATCGTAACGACAAATTACAACCCCAATATTATATTTTTATTTTTGGTAAGCGTTTGACCAAATTTCACCGTTTCAGTAAATTTTCTCACGAGAGAAAAGGTTTTCAAAAGTATTGTATATATATATATATATATATATATATATATATATATATATATATATATATATATATATATATATATATATATATATATATATGTATGTTTGTAAATGTATCCAAGTATAAAACGAGCAAATCGAGGAGGAGAGAGGATCATTCGAGACAAATAATTCGAGAGAGGGCATTCTAGAGATCCGAGGAGCAGTTTCACATATCGCTCGCCGGTCATACCAATCAAGTCGTTTACTCCGCATTAGGAGATGGCATTTACCTAACTGATCTTACATCAAGACGAGTATTATTCATTCATTGTACCAAAGCACGAACATTAAGAGAGTTGTATTTAAGCATCATCAAAGATAAGCCCGTGAAATCGATAATCAATCTCATTCGAACTCCTCCTCCATTTGCTACCCAAAGCCACTAAATAAATAGAACTGCAGTCTTCTTGTTTCCATCACCATTTTGCTCGAAGGCAAAATCATATCAGAATTTCTGCTCATCGCTCACCCCAAAATATTCATCATTACCTTTTTGGAGTCGGGTAATAATTTGTCGGAACGTTATCGTATCATCCAAATCCGGTTTAACGATCAGCGTTTCGTAACAATCTTATGGGGAGCGCAATAGCAAAGAGGATCACAAAACGAAGTGGAATATAAATATATCTAGTGACCAACGAAGAGATCCTTTCATCTTCCAAGCGCCCCCCCCCCTCCATAAGCTCTTTGTTACTTAATGTAGAAATAATTTACTAACGAGTGAAATGGAGGGGTGGGGGTGGCTCTCAATGCAGGAGAAAATCCTCAAAACTTCAATTTACTTAGATTATTAAAAAATAACCCGAAATCCAAAGGCCATCGACGCTCATCTCCAAATAAGCCTACGCTCGCACTGTACTCCGCTACCTGCCGCTCAGTTAGAAGTTTGTGTCCAGGAAACTATCTCAAAAAAGATTCGCGACAAATCGCCACTTCGCTTAGTTGTAGTGTTTCCTTTGTGTGCGCACAAATTTAGCAAATATATTAGGCGACTCTGCGTGAAGTTTACTGTGATCCATTCAGAACTTAGGTCGCCTCTTGAATGGCGGTGGCTCCATCAAAAATCCCCTTGTACAGTCTCCTCTAAAAAGTCAACAAGCCACAATCGGGATTGCACAAACCCGTCCCCGAATACACGGTAACGATTACTCGTCAAGGTACCGGTACAGGTAACATGGGCAAAGATCCCCTAGATTGGGGGATTCAACGATAATATGGCGAATAGTCTGGGGGTTGGGGCACGCAGTCGTCGTAATATGGTGCAGGGCGGAGTCTTATCAAATGGCGGGGGGTCCCATGAATGTGACCAATTCGAAGACGACATAAAGCGACCTGAAGCCACCGGTGCATTGGGAACTGTCGCGGCACATTAGCACACAAATTTAAGTTCACATCGATCGTCTCCCATCTTTTTTGCAAGTCAGCCCGGAGGGTTTATTTGATTCTTGCAATGAAGTCAGTGTAATTATTATTATAATTGGTGCCTGTCTATTAAGACAGACCAGTTAGCTAGCACTTCAACCGCTAAGGGCTATATCGTGCTGAGTCGTGTCAGGACGTATTAAGAAATCAGTGTAAGTAATTCCTAAATGTCCAGGAACAGCGGAAGATAACTAGCGGGGGCAGAAGCGACAAGGATACCACAAACCAGGGGAGAGGGAGGAAATTCGAATGTCCTCAGGGCACTCGGGGCATTTTTTGAGTCGGTATAAATCAATCCGGTCTCCGAACCGGGTACGAAACGTTATCTCCCTGACCGAGCGATGTATTAAAGCCAGCTCAGTCGTTAAGAAAGATGCAGCGGAAGGTAGAGCCCTGCCGACTTCAAATAAGGGGGGCATTGAGTAGAAGCTGCCCCTTATTCGAAATTAAAACTATCCGTGTGCACTGGCACAGCTCCAGCGTGACACGATGTGAGCTCCAAAAAGGTCGAGCGCAATACTCCGGGCGCTGTAGCTCTGGGAGCATTTTTTTTTTTTAGAGCCCATCTGGCGACTTTCCACTTGGGCATAAGTGGCCGGAAATACGACAGCCTAGAACTAGGCTACTTTAAAATAAAATTATGAAAAAATAACAATGATAAATATTGGAAAAACTTAACAATTAGGAAGCAATCTCCAGCAGCGGGGGGAGGTCCCCCTCACCCTGGTGCAGGAGCATGCAACCTACAAGGAGAACAAACAAAAAAACAAAATAAAAACTACCTAAATAAAGGGGAGAAGCCCGGCCTCCCCCCAAAATTCAACAAGTCCACAAGACAAAGTGCACAAACTCGTCACGAGTACAAGGGACTGGCCGTAGCGACCCCGCCCATCCCGGTACCGGGACAGGTAAAGTGCGCGAAGACCACCCAGACTGGGACATTCGACAAGAATATGCCGAACAGTCTGAGGGACGACACAGTCGTCACAATAGGGCGCAAGCGAGCGCTCCATCAAATAGCGATGCGTCACACGCGTGTGTCCGATTCGGATACGACAGAAAACGACCTGAAGCCACCGTGGCATTGAGGGATAGGTCCATGGGAACAGTCGCGGCGCAATGGCATGCAACTTTAAGTTCCCTTCGACCGTCTCATATCTTCTTTGCCAAGCAATCCGAAGAGCTGCCCGTATTCCTGCCATGTAGTCGGTGTGAGGAAGAGCGAAACGCTGGTTCAGTCGCAGAGTCCTCGCGGACTCTTTGGCGCCCTCATCGGCGCGCTCATTCCCCGAAATTCCTACATGTCCAGGAACCCAGCAGAAGATAATCTCGACATCCGCCCGGCTCGCCCAAACCGTGGCGTCACGGATATCGCGAAACAGGGGCTGCGGAGATTCCAATGCCCCAGAGACGACTCAGGGCGCTTTGTGAGTCGCTATAGATCACAATCCGGGCTCCGAACCGGGCACGTCGCGTAATCTCCCGTACCGAGTGGTGTATTGCCACCAGCTCGGCCGTGAAGACAGACGCAGCGCCTGGCAGAGCCCCGCTGACTTCAAACAGAGGGGATACGGCGTGGAAGCCGACCCCCTCTTGGGACTTGGAGCCATCCGTATACACTGGCACGGTTCCAGCGTGACACGATGTGTGCTCCAAAAAGGTCGAACGCAATACTCCCGGCGCAGTACAAGCTTTGGGAGCAGAGGCGTGGCGACAAATAGCCAAATGTGGTACCCTCCAGGGTGGCGTCCTGGGCAGAACCAGGGGCGCCACCGGCCCGAGAGCTATATCTACCTCTCGAAGGAGTTTCCTGGCCTTAAACCCAAATGGCTTAGGGTATGACTGGCGTCTCTCGGCGGCATAGGCACCGCCGAGATCAGCTGCGGATGCAGTGAAAGCTGTGGCGACTGAGGGAGGCGCCGGGCTCGCGCGTACAGGCGAGTGATGCACTGCACGCGGCGCAGAGCGAGTGGCATCTCCCCAGCATAGCTCTGGGAGCAGGTGTTACCCTCCAGTGTGGCGTCTTAGGCAGAAGCAGATGGGCCACCGCTGTGAGAGCTACATCGAGCTCTCGAAGGAATTGCTTAGCCCTAAACCGGAAAGGCTTTGGGTATGATTGCAATCTCTCGTCGGCATAGGCCCCGTCGAGACCGGCCGTGGCTGTAATTAGAGCCATTGGCGACTGAGAGAGAGGCTGGGCCCGCGCCTACAAGCGCATGATGCATTGTGTACGCGCAGAGAAGCTGCGGCAGATATGGACACCAGAGTTGCGCAACATATTCCAAGTGGGGCCTAACCAGGAAAGATCTCTCTTCAGACTTGTAGAAACAAGGTCAACACACCTAAGTCGCGTGCTCTCAATTATTTCAATAATTTTAAAAAAAATAACAAACAAACATATCATTTGACCTTACGACCTTTAAAACGTTCAAAATCTCATTGAAAAGTAAAATGATTATCATCTGAACGACCGACACATGGACCGGCATAGTAAGTAAGTCACCAACGATTTAAACATTTCAATAGTATGAAGGTCAACTCCTCCAAATTTTGATTTTAAGTCGCCCAACTGGTGACTGTCACTAACGGCAGAAAAAAATGCTAAAACAAAACAATACTCACACTAAAGAAAAACAAACAAACGAAAACAAAACAAAAAGCAGAATAAAAGCAAAAAGGAGTCGCGCTCTGGTCTCGGGGGAGGCTCGAAACGCAATCACACCGTAATCCGGTGTACCTACAGGAGCCAGCCCCTAGCACACAAGACAGGCGGGAGCGAGCCGCTCGTTACGGTACCTGGGAAAGTACCCCGCGAAAGAAGCTCCATCACACTAGGAAATATAAACAGGAAATTAGCCGAGACGATGGGGGAAATGGACTGGGGCGTCAGCAAGAAGGCGGCTACCGTCTCGTTCCACGGAAAAGGAGCAGTCATAGAACGCTTTCGCAGGCTTGTCTGTGATCTTTAGTTCCCCGAATAGCATCGGACAAACAAGGAGGGGAACTCCGACGCTGAGGGAGGGGAAGAGAAGGCATGGATATCCGGGCAGGAGGAGGGGATATGGGAAAGAGATAACAGGGAGTCGTTAAGGTTAATTGGAGGAGAGGCAGTGTCCAGTGGATGGTGGAGAGAGGCACGATCCAGAGTCATATGTTTATGGTCGTTGATGGAAAGCCAGGAATGAGAAAACGGCATAGTAGGGGGTAAGCGAAGGCTAGAAGCAAGTGAAAAAACAATGGATAAGGAAGTGATCAGAAATTATCCTGGAGGGGTCAGTTATAATAGGGCTATGAATTGGGAATAATGAGGAAAGATCAACAATATTTCTATGTATGTGGGTGGGTGGGGAGGAGACAAATTGAGAGAGTGAATATGGATCGAATATTTCGAAAAGTCGAAGATATGAAGGAGGATGGTGAGGAATGTTGAAGTTAAGGAGGATTTGTTTTTGTTTCTTCAGTTTAACGCACTTTTTCATCCTTTGCTGGGTCTAAACAGGCCCGGAAAAGAGATTTAAAAGATGCCAAAGATGACCTGAGAGAGAGCATCAGTTTCTCTTGGGGCAGTGGGGTCGGGAGGGTACGCCGTTCCTCCAGGTTTTAGGTATAGCATGTGCATTACTCCTGTTAGGGCCTACACCCCGTTACAGGGTATGAGCTTAGCGAGGCCACGAAACTCTTCCTAGCGTGTCAAAGTTGCACAATGGCGACCTCCCTGTGGGGCAGTGGGTTCGACCACTCCAGAATCGGACGGGAGCAGCGATCTTAGAGTCCCCGTCTTGGCCATTCACCACCGGGACTAGCCGTGGTTTTGTTTTGCTACCGATTAGCACTTGTTATTTGACTCCTCTCAGTAGGGAGGGGTATAGTTTATAAGGGATCCGAACCCTGGGTCGCTACAAGCCAGCTGCCCAATCAAACTTGATCCGAATCGGGAATCTATCCGGCGACTAACCATTGTTAGTTCGTCTTTGATTGGAAAGCCGAACCAAGGTACTACCGATTGATTTGTGAAAATGTTGGAGAGGTAAAACAGAAAAGGGTTAGTTAATCTGTTAATTAACTTTTGTATTGAAAAAAGTGATTTGACCTTTTCAGAGCTTCTCTAAAACGATTTTTAAATTCCGGAATTCTACTCGGTAATTTAAGTTAGTTGGTTAAGCCGAGAGTTTGTTTGTTTGTTTTTTGATGTTTGAATTAGTACGGATTGTGTTTTGACGTTTAAATAAGAAATACTTGTAAACAGTATTCTCGTATAAGTTTGAAATGGAAACAGAACTCACTTGGCACAGGGTGCTTTCATAATACCTTATCGTGACTTGGTATGAATCATTAGCACAAAAAAAAGGAATGTTAACGGAGGAAAGAAAAAGGAAGGATTTATAAATAAGCAAAGAGAAAAAGTGGGACTCGGAGAGTTAGAAGTGTCGTCTGCCCAAATTGAGGTCAACCCCTCATAGGTTGACAGACTAAGACGCCAAAGACTCCCGGGATGGGACGTGGCTGTTCGCCGCTCAGCGCCCTCACGCGAAATTTCGTTATATGATTAACAACCGATATGTATGTCCACATGGCCCCAGGAAAGATGAAAAAAAAAAACGAAGATTACTCGGACAATATTAACACTATACCTAGTGTACCTTAACTTCGTTGTAATGCGTATTTTAACTCTTTGCGAACAAATTCGGTAAATATTGATATCCCGACGATGTTTCATTAATTGGGAGAGGCCACGACAATAGGTAAATGTCTTGTTTATATGCACATTTCGGATTATGTAAAAAATAACAAACCCCAAATTACTCACGTCACGAATAAAAAACCCAATGTAAATACCAATAAAAAGAAAAAAGTCAAACAAAATTCACTTTATTGATGAGAAAATAGATTAGGTGGATCCTTTAAACACCCCCTCTCCCCGGCCAAAGCTTTGGGTTAGATTAGTTGACCTAACCTAACCGAACGTCCCACTTGATGAGTTGCGGTTTTTATTTCAATTTTCTCACTCAACCAATTCATAAATTCAATGCGGTAATTGAGACTTGGCCAAAAATAAGATCCAGTTCGTATGGTGATTGTGTTTTTAAAATTTTAAACCGTTTGATTGTTTTGCCATTTCTGGCATGGCTAGCTCATTTTTTTAGCGCAACTGGAGTGGATCCACGAACACACATGGGAAGAACAAGAGACTGAAAGGTGTTATCACCAAATTTTATCATTTCAAGAATGATTGCAAAATTACTGATGTCAAGAAGAGCTAACCCAATTTTTCTTTCCTCTAATACGATAAAAAAGGGGAATTTTGAGTTGTGACCATAACATTAGGTTAGGACACAGCAAATATTTATACCAAAGAGGATAATCATTCAAAAGTACGACCTAGAACCCTCCTCCCCGACAATAGGGATTCAAATCCCAGATTAAACGGTAGACTTTAAGTGCGATAAGCATCAAACATACAAACCGTAACTCAACAGCACAACCATGGGTGTGGAGCTCTCGCTAGCCTACTACAGGGTGACCCCCTAAAAACGGGCTCCAACTTTCGATGGGCTTAATTTATTAATATTGGGGCCTGGGTTTGTTTGTGGTTGTTGTTGTTGGGGAGGGGGGTTGGGGTTGGGGGGGGGAGGATGCGGTGTTGGATATCTGATTTTTTTTTTTTTAGCCCATCTGGCGACTTGGATTTCTTAAATCAGGACAGCGGTTTAATCCAAGCGATCGCGGATACAAAAAGTTTCCTACCTATGCATAAGATTACGCAATTTTCGAGTTCGTACATCATGTTACTCTCTACGATCGTCTTAAGTTTATATTAGTAACGTCACTTCTTCCCCTTTTTCTAAAATAAAAATCCCGGTATTCAGTTGATAACCTAATAGCAGGCTTTCAAATTGCTTATACTACGAGTTGATAAAAAATATGGATGGGGTGGAACCCGCCACCATAAAAAGGGGGTGTGGTGAAGGCGAAGCCACACCCGCAGTTAGGTGCAAAAGGTTTGTATAGTTATATAGTTCCACAAACTAGAAATTTGAAAATTGCAGAAAAAAATGATTAAAAAATAAGTGACGTCATCAACACAAACAAAAGACAATCGAAAAGCGGGTCACATGATGTACGGATTCGTAAATATAGGAATTTTATGTGTAAGAAAACCTATTTATTATTTTCCTATTATGCATTTGCACAGGAGCGCAATATTATAGATAAGCAAAAACTTCTAAATTCGCAAAAACAAAATAAAAGGAACAAAAATAAAATCGAAGTTATATCCTAGATATGTATAACTTCTGGCACTTTTAATAATTAAGGCGCGGAAGTTTTTAATTATGATGTTAGAACGATAAATAGATTGGCAGAAACGTGTCAATGATTATTTTGAACCGAAAATATAATGCTAGGGTTAGTAGAGGGAGGGGGGGGGGGGTTGATTAGTTTTGTAAATTTATCTTTAGGCTGAAATTTTTTGTGGGTTCATTTAGTTTGTTCTTAGTAAGTTCTGCTAGGTTTTGGGTGCCGTTCTCCCCGCCGGAAAGGAACCAAATAAGAAGCCTATTGTTGAGAACTTACCGTAGCATAGCCTAAAGGCTTGGGCTTCAGTTCAAAATGGCTTATCTTTGTGATACAATAGTGATTGTGTTATCGCGTGAATATTATCGTTAATCTGCAGAATTACCAAAACTAAACCTGTTTAAATAACCAACTACCCTTAAACTTCTGCATCATAGTTAAATTAGCGTCTTACCTAGAGGTGCTAATCATTATCGTGATAAATGGGTATTTATTGAGAGGAACGCGCGGTCTTCGACATTTTCTCCGTATCGCGACATCATTGTACAATCCATGTCAATAATTTTAGTAGACAATTCACACCAGGTAAGTAAAATATCACCTTGGTAATACTTCAGATTTGGGACGCACGGTAGGTGACGCTGTTAGTAGGCTACAATTTTGGGCTACAATATATCTCTTATGACGTCAGACGGTAGCTTCAGATGTGATCAATCACGGCGTTATATTTTTTTTGTTTAGGGATTTGTAACTTTTAGTCTGTATTATTTACTAAATATCTGCGCCTCTGCTCGTTTATAGTTTTTTCTAAGTTAGGTAAGGTTTCTTGATGTCTTTTATTGTTTTTTGTTTTGTTTTCGTATTTTTTGTTTCCTGCAAAAGATAACAGCTTCTTACTGGCAACATCGTAGCTTATAAATAGGACCCGTTTTGCAAATGTTTTTCTTTGGTTATGGCTTTTTCGAATTCGGCTTTAGTTTGTATAATCACGAAAATCTTTTAATTATTTAGAGGCGCATAAACTAATCAAGAAACCTATAAAAGTAAGAATTGTTTGTTATTAGGTTAAGTTTTTCTGCCAGTAAAAAGCTGTTGGAGGGGGAAACAAACCCCAATAAAGTCAAGGGGACTGCTCGTGGGGGAGATATCACTGCAGGGGGCCCCCTGTGATGATCCTGAGTTTCAATCAATTGGGGGGTCTGGGGGGCGCAGCCCCCCCCCAGTATATATTCATATACAAAAAAAATATAACGCCGTAATTGTTCACATCTGACGCTACCGTCTGACGCCATAAGACATATATTGTAGCCCAAAATTGTAGCTTATAAACAGCGCCACCTATCGTGCCCCGAAACTGAAGTGTTACCATCACCTTTTCCACTTTTGCTAATGCTAGATTAAAACTAAACGTGTTTAAATAACCTACTAATCCTAACCTTCTACATCGTAATTAAATTAGCATCATTGTTTGTAATATGTATTATTTCTTGAATTTGTGCAATGAATCTCCCCCCCCACCCCCCTATAGAAGGCTTATGAGGTCATAATAACACAATCAAATGCGAATAACTCGGAAACCAGTGCTTTTCATGCTGAATAAATAGCATGACACAATTTAGAGACACCTATAGATTGAGAGAAAATTTTCTTTAAAAACGGATTTATTAATCTTTAGAATTACCGTCTTGTTTTAATCTTCCGTTCGTTGTATCCCAAATTTTGCTTTGGGCTCTGGCATGATTCTTTTCTCACTAAACACTTTTATCTAAATCGCGCCTCAAATTTCATGTCAAAAATTAGTTTTCCCCCCCAAAATCGATTAATTTCTGTTCCCATCAATCAACCATTTTCAACTGGAAAGTTTAAGGTTCTACTACTACTTGCATCCTGACATTACACGTATGCTGTTAAAGATTGCGGGGATAAAGAACGAAGTAGGCCAGATAAAGGATGCTCATATTTCGTAAACAAATTTAAATTTGACAGCATATGTTGTGACAAGGGGAAGAAAGTCATGTCACGTTAGCGAAAACAAAACACATTTATCGTAAATCAAGAATACAATTTCTTTATTCTTTAATGACATTTTGTGTTATCTTACGCGATGCGACTCAAGAGGGCCTACTTCCTAAAGTTCAGACCTATAAAACTTTGCTATCTATGTGAAACAATTAAGAACACATCTTCAGCCATGTGATCTTTCCACAAACTGGAACATCGGCATAGTGCGTAATTAGACAAAAGGACAATTATCTTACAATATAAAGTAGGCCCACGGCCAAAAATATCCCACATGTTATCAAAGGCAAAGAAACAGTCCATAGAGCTATTTTATAATAAACTTTTTTTTTGCACGAAGGCAGGATTACCCTAACTAGCCCATATTAATCCAGTTTTCATTCCCTTATCAATGGAGTCCCAAAGTACTCAGCTACAGTAGTAGTAGGCCATGGGTCCTTAGATACGCAACCGACTATGGATAAACGAATGTCCTCTCATAGATTATTAATCTATTAAATCTCATCAAGGCACTGTTTAATTCGTAGCTTGAAGGCCTCGGTAAGACTAAAAATATACGGAGAAAAGATTCTTAACAAGTGTCAAGAAAAATAGGCTTTAAACCGAACTGAAATTTACTAACCTCATCTTCTTTATTAATTTGAAGCTTTCCCCAGGGGTCTGGTAGCTGCGCAAGCGGCATTCCCCCAAACTAGATTAAATCCACACTAATAATGAACCGAAAGAGGCGTAAAAACGTAAAACAGAACCTACACCTTTCACCAACTCAACCAGACTGTTAAAAACTATGTAGTATCAGTAGGGCAGGATCTACGGAGAGACAGCAAGGCTCCATTCGGCTCGCTCGATTCTAAGACCTGAGCATTGGTGGCTGGCCAATTCGTCCGGAAGTGTGACCTTGACTTAAGCCTTATTCCTCCTGTTTGTTGAACAATAGGCTTACCATGGCACGGAGGTAAAACTTAGATTGTGAGAAATAATTAAAGTAGTCATCAAGGTTGACATGGTGTTTTAACGAGTATATCCCATTCAATGTTAATAACTTTACTCTAATTAAGAATCAGTTTAATTAATTAAATTAACAGGTAGCAGTTGTTTATAGCTCAATTAAAGCCCAATTTTATACAATTTGCCATTCCGAATCCCGAATCAATATATAGCACACAAATACAATTGAGGTAGCCATTCATAAATTCTGCGATAGAAAACGAACTTTTATGGCTAACTAATGTATTTGGTTTCCATTATTTATTTATAATAAGGAAGTGCTATTTTTTTTTCTAATGAGCCAAACTTGATCATTAAATTAAACAGAATTAGTTTTTTTAATTTATAATTTTTAAAATGCAGCAATTTATGTATGTAATTACTTTGCAAATATACACATCTTCTATCGCGAATGATGAAAACGATAAAAAATTAAATCTTTGAGAGATAAGGCATTGTCAGAACCGTCGAATTTAACGCACAGTGCCAACGAGAGCGTATCAACGCAGGAAGTGTACCTAGGCAATGGCGTCAGGAGGGCAAACTGAGATGTTAAGGTCGGGAGAAAGCACAATTTTTTCCGATGTCAGCTGCCTCGGGTTAAAAAAAAAGGTAAATTTATGGGGTGTTTATATAAAGGGAGCATGGGAATTGGTTCAAAACTTATAGCGGGATGACTATGTAACGGTATATATGAATGGGGAATTATCTGACTACAAAGATGATTCTTCAAGGGTACTCTTATTGTTGGCTGGACTTACCGAAGGCTTAGTGTAATCAAGGTAGAGCAGGACGTTGCAAAATATATAATTTCTGCTAATATTGGTCTATAACGGGGCAAGCGGCACGTCACGAAGTTACTTTGCGGGTGAATAGTAGTCTATATATATATTCAACGCGAAGTATTAAATTCTGGAGCGACAAGACTTGGTCAATTTAAAATGGGTTCCGTAAACGCAAATACGGGTATGACAATACTTAATAACAATTATAATGCTTAATTCTTAACTCTCTTTTCTTCTCATTGCTCGCCTATATATATATATATATATATATATATATATATATATATATATATATATATATATATATATATAGTTTCATTTCGAGGGAGGCGTGGCCTAGATTTGCCTGCGGGACAAATCTTTTTCGTCGGGGCTCATTAGTTCCACTCCTGAGCTGAGTTTTGAACTGCTGTGTATTACAATTTACTTACACCTCCCAAGTTTTATCTATATAATAGGATAAGCAGCTTAGTGATACAATTCTCTTTGGTCACCGGGTGTATTTAACCAGGTTTTTCGTAGACTTTTGTCTTTCATGAAATCTATTCTGAGACGTGAAATGTTTATTTACGCCTTGTCTTATTGACACAAGTAATTCTTACCTTTCGCGCGTTCGTAATTGTTTGTCTCGCTCTCACTTTCAACGGTCGCTTGCCTTCTATATATATACATTGAAAAATATATTATATTTCTTATTTTTTTATTCAAATTTAAAACATTTTCAATTCCTATTCCAATTTTAGACATTTATTTTATATGAGTGGAGTATGCTAGGATTTATAGGATTTAATAAGACCACTGCACGTCCATTTTGTGGAGGTTTTTGCTGGGCCTATTGAATCCTGCAATTTGGTGCCAGTAGCCTACCTATTACATAACTCAATCACTACAAATTCAAACTTAAAATAAATATATAATAATTAATTAGAGACCTACTTAAGAAAATAATCATTATATTGCCATTCGCATTCTGCGGCTGGACGAAACTTTCAAAGTAAAAAAAAAAAAAGTTTTGTTTGATTATAATTGCCAATTTATGAAAGCCTCATATCTACATATTCATGATGGAGGGTTCTACGATCTATGGTTAGTTTCAAAACACAACACTACCCTTTCTGCAACGAGGACCTGTTCTAGTAACCAAACTCGCTCGATTGTCATTTTGATCTTTATGTGAAGTTTTTCATTACCTGATCGGGGAATCTCGTTCAATATCCTAGGGACAGTGGTGCAACTTACTTTACATATATGTATGAAGATGGCCTTATAAGGTTCCTTAAAAAAGGTGTGGGTACGTGTGTAAAAGGAAAAAAAAACTACTGACGGCCCTTTTCGACCGAACGAGTGACGAGGAATCCATATCATTGTCGAGAATTGTAATCACAAACGTGTTACTAGACGGCAAATTGGGGAGGACGGGGGGGAGGATTCTGATTGTAGAAATGAGTTATTGTTGTTACCATAGATACGTTTGACAAACCAAAGTCCTTTGAACAAATCCGGAGGCTTAGGGTTGTTTCGTTACTATTATTGCTGCTGTTGTTATTCATAGCTGCCCAGGAGCAGCTGGTCTCTGCTTCCTCCGACCACTTCTTATTAATAAAGACAGCAAATAATTCACTAAACTAGGGATATTTTTTCGAGGAAGGGGTGGGGGCTTCCATATACTGTATGGACACTCTCAAGTATATATCATTTCTCACTTCAACCTTACCTCTAAAGTTGGTCGTTGGCAATATAGTGAAAGAGACTCAACTTCGTGTCATAAGTCAATTAAAGCCTTTTTGAGAGAGATTTCCAGTCATTTTGGGCATTAAATTGAAAGAAACTTAGGTTCAGATTTCTCACGGTTGTTCTTTTTTAAAGCCTTTTGTTCGTGTCTCCAGAAACATCGAATGGAATTTGGATATGAAGATTTTGAGAGATTGCTAAGTAATTGGAAAGGGATTGTTTGTTGCTATAGTTACGCTTTGAGCCACCAATTCATCCCGAGTCCAATGTGTGCACCCATCCAGTTACTAATCGCACTTAATGTCGCTAGTGTAATCCCACGAGAGAAAGAACGAACTGAAAAATAAAACTAAAGTACGAGGTTAAAAAAATACTCCAATAACATATCACAAAGACTGTCAGTCCAAGAACTAGCATAGTTCTTTACATTTCTTCTTTTGTCTGCTCATTAACTCTGGTCCTACCTACCTCTTTTCACTCTGTGACTACCTTACCACCCATGTGATTATTATTATTTCATGAATATGTGAGTATGGGTGTTTCGCCGATGTATGTGTGTGTCTCATTCGGTCATTTTTTCGCTACTGTCTCTTCTCATTGTTGAATATATATATATATATATATATATATATATATATATATATATATATATATATATATATATATATATATATAGTGAGGCATAGAGGACGGTAGTTTTTGAAAAATTCACAAAATCATTAATTTTATGTTGGTATTGAATTAGCATTTGACAAAATCAAGTGTGGTGTCGTCCATTTTCATTGATGCATTTCTGAAGGCGTTCTTAGAAGTTGGCCTCCACTCTTTTAAGCTTTGCTCTATCAATTTGGTAGACTTCCACGCGAATAGCTTTCTTCAAGTCGTCCAATGTACGGGGTTAGTGCTCATACACACATACCTTGAGGTTTCTCCACAAGAAATAATTACAAATGGACAAATCAGGAGACTGAGGGGGCCAAGGAGTGTAAAAAAAAACCTCCACAAACCTCAACAATCAGAATGAGCGCACGGTAAGCTTCGGCCAGGATGTCTCCGAGGTCCATTAAGTGTTTACGACCAAGCACCCGACATCCTTGATGATGCAAGGCGTCGTGGCTACGAATTGCGAGAAGATGCCACCGGTGTGGTTTGGGGCGGGTACAGGCTCACCTTGGCCGATTATAGTGACATCTTTGGCCACGAAAGTCCTCCCTTGGGTGAAAAAGTTCACGAAGAAAGCAGACTACGTCTTTCAGCAGGACGCTGCCCCGATCCATACGGCCAAGGCGTGCAAGAGTGGTTAGGGTCGAACATGAACTTCTGGTCAAACGATTTCTGGCCGCCGCAATCTCCCGACCTCAGGGTGTGGGCGCATGTCGAGGGTACAACCTGTAAGGTCCGCCACAGCAACGTTTACGAACTGAAATCCCCCGTCAACAGCGTGGGGGCTAGCATGAGGAAGGGCTTTGTCCACAACGTGTACGCGGCCTTCAGGTCTCGCCTGGAGTGAGTTTTCGACGCTGAGAGCAACAACATTGATTAATATTACAAATTAAACTCATATTTATATGTTAAAATGATAAACACGTGTCTAAATACATCAAAACTATCATTGTGTGCTTTGTTGAGAGCATCGTAACGAGTCTAACAGGGCTTTTGCAATCCCCGCCATGTTCAGTAGTGTCTGTCTTCTGTTTCATCTAGTTATTGTTCATCGCTTGTATATTGCTGATGTTACTAGGGTCAAGGAGATTTTCATGGTATGCCGCTCTCTGAAGATGAGGCTCGAATTCTGGAACGATAATATTCTGGATCTTAACTATTCTTTTTAAATAAAATATTTATCTTCTCTCTTTCCTAATGTTAATTTTTATCCTACATCTGATCATCCTGTGGTCACTGATTTTTATTTTGTTGATGACTTGGAAATTATCAACAGTAATTTTTTTGTCAAACAGCATATAATCAATTTTATTGTATATCTCATAGTTTGTACTTCTACAAGTCCAGCTCTGATGCTGCTTCTTTATGAACAGAGTTTTAGCAATTTAGAGGTCTTGGGCCAGTGAAAGGTCAACCAGATCTTTTCCCCCTTCATTTCGTTTCCATATTAAGAACTTTCCAATGCTTGACTTTCGCATTCAAATCTCCCATGACGATGTTAAAATGGGATTAGCTTTGTTTAGGCTTGTCCTGATGTCGTGCGTACACTTGGACTATTTTGAGGTTGTATTTCTTAGAGACTCGTAGGTTTATGTAAGCTACTCTTCCTATATGCGGTGAAACTCTACCAGCATTTTTTTAAGCTTTCTATTTAACAGGGATATAACTCCATGCTGTTTTGGGTCCTCTTTTCCTTTGTGGTAGATATAGTCAGTGGTAGTCACTTGTTTCAGTGATAGCTTCCCAGTATCTTTGAGTTTCACACAGACCAATTATATTCTTTTAATATAATAGTTTTCAGTGAGGAGTTCTGTGAGGTACCTCCTCAGATAGTGTTCTGCAGATGTAAGCTGCAATGTATAATAAGTCTTTCTTAAGGTTTTTGATGTCGTCGTTGGGATTGAATTATAATAGGCAGTCGCCTTCTGACTTACAACACCCCTACCTACACATGCACTGTGGTTGTTGTAGTCAGTCACACTCTGATTCACTTAACCCATGTTTACACAAGCAATGTCGTTGAACCTTACTTTAAAATCCGCTGATCAGACAAGGAACGCCAGAATTTCCCTAGGATTTGTTTCATCACGAGAATGCAAGTTGGTAGTTAGGGACCTTCAGCGAAAGTACACGACACTGGATTTTTTTTCCGTGTCGAATCGAACCAACCCGGAGCCTTTTGTTTTAAAGTCCAGCACGACGTTATTGAACCATATATATATATATATATATATATATATATATATATATATATATATATATATATTAGTGTAGTTGGATAGCAGTCTTTCCTGAAGAGGTCAATAAAGCGTATGTTGTAAGAGTAGATGTAAGTAGGGGATAGAGTAAAAGTGTGTGGACAGATAGCAAAGGAGGCTGAACATCTTAGAAGCCATATTAATAAATGAAGATAAGCCGGCCATCAACAGTCAAGCGACAAGCTGGAATTGCACATTAAAACTATTTTAAAATTCCACTCACAGGAGTGGCCCAGGAGTGGCGGAATAAATGCCCCTTAAAAATCATTTTATTCCACTCGAAGGCTGAAGAGTTCATTGAGAAAACTACGCTAAAACTACATATCTTACCCGATAAAGGAGGAAAAGGATTAGGGAGGCTGCCTCAAAACGTCAAGATCCCCTTCGCTATCCCGATGGGGACTCTCCGGACGACATTTTAACCCACCCCTAGGCGACTTAATGTCGACCTACACCCCCCCCCCTTCCTCGACGGAGTCGCGAAGCCGAAATGAACTGATCGGCCACTCATCTAGTCTCGCTCCAACTATGACGGTCCACTTGGATAGACATAATTGGGGACGTAAAGGAAAGCAGGTTTGAGGACTAGCCCACTGTGGAACTCTACGGAAGAGACGGCCCTGTTACGAGACGATGCTGAAAGCTTTAGGGAAGAGTTCTCTCTAATCTCTAAGGGTAGCTTCCGGTCAAGACCACAGGGGGATATGCAACCGTCCCTGTGTAAGTTGGAAACAGTATCGATAACCAAACCCCAGATGGGGCGGCAACTCCGAGTGGTAGTAGTTGATTCTATCACCACCTATCATTAAGTCCGCCACATTTCACCCGTCTGAGGGGTTTCCTCAGGTTCACTCATCATCATTCATCCCTTCATTTGGCAGTTCACGTTTACGGAAGCTCAGCGACGAAGTAGAGGGAGTCATCAACAAACAAATAAAGAAGGAAACGTCATCGTAAGAAGAAAGGGAGCACGAAATTATACTAGAATCAAGTCACTACCTGTAGAGAAATGGCTACCTTAAGCATCCTGGAGGAGTATAGGTACATTAAAGCCCCCTCTCATGAGGAGAAGCGTGGGAAAGGTAGCCGGCGAAACTGCTTACCATGTGTGATCTCCCCGCCGCTGTGGGCAGTTGGAGCTAACATCTGTTTTAAGGCGACCACCTAAGGTCCTTAAACGACGTTCTAACGATCCAATTACCTACGAGACCCATAAACCCATGGTTATGAAAAAAAAGCGGTGCGAGTCCGAAGGCACGCCAAGTAGCGGTGTGGTTGCGAGCCTCTAATTTTCGAGCTGACTTGGGTACCCAAGTGCTACCTCAGGAATTCTCGCTCGCCCCAGATGCTAACTCACCATTCCCCCCCCCCCCTTTGCCTCTGTGGCCTGGTCACTTCCCCCTTTAGATGGGGCGGCAATCCGCCTATAAATAAGCCCCGCAAAGAAAGAGAAGGGGATTATCAGAAGTCGATACGCCAGAGGAGGATTAGTTCGTGAAGATCGATCCATCGGCCAGACAAGAAGATTAGAAGTCGATACGCTAGAAGAAGGGCTAGTTCGTGAAGATCGATCCTTTAGCCATACAAGACTATTTCCGTGAGAAATGATAGGAGAAGATTGAGAAAATCGATCCCCCCTTCTTTCAGGGCCGTATTAACCTAAATAGTCAAGCTTTATATCGGTGCCATACCGAAGAAGCCTGTTCAGTCTGCAAAGAAGTCCGACTAAGGAAAAGCAAAGCCGCTCACCCTCGAGCGACTCTCACATCTCAAGCTCCGTAAGAGTGAGAGGAGAAGAACCCAGCCCCAACGAGCTCCCGTTCTTTAATTACGTTGAAGAATCAGCCCCCGTCACAGGCGACAAGCAATCCCTCCACGAAAATTCAACCAGCGGCCACTACTCTTCAAAGCGAGAGATAAGTCCTCCAGCGACATCCGGCAATCCCTAATACCTACCTGAAAGTTAAAAATAACATTTATATCTCTATTGCGATAGTAGAAGTTTAGTACGTCCCACGTTTTAAAGAAGAGTAGAAACCATTGTTCTTGAACCTAGGTCATATGTGTTTGTAGACGAGAGTACGTTAATTTAATGTTTAACGCTAATTAAATAGAGTCGCGAAAAAATACTAATCGGCAATGGGTATGTTTACAGGAAGCCTGTTTCTTTATTTTTTGTCATTGAAAGATCTTTGAGGCCAAAGATAGAAATGTGTTAACTGTTGGTTTATAATAGTTAAGTGTTTCGTTTAAATACATGTTTATTTTGGTAGATTCTGGTGTTTCCTCTTATCCTTATGTGTTTAAAAATAGCTCTTCCTTAAGAACAAAACTACTGAATAGCACTCTTAGAACAAAGCCTACTTCATCATCGAAGTAACTCACGCCCCTTAAAGCATACCGCTACTAAAAGGGTGTCGAAGAGTATAGGGATCCAAACCAAGGGTCATTTTACGACACTATTAATAAGAGACTTGGGAGAAAAGTAAACCCAGTCCAGAGGAGCTACTGTCTCGAAAAGATGGCCCAAGACCATACAACCAGAATACTTCTGCGGGCAGTCGACGGAAAGCCCAAGCCCAGCAGAAAAAGCGTATTCGAAGCTGTGTATGGCAAGTTGGGCATTGCCATGGTGAGACTGCTGGACATAACCTCGGGGTATATCGTAATCCGCAAAAAAGAAAAAGACATCGAAGACATCACCAAGTAGAAGGCAGTATAGGTCCTTAGGGGCATTGGGCTGCAGCCAGCAGTACCACCAAAGATCCTAGCCCACAGGAGCGTGGTGTTCCGGCGAATCGATCCGTGGATTGGACAACACTCCAAGTCTGGAATCATGGTGGAGATCCAGCATCTGCCAACCTGGGCCAAGGTAGCCGAAGTGATAAAGTTAAAAAATAGAAGGGATGGCAGTGACTACACTCATGTCTTCAAGGTGGTCTTCGCCGAAACAACTATGGCCCAAAAGGCAAAGGAACAAGGCTTATTAATGTCCAATGCCAAAATTAGGGGGGAACAGATAGAGAAGGGAGGATACACTCCAGTCCAGTTCTGTTTCAGATGTTACAAGATGGAAGTACACGCCACTAAATACTGTAAAGAACCACAAGAAACATGCTTCAAATGCAGCCATAAAGGGCACACTTGGAGGTCGTGCACTAGTAACCTGGAGAAGTGCGTACACTGCGGACAGAGCCACAGAACAATGGCGATGTCATGTCCTGTTAAAAAATAAATAATGAAAAACAAACGAAAAGCGAAGAAGAAAGAAGAAACACGTAGATCGAATACATTCTACGCCCAACTGGCAAAGGTGGCCCTCTCGGAAGTAGACAATAAGAAGACTTATCTTAAACTACAAAACGAGAACTCAATGAAGATTATGACGCGCATCCTTCACGCGCACTCCATGAATCTCACTCGCCCTGGCACGTTTGCAACTGAGCTGAACCAAATGTTAGCTAAAAACAGGATGGAACAAATATGGTTCCCAGACAACCCCCTTCCAGGGATGTACTGGAACTGCAGATGGTTCCAAACCAACAAGCAAACGCGCAAGACACTACCAAAAGTGTAACCAACAAGAAAGAAAAGAAACAAGCAGTCGATATGAAAACTCCTGCGCCTAAACAAAAACAAGAAATCATCATACAGAGAGAAAATACTGACACCAATAGTTCCTCGGAATCCTTAGACTCTTCGGACACCGAAGTCCCACAAACCAAGAAAGCCAAGGAAAAGAAAAGAAAAAACAAAAGATTGCGTGTGGATAGCATCAATCTAAAAATCTACGCTTGCGATCAGTTTCCCTCTCCCGAAGAGATGGAGCCCAGGGATATTTTCCATGGAATCAAAAACAAAATATTCAAATGGAAATACGACTACGAAGTCAACCCCCAAACCGTAGAAGAAGCTCTGCCCAGTCAGAACGTGACCCTACATCACAACACCTGCGAGCAGATTTCAAACGCTGAGTTCAGGAAAAAGAGAAGTGAGAGGAAGAAAAACATCACCCAAAAACACTAAAGAAACAACCTGGAGATAGTAAGCAATAGAACGAGGATTCTGACACTCAACGTAAATGGATGGGAGGGGAAAGCTACGGCATATGAAACATATTCCGAGTGCTTAACCCCGACATCATTCATATAACTGAGCACGGTATCGACACTACATCTGGTCGAATTAAAATACTGGGCTACAGAGTAGTCATGAAAAATCATTCTCAGGAAATGTTTGATGGTATTGCAATAGCTGTCAAGGAGAACATCTCGTTCAAACAACTACCAGAACTTGATGAATCCTTTGTGGCGATCGAGCTCCACACATTGGTAGGAGACCTCGTGATAGCTGCAGTCTATCAACCCCCTCGTCGAGCCTGTCTCCCGTTAAATAACTTCTACATACTGTTCGGACACCGCAGAAGGACATTCTTAGGGAGAGACCTCAATGTCAGATGCCATGCGGCGCGCTATGGTAGTACTAACGAAAGAGGCCGAAACTTGGAATTGATTATAAGAAGAAAAAACATCCAGAGAATAGGGCCGGATTTTCCGACCTATATCACTTCCACATCAGCAACCAAACCTGAAATAATCTTAACCACTGAAGGCTTCCCATTCAACTACCATAGTGAGCCACTCTCAAGTGATCACATAGCGATCCTCACCACATTATTTGTCACTCCGATCCAGCTTCCAGTCCATATCCGAAAAAAACTACGCCTTGGCCAACTGGGGTCGTTACAAGAGACTACTCAGTCAATACGCGTCAGCTGACCTAAGCGAGGCGGCACTGGAGGAGATAGACGAGGAGCTGGAGAGGATAACTACGTCCATACTAGAAGCGGACCGCAAGAGCATACTCAAAACTGGGTATAAAACACCTCCTCAGCCCAGATGGACAGATGAGATGAGAGAGATCTGTGGCGTTCACAGGTAAGGGTACGAAGAGATAAGACGGGAAGGTTCTAACCGGGAAAGAAGCTCGCTCCTTCGACGCCCAAGCACAGAGCTAAAAGAGGCTATCAACCTCCAACAGGGGGAAATTTGGAACAACCTGATAGCCAAAGTCGATAGCGAACTCAACCCGGCTAAATTCTGGCGTCAAGTTAAGAACTTTAAGGGACTAACAGCAAGATCAAAGGATTGAATAAAAGAGAACGGATACTATATAGAGGACCCGGCGGTTCTGGGAGACAGGTTCAGAAATTTCTGGAAAACGTCTTCAGGATCACCCCAGAAGAAAACGGTGAGTTCGACCAGGAATTCGAAAGCCAACTGATCGAAGAACTGAATCAGGTTATGCACTGAACACACCCACAACATCAAGTCGACGAAGACAGGGAGACGGCGGAACACGGCCGTCCCATAACACCAGAGGAGGTTCCAACAAAAGGCACCAGGCTGGATGGGCATCACCAGAAACAACTTGGTAAATGCCCCACATCAGATCATTCAGGGAATTGTAAACATCTACAACGCTTCCCTGAATACAGGTTACTTTCCTGAAGGTTTTAAGATTGCTAAACAATCTTCATACCCAAGGGAGGTAAACCCCCTGATCAACTGGTAAATTACAGGCCAATCGCCCCGCTGGAAATCATTGCGAAAGTCTACGAGAAGCTCCTGGCTTACAGGCTTCAAGAACAACTAGCCGAGCTAGGAGCTCACAACCCTCAGCAGCACGGGTTCCACAAGGGACGAGGAACGGAAACCGCCCTCACCCTTCTAACGGAAAAACTCGCTTGCAGTAAAGCTGAGAGAAGGTACGTAGACGTGGTAATGCGAGGTGTTCAAAAGGCCTTCGATAAGGTATGGCTGAGAGGGCTACAATTCAAGATCCTCAACCTCCAGTTAAACCCAATCCTGGAAAGGGTCCTTTGTAACTATGTCACAGATAGGAGAGCCCAAATCGCGATGGAGGGCTACAAAGGAACCGAATTCGAACTCGAGGTGGGAGTTCCACAAGGCAGCTGTCTGAGTCCTTTGTTGTACCTTGTGTACAGAATTGACCTACCTGCTCCAGTGAGGTACGATTCGATGCATCTGCAATACGCAAATGACATCACTCAAATCGTCCTGAGTCCATTCAGGAACGCTGGAAGCCAAGCAAGGGCGACAGTTGTCGAGATTTACAACATCAATCGCTACGAAAAAAAGTGGAAGATAAAAACCAACCGCCAGAAGTTCACTATAATTCCAATGAACCGCCAGAAAGTAGACAACGTCCTCGTCGACAACGAACTCTATCCGTACTTCTACGAGGGAAAAGACCCGGGCCTACGACTCTACAAATCAGATTACAAGGCTCACGTAAATACCAGAGTCTCCCTGGTCAAAAGAGAGCTGAAGAAACTTTACCGTTTCCGAAGCCTCAGCGTGCCAAATAAGAAAAAGCTGTACATGGCCCTGGTACGCTCAGTCCTAGTGTACCCAGCTGTGATCACGCAGATGGCAAGCTGTACCTCTCTTAGAACGATGCAGAGGGTGCAGAATAAAGCCACACTGCTGATAACTGGCAGGCAAAGGATCGACCATATTCGGCAATCGGTTCTACATGAAAGAATCGGACTAAAGCCGATCAATATGGAGATCCAAAGACTAGGGAGAAAGACTTGGGACAAAATCGATCAGGAAATACTCCCAACTATAAACATCGATTTGAACATACGAGGAAATAGAAGAAGAGCAATTGGTAGAACAGCTCTGTTCCCAAGCGGAAGAACCTGCCCGAGAGAGAACGTACTACCGATATATACTTAGTACTATACAAAGGAAAATAACCTTAATGAAATGAGGCGAATTGCGCTAACTCAAAATCAAAACTCGATTCAGATTAAAACACTAATCAAAAGACAAATTAACCTTAGCACAAGAGGCGAAGTGCCCAAACTCAACACAATTCAAAATTAAATCCAAATTAACTAATTTTACCAAAAAGAAGCAAAGTGCCCAAATTAAAAATTAAAAATAAAAAGAGGCGAAGTGCCCAAATTTAACTCAATTCAAAATTAAATAAAAATAATTCATCTTAACAAAAAGAGGCGAAGTGCCCAAATTTAACTAGATTCAAAATTAAATAAAAATAATTCATCTTAACAAAAAGAGGCGAAGTGGCCAATTTAAATTTAACAAACACAAAGAAGTGAGGAAGAACAAATCAACAAAATTAAACAACTGAAATAAGAAGAGGAAGAGAGAATAAAATAAACGAAAAGAGGCGAAGTGCCCAAAGTAATACTCAAATTGAAATAATAAATGAATAACTCAATAAAATTTAACTAGAGATATTTATCATAATAAATAACATTGAAAGGCTTGAATGCCACGACGGAGGACCAAATTAAACTAAACAAATAAAAATATATATATAACAATGGAGGAACCTGGCTGTCATCGACAGTCAGCACCATTACTGACGGAGGACTAAAACTTTATGAACCAAAAATAATAAGAAAGTATGCTAGTGATGCCCTAACACCAGGGCAAACTAGAAAACATTTTCACACCTTTATAAACCTAACACACATTTCATCACTTTCATAAATTAATTAATTTCTTCCACTCGACTTGGAAGAAGACTTGAATTATTTTACGCTCAACTAGAAGTCACAGCCGGCAAAGGCGGAAAAGTCGAGGGAAGTCACTTCAAAGAAATCGTCAACGAAATGTACTTTTCCACACGGGGGCTACAAGATATATTTTCTGCGGAACCATGTATAGCCAACCCATGTCTGGCTAATTCCCCCCCGCGGCCGCTTCATCGGGGCAAGGGAGCTGAAATGAACTGAACTGCCATTGACCTAGTCTCGTTCCAACTATGTCGGTCAATTTTGATAGACATAATTGGAGACGTAAAGGAAAACAGGTTTGAGGATTAGCCCACTTTGGGACTCTACAAAAGAGACCATCCGGTAACGAGGCGATGCTGAAAGCTTTGGGGAAGAGCTCGCTCTAATCTCTAAGGGTACTTTCCGGCCAGCACCACAGGGGGATACACAACCGTCCCTTTGTAAGTTGGAAGCAGCATCGATAACCAAACCCCAGATGGGGCAGCATCCCCGGGTGGTGGTAGTTGATTCGATCACCACCCATCATTAAGTTCGCCACATTTCATCCGTCTGAGAAGCCCCTCCCCCCCACCCCCACCCTCCATCATTGATCCATTCCATCCCGTAGTTCATGTTCATGGAAACTCACTTGCAACGAGGAGGGGTCGGCTTTCAAAGCGCTCTACCAAGAAGAAAAAGCGGACCCTAAAGCAAGATGAAAAATGTTTTATATGTAAGTGTAAAGTTAAAGGCAAAGGTGATACAGAAGAAGTGTGGTGGAAAAAACAGTAGTCTTACTTGGGGAAAATCTCATTCACCTACAAGAGCATCAAATCTTAAAGAGGCATCCGAACAGAAAACACAGGATATTTTTGAAGAAGTTAACAAGAAAGATGAACAAACATTTAAAATAAAACAAGGATCTACAAAGGTAACAGCATCAACATCAAAGCAAGTTAAGTAACTTGAAGTTACTTCATTTAGGATCACACAAAAGATTACAATAAGAATGACAAAAGGAAACATTCATCTCCTCGATCATTGCAATGGTTGTAAAAAATTCTGTCCCTCTTAGATTTTTTTCATTACCAGCTTTTCAGGAACTTAAAATGGTGAGCTTGCAAGCAAACTTGGAGTGGCCTTAGATAGAAATAGCACAAGGTCTAAGGTCACTTTTATTAAAGAAGCAAATCACCAAAAACAATTACTCAAAAGTTTAATTAATGGAAAGTTTCTTTTTTTTACGATGGATGCATGCACACGAATGAGGACAAATTACTTCAAAATAAACGTTCAATTTATAAATGATAACATGGAGATCATTATCCGTACATTAGCTGTGAAAGATACAGAAGCAAAACATTCAAGTGAATTTATTAAAGAAATTGTATGCGATGTTTTAAATAGATACGGCTTGCACAAAGAGCAGATTCTGGCAATAGTAACAGATAATGCAAGCAATATGATCAGCACCATAGAAAAGTTAAATCAGGATGAAGCTGAGCAGCAAGAAGGTGATGATGATGATTTTGATTTTAGTAGAGCTTCAGCAAGCGGGGACTCTGACTCTGAGTTAGGTGGATCTCAAAAAAACACTGATAGTTCTGATGAATTCTATTTTTCAGTGGACACGACTGTAATTGATGCAAAAATACATCATATGCGCTGTGGCAGTCCATACTCCCCAGTTAGCTATTTGTGATGGAATAAAGGAAAGACGTGCAGCTAACTTAATTGGCATGGTAAGGAACATCGCAACTCGTGCCCGCAATCCAAAAATTGATGCTATTCTCGAAAGAAGAGCAAAGAAAGGTACAATAATTGATCAGGCAACAAGATGGGGAAGCACTTATTTAATGATAGAACGATTCCTTGAATTAAAATCTATTTTATCAGACATAGCTAACCCTGATTTGACAATGTCAGATGTTCACTGGGGTCAAGTCAAAAGTCTTAGAGAGATCTTATACTATCCATTTATAGTATCAAAGAAATTGCAGTGCTCAAACCTGACACCAAGGTCTTTTGTAAAGGAATGGAAAATGCTAATTTTTCGCCTGACCCAAATTGGAGGACTTATAGGAATAGCAGAAGAAATCAAGGACTCTATGTATGGTATGACGAGAAACCATTCTTCTTGATAACGATATCCTATTGGCAGTAATTTATGTAGATCCAATGTACAGGGTTAGTCTGAATGAAAGTCAACAGACGAAAGCAAAAAGTACACTTTTCTATGTGGCTCTCCGCATGAAAGGAATAGATAAAGAAATTGAAAACCCTGTGCAGGAAGATGAAGGTATGGCTAGTCCTGCTGCTACGAGTCAGTCTTCAGCAAGTTCAGAAGATGAATATGAAAAGTTTTAGATGGGAAAGAACGGTTACAAAAACGCCAACAATTTGAAGCAGAAAAATTGGAGGCTTACCTTCTAAGATCAACAAGTTTAAACAGGCTTTTTATGCTACGCTAAAAGAAGTAGAAAATTTTGAGCGGACCTCAAAATTAACAGTAAATAATACCATTCCATGTTATCCAGAAATTGTTCAGCAAGTAGCAACTACTATTACAGGTTCACCACCAACCCGAGTTAGCGTGGAGCGCCTTTTTTCTGCTCCTTGCATCATCAAGTCTGACCTAAGAGGAAAACTCAAAGAAGACCTGGTTGATGACATTCTCTTCTTGAGGAATCATTTAAAATAAATATGAATATTGTTTTTTACAATGAATCTGCTTTCTATGTTATTTTCTTTTCTGTATTCCATGTTCTGTTAGTTATTTGTAGTATTATGTAGTTAGTTTATTCTCTGCCAAACATAAGGTATCAACAGCATGTATGATTAATGGAACATTTTTGCCCTTCTTTGAATATATTAATATTTAAAATTTTTGAAATTTTTCAATATTTCAAAATTCAGTTTAATTCACTTTTTCTAATATTAATAATTGCAATATTATTCGCTTCTTTCAGTATTATTTAGTTCTTTCAGGATTTCATATTGAAAAATTTATGCTTTGTTTACTCTCTAAGTTAATTTAAGATGCATTAATAATGGAAAATCTCATCCTCATATTTTAATATACTAATCTCTAATATTTGATTTTTTTTAACATTCTATTAGTAATTTGGATGTCGTTTGTTAATAAAGAATATAAAAAAAAACACATTAAAGGCACAGTTACAACCACTAGGAAAAGGAATATTCATTTTTTTTTTAAATTCACGCCAAAAGTTTTAAAATATTTGTGAATGACCTTTGCCTAGAAAGTCACCTGACTATTCCTGTGGTGATGATGAAAGGCCTTGATTAAAGCCATAAATTGATCTCTCTATATATTGTTAGATATAGATTGAAAAATAAAGTGTGAGTTAATATAATTTATAACTCATATTTTAAAATCGAAAAGCAATTTTATATCGCTTGGAGTCGGAGTTGCATAATTCTAAATGGATGGAGTCGGAGTCTCAAATTATTCTTTCGACTCCACAACCCTGCTCAGAACTCACCTTTAATAAATATCACAAAAGCTGGTTGCTCCATGGTTGATAGGGCATGCACACCTTGTATGATAAAATCTGCAATCAGCTTATCAACAACAGATTGTTTGACCTTGTTACTATTCACCGCAAGACACTCCCGTAATGTCTTTACTTTAACACCTCTGCATGAAGGACCATCGTCTAATACTGAACATTTTCTTTTGAAATCCTTTTTTTGAGCTGTCATCACGCTACTTAACATTATCGTTAGCTACTAGCAATTTTGCCACCTTTTTAAATAAGAAATAGCGAAACTTGCTAATTCAATTAAGTATCATATAATTAGCTTTAATAAATTCTTACCTTCAAATGAATGCGTAGATTGGAAGTAGCATTGCTCGCCGCAGAGATTTCGCCATTCCATAATATACATACACACTTCACTTTTTTTCCGTCCGAAGATTTCACTCTTAAAAAATTTACCATCTATTAAAGGATGACTATAATCACATGATTCTTTATCTTCATCGTCTTTATTATTGTCCGATCTCTCCATTTCACCCTCTTTCAACGAAGCTGAAGTTGCCATCCAGTAGTTGAAATAACGCTGAGCGCTCTCATTATTCAACCGAACACAACTTTGACCATCTGTTAACTGAATTTGAATTTATGCAAGCAATCTTCCCTCACCGGCTCACGCAGTCAACCGTTTGTGTCATACAAGTTGCGAACAAGCTAAAACACGCATTACACGTTCTCAACAGCTATATAAACCTTTTATCAGTAAAGTATTTTCAAAAGTATTTAAATACATGATTTCAAATGTATTTACAAATACAATTTTAAATACATAAATGTATTTAAATACTGCCAACCTCTGTCTGTAATTAACAATGGTTATGCAACCAAGTACTATACCAAGTTTATATGAATAGGTTGTAAACTTTTGCCCTGTCAAATTTCATTATTGTCCTTATAAAGGTTTTTCCTGTTCTCGTGCTTTGTAGATTTCATTAACCTGCACTAACTAAAAGTATGTAAATTTCAATTTCTAACAGTGTATTGTAAACCTTTGTGGATCACTGTAGATATCCATAGATACACGACTGAGCAAAATAAGAAAACGATTTTCCTTTACTAAAATATTTTCAAAAATATGATGAGTAGGTAAATAAAATTTCTATATTATATGAAGATTTCATATGATACAATCGTACATATATTCAAGAATTTAAACTAAATAAAATAACAAAATAAAATATTGACACGTGCAAAATAAGAGAACACTCATTCACAGAAGCAAGATTTGACAACGATGAAACTTAAAACACTCTATGAAGTGTTGAAACCTTTGTTTTCTATTACTTTGGCGCAACGGCGACCACAGGACCTGGCCAGTTTCTTGCAAAATTCTGCTGTTATTTTGTTCCATTTCTGGTCAATTTTCGTCTATAATTCAGTCACAGTTGAAGGCTACTGATATCGAAATTTGGCTCCAATAATGTCCAGATGTTCTAATTTGGGTTCAGGGCCGGACTCTTAGCAGGCAACTTCATTACTTCGATATCTTCTTGTTCGTAATAGTATTTTTAATCGATTTGCAGTATGCCATGGCGCGTTGTCCTGCATAAATACTGCTAGCTGGTTCAGTAGCGGACCAACTGCTTCATACTAAAACATCTCCCATACCATGACGAGGCCTCCTCCATGCTTGGCATACTTTTTAACACATTTAAGGTTAGGTCTGTCACCTGCAGCGCATCTAACAAAGCGTCTGCCATCAGATCCAACTAAATTAAATTTACTCTCGTCGCTGCAATGAATTCTCTCTCAATCTCCATTCCTGCAAACAACATGAGCTTCAGCATATTCTAATCTCGCCTTTTGGTTCTTTTTACTGATGATTGGTTTGGTTGTTGGAGCACGGGACACTGCAACGGATCACCTTTTTCCATTATTGGTCTTAATTTTTCGACAAATTTCTGTAGCAGTCTCGAAAGGATCCTTCATAGAGAAGCGGAAGGTGGATGTGCATGGTCAACTGACATTTGCAGAAGATTTATAGGGGTTTTTTTTATTGTATAATTTCAGAACGTGTGAACTCGTACTCTTAGAACTTCCAACCTATCTTGAATTCACAAAGAGTCCTGCTCGAAGTCTTCAACCAAAAGATTCTCTGACGAACTCAGGAGTAACTTTCACCTGTGCTAGCATCCCTGCAGAGTGAGTACAACAACAATAGCGGTTTTATAGTTCCTATTTAAGTGAGCAAAATGAAGAAACTTCTAGAATGTTCGGCACATTCTCTTTCTCACACCGATTACATGGCAGGATTACGGGCAGCTCTTTCCACTTGTCAATATTTTATTTTGTTAGTTTATTTAATATAATTTCTTGAATATATGATTGTATCATATGAAATCTTTATAAAATATATTAAATGCATGCCTTTATGACCATGGAAACTTCATTTACCCCATCATAGTTTTGAAAATATTTTAATATTAGGAAAATCGTTATCTTATTTTGCTCGGTGGTGTATATAGATGGGAGACGGCTAAAGGGAACATAAAGTTGAGTGACATCGCGCTGTGACGGTTCCCATGCACCTATCACCCAATGCCGCGAAGGCTTCAGGTTGCTTTCTGTCGTCTCCGAATTGGACACACTCGCGGGACGCACCGCCATTGGATGGAGAGGTTCCCCTGCACTTTACTGCGTAACTGCATTGTTACCCAGACTGTTCGGCACATTCTTGTTGAATTTCTCAGTCTGGGAGATCTTGGCGCACGTTCCCTGTCCCGGTATCGGGACGAGCAGGGTCACTACCGCTTGTCCCTTGTACGTACTCGGTACGAGCAGGATTGCTACCGCTTATCCCTTGTACTCGGGAAGGGTTCGTGCACACAGTCGTGTAGAATATCTGACTTTTTATTTGACTCTCTCTGGTGTTGGACGCATGATCCTGCACGGGGGAGGCGTGCCTCTCTTTTGTCTTTTTATTTTTGTTTTTTGGTATATTTTGCTTTTTCTTTTTAATCTAGCCTAGCATTAGCCTATAAGATGACCTATGACCTAGTAAGCAATCGATATTAAAATATCAGCCGACACGGCGGCCATCAAAGTACAGACAGGATTTGCTCTGTTTGATCCCAGACGACGGATAAAACTTACACATACAAGGTTAATGGGTAATAAATTACCTAATTAAAATATATATAGTTTCATGTAAAAGCAATACCATAATTTAGACTAAGGAATCAATTAAGCTGAGGGACAATCCAGGAAATAATAATAAAACCAATAATGACAACACTATATACAAACAATACACTAGAATACGGGCGTACGCACACACGCACATTTTTTTTTTCATGGGAGAGCAACGAGCTCGAATATATACATGAACTTATAAGATGTATGTAGTTCTACCTTGGGGGAGGAGGATCATCTACTGGATTCCTACTAAGACTGTCTGCTACACAGTTTTCACTACCTTTTAAATACAAAATTCGGAATTGATAGTTTATTAATAGCAGACTCCAGCTCATAAGCCTTCCGCTTTGGCTTTTACAATTTCTTAATTACGCCAAAGGACGGTGATCCGTGTCGATTCCGAACTCCTGGCCTATTAGATGCATTTTAAATTTCCGGACACCAAAAATTATTGCCAGAGCCTCAAGTTCTATTACTGCATAGTTTCTTTCGCGCGGCAACAGCTTCCGGCTTGCACAAGCGATAGGATAATTATTCCCATCTTCTTCGTACTGCAGCAACGCGCAACCTATGCCATCGTTGCTAACATCCGTACGGATTCCGAACCATTTGTTTGGGTTCGGGAGCCGCAATATGGGGGCGGATATCAGCCTATCCTTCATCTGCTGGAAGTGGGAAATTGCCTTGGGGATCCAAACGAGGGAATCTGGGGAGTTTTTCTTAAGGAGGGAGTTCAGGGGAGATGCTAAGGCGGCAAAGTTGGAAATAAAGCGCCAGTAGAAGGAGGTTGAGCCCAAGAAGGAACGTAGCTACTTCTTAGTACGGGGAAAGGGCATATCTGAAATGGCCCTGACCTTTTCTTGCTGGGGCGTTATTTGGTTTTCCCCAATTTTAAATCCAAGGTACTTGATAGTGTCGTAAGCAAAATGACACTTGGAAGGACCCATAGTCAGACCATGCTCTCGGAGCCTATTACAGAGGAAACGAAGGGAGATTAGATGTTCATCCCAAGGGCGTGTAGCTACGTACACATTATCAAAATAGAATGACACATTAGTCAGACCATCTAAGAACAAATGTAGGCTCTGGTCTATCAACGGGATAGGTTCGGCATCCAAAACCTTTTTGGTGTTAAGTTTTGGAAAGTTAACACATATTCGAAATCACTGGTCTGGCTTCCGAACCATAACAATGGAGAAACAGAAAAGTAACGAGGAGGGTTCGATTATTTCTAATTTTAGTAAGTTTTCGACCTCCGCATTGAACGTGGATGGATCGCAAAGGAATGGGCCAAGGGTACGGCTTGGATCGGATAGGTTCTTGCGTGGTCAATACTATGTCATGCTCGAATTGGGTCGAGCAACCGGGCTTCTCGGAAATGACGTCTAGGTAGGCCTTTAACAACCGGGATAACTGGGTTTTCTGAGCGGGCTCCAGGTGGGGATTTAGATCGATCTCCTGATGGGGGTCTCTGTACGTTCCGGGGAGCAACGGGAGTGGGTAGTCATTATCAGCTTCTACGCAAACTGTCTTGACTAGGTTAAGAGGTCTGAGGGGGATAAGAGGCTTTCATTACGGCCTCTTCATCTAAGACAACAATATTCATGATGCAGGCGTGGCGGTGGTAACGTTTGAGCATGTTGAGTGAAACACTTTTTTCCGGAGGGTGTTTGAATGAGGTAGCCCACGGGGCCAGTCTAGCCAAGTTGCAACCTTGCCTGACGAAACTTTGCCCTGTAGAAGTCCGAATTCATGTTGATCGCAGCCAAGAGTTCGGACTTAAGGGTCGAATAGTCGAGAGTAGCCTCGGCGGGTAGCGAAATGAATATATATCGCAGCTGCGTATTGAAGAGTGGATAGAGTCGGGCGACTCCATCAGTTTGCATATCCCAGTGATTTACCTCAAAAATCTTTTTGAAGTGAGTGAGGTAAGCACTGAAATCCTCACCGTCCTTAAATGCTGGGAGCTTCAAAGCGGGAAACTGGGGGGGCTTCATTCCTGGAACTAACTGAGAGGGTTTCTAAGTTATTCCTATTTAACTCCCTTTCATGGTGTCTCGCCCTTTCTCTTTCTTCAGTTTCAGCTTCTCTTCTTCTCTGCTCAGCTTCAGCTTTAGCTTCTCTTATTTCTTTTTTATCTGCTCTTTCGTTTCTCTCCTCATCCTGAATATAGGCGACTAGCTCTTTACGGGAGAGACCAAGCATCTCACTCTGTTGCCTAAATCTCTCGAAGGACTTCATCTTGTTTCCTTACACGAGCCTTAGCCACTCGACGCGTCCAAGAATCTTATGGCAAAGAAAATCGGGCTCTCGCAATAGTTCCTAAAAATTCTAAATAAAATCTTAATTCTTGTGATCACACACACGGACAAAGCAATAAATTATGAAAAATATACTAATTCCTATATGAGTACCTGATATAGGACCTCTTAATCCGGCACGGGGATTACAAGGAGAGGAGTTTGAAAGATTTTCTCCCCAAAAACACAAAAACAATGCCTTGTTACTAAATATGGCCTCACGGACACCACAAAAAGACTGATTACTCAAATAATTTGAAAAATATCATTTTCCTATCTTTAAATAAACTTGACCCGACTTGGTAAATTTTCTGTTAATTCAACTGAGGAACTTGGAAACGAAAGGGGTCCTAAATTAACCCAATAAACCTGACACCAGAATTTATTATATATATATATATATATATATATATATATATATATATATATATATATATATATATGTCGAGGAATAGGTCACTCCCCAGACAATACGTCTATATGTATACATATATGTATCTATTGGTTGGGAGGAAAGAGATAAAAACCACGAAAATATGTATATATACAGTTACATACACATATATCCTCTAATGTACGTACGCATCCTTCGCTACGTACAAGTACGTTCACCTCGTAAAAGTAATCCGTTGATTACGAGGTATAAGAGTACGATTTTAATACAGGGGCCGATAGCGTTTAATAAGTTTACCAAGTTGCAGTTCAAGGATATATTTAAAGAGTGAAAACCAAAAATATAATTTTTACTAGGTTACTAGTTAACATATATATACATATGGGAAATATAGGAAATGTAAATAAAGATAATACAGACAGACTATAGATAATTGGCAATCGGGTAACGTTAATTAGCTTTTAAATGGGATACTATAAATCAATTATACAGAAGGAATATTTAAAAGTCGGAAAGCGAGTCGATTAACGGGAGATGCAATCGTTTTACCTTAAAGAGAGTCCTCAAGGAAGGGGACTCCTTTTGCGAGTCGGCGCGAGGGAATGGAGACAAAAAATTGTCGTGATTTTTGGGCGAATATCTTGATGGTGACGCGGATGAAGAAGGGGGAGACCAGAAGACGAGTTGACGATCCTCTTTGAAGACGGACGAAGGCACCTCTGCTCCAAAAAAGTGCAACCTCCAAAAATCAAGACTGACGCGGCTTAGGGCGATATCTCACACAGGAAACTGGAGATCCTTAAAGGATGGTTCTGATAAGATGAGAAGATTCCAGGCCAGTCCTTCGGGGACAAAATGATTCAAGGCTTTGCTCTGAACAGAGATCCAACCTCGATGGTATACGCAAATACCAGGGACTTGGGGAAACAGATACACGATCTGAGCCGAATGCGACGAGATCTCAAACTCAATCTGCCGATCTTTGAAAAACCCAGGGTATTTATATGATGGTGATTTTTATGGTGCTTCTTTGCTACAAGGCACATACGTCTGAAAGAAAGCTTCCGGCGCCGAGAGGGATTAGCTTTTGTCGTCCGACCCCGGTCTTAATCGTCTCCAACGATGTGGGTGGCAACTTTCGGCTATCCTTTTCCCGAGTACTGAGATTAGCATTGTATCGGCGAGGTGAAAGCTTTTAGCGGCCAGCTTAACTGATATTCAAATTCTTTTTTCTTTTTTTATTTCTTTGAATACATAGCTTTTTACTCCACGTGGAGTTAAAGTTAGAAAAGATAGGGAGGGAAGGAATTCGAGAAACAAAAGAAGGGGGTATTATTGTTGGCGTCCCCTTTTTCCTTACAAACACCAAGGAATATTTTTTATTCTGTGAAACACTTGAAACAACAACCAAAGCAGTCGATATATTCCAAATTATCCAAGCGTTCTTTGATCACCATGAGTTAGCATAGGACTTGATTTAGATCTATTCGTACTGATGGAGCTCCTAACATGATTGGCAAAAAAATCTGGATTCATTGCTATGGTCAAGAAAAAGTTCCGCATGTACTAATCACACATTGTGTTCTGCTACATCGCCAAGCTCTGGCATCAAAACGTTGCCAACGAAACTTAATGAAGCGATGGTAATAGTTGTGCAAACAGTCAACTTCATTCGTGGATGTGCAGAGAATTATTGGCTGTTTCAAAAACTTTGTGATGAGCTTGAAGCGAAACATTGCATTACTGTTCCACACAGATGTACGCTGACTGAGTCAAAGCTGTATTTTCGGACGTGTAGTGGAACTTCGAGAAGAAATTCTATAATTGCTCTAGTATAAACAGTCCCCCCTTAGCATATTATTGTGAATATGAAAATTTATTCCTTAGCATGGGATACTTTGCTGACATTGCAAGGCAGGGACATGTGGACATTATTCAAGCCAGGGAAAAGGTTGTCGCATTTACAAGGAAATTAACTATATGAAGTCGCCGTGTTGAATGCGGAAGCCTGGCAATTCTCCAATCCTTGAACATATAATAATTGAAGATGATAAAACACTGCCTTTAGAAATATTTCAAGAAATCAAAAACCATTTGGAAGTCCTAAGTACAAATTTTAAATGTTACTTCTCAGATGTTGATGATCTGAGCATGTAACCCATTTGATCAAAAGCCCTTTCTCGTTTAATATATCCAGATTGAGTGACTACGATTCAATGAAACAGGATCCTCTGCATTATTAAATCTGAAATCTAAGGAGAAATCGACTTGAGGTAACGGATGACATGCAAGTAGCTCTATCAGTAACTGTACCCCGATTGTATGATTTGATTACACAAAAACAGCAGCAAATATCTCACTAGGTCAGTGAGAGTATGTGTTTAACACAGACTTTTACACGTACATAACATAGTGTATTATGTAGATGCGATATTGAAAAAAATTGTAACATTTGAATTTTTCTGTTTTCGTGTATTAAATTTGAAGTGTAAGAAGATAAGTTGGTGATTTAGAATCTGAAACAAGGGAATAAAAATTATGTTATAAAAGATCAAGATAGATATAAAGAGGGATAAATGAAGAAATAAAGAGAGTGAGAGATGAAAAGAGATATGAAGAGGGATAAAGAGAGAGAAACAGAGAAATAGAGAGATAAAGAGAGTAAAAGATCGAAAGATAAAGATAGAAAATTAGCTCGGCAATTGGTTTATAGTGACGTTGCTCATGTGGGCGTGGTTAATCATCTTTCATGTACTTCCTGAGATATCGAAACCCCTCCCCCCTTTCTTTACATCAATTTTACAATTAATCTTTATACCTAGTGTCTCAGAGAACCTAAATTTAAATGACTATAAGTTGAGATGCATTCGGGAATTTTTCATTGTGTATGCGCGAATGTGTTCGGTGTCCCTCTCCACCTCCTTATTATAAATGGTCAAATTTCCATCACGTTTGTTTTAATAATGGTCAAGTTGTATTGATGTTAGTGAATGTAACCAATGTTAGGTTTGGGCAAGTGAATTAACAGAAAATTTTGTTCCTGTAGCGTGCCGAGAACCACGCTACATACCTAGTAGCCTGTTTGTTTTTTTACCTTTATTAATATTTTATGTAATCATGATGCCAAATTTTACTACATAGAAAAGAATTTACTAAATAATTACATCGAATTATTGGTGCTGAATTGAAAAGAAGATAAATATACTTTCTTATTCAAACCATTCTACCATGCAGCTAATAAAACAATAAATATTCGTAGTCAAAATCTGGTTGAAGACTAAAAGTGTTAAACAGATACACAATAGTGTTGAAAATCTGTATGGCCGCCACGAGAGGACACGAGCAAAAAATGAAGAAGTGGATATTCAAATCATCGACTACACCTGGATATTGGTCCTCTTTAGGGAGAGGTGTCAGGAAGTGTTATGTTTTGACACCAAACAGCGTATTGGTACGAACCTTCGTCGCCCCTGGGCAGAGGAACATGTTCCGCGTCAGAGATATGTGGATATAGATACCCATCGGCAGGATTCCTTGGAACAGAGAGTATGTGTTTGGTGGTACGAAGATGGGAGAGGAACGAAAGCGGAGAAGTGCAAGATCATCCACCCGAATACAGGGCTTAGCACAGCGCTTCCACTAATTGGTAGCCAGATCTCTACGTGCGCTGACGTCTCTGTCCGCTCATGCCAGGATCGAACCCGGTACCGCGACGTTGGGAGACCAACGCCATATCCATTCGGCGCGAGCAAGAGCTCTGGTCTCCCATATCATACACACCGATAGTTTTATTTGCGGTTACAAGCGCTAAGAACCTACTACGCCTCTTCACTTCACACATTTTTTTTTCTGTTTGCGAACCTATGATATTGACCTAAACCCTCTGCCAAAGTTGTCCTTTGGTCGCTTTAGACGATTTCTTTAGTAACTCATCATAAGTAATAACCTGATTCCTTCTACCAATAACATTTCGGACCTCCGACATTTAAACGACCTCTTTTTAACCCTAAAAGTGCTAACACAAATCGTGACACATGCCCGGATTTTCATATTTGTTTCAACAACGGAATAAGATATTCGCCAAGTCCTAAATAAACAAATATATCTACAGAAACATGCAAGCAAGAGACACCCAATTAATTAATGAAATACCTTTAATGGTAAACTTATAGAATGAAATATATTTTAAACAATGAAAGTACATTATACATACTTTGTGGACTTCCCTTTAAAGGTTTTTAGATCTTAAACTCTCTTAGGCGAAGACTTAATAAGTTCTGAGATTAAATCTTGTGGCATTTGCGACCATATTTGACTATGGCATTCAGTGAGTCTAGCCATGTTCCTCTTTTTTACTTTCTCCGTCAAATCTTGTCAAGTATTCCCTACACATGTTCTATTGGGTTCAAGTGAGAGGATTGACTCAGCGATCAAAGTCGTTTGATACGATTGTGAGGGAATCCCCACGTGGAAGATCTTTAGCAGAAAGGAACTCCCATGTGCAGCAAAAGGCCCGGCTAGGACAAAAGTGGTAAGCCTACCCCTCCCCCCCTTCCCCTTCCACAAGCGGTAGCCTCGAATCGAGTCCCCCACGATTCACCTTTATGCGGGCTAAAATAGCTCTGCCAGAAGATTCGAGGCCCTTCGAGAGTAGAGCTGTTTCCCGCTAACTCCCAACTCCGGGGAGAGCCTCGGATATAAATAACGCTCGACTCCCCGGAAGACACACAGAGTTGAGAAGTCTCGCCAGAACCAAGAAGATTTCCCCATGGTTCCAAGTCAAGTGCTAGCAACAAAGCAAAGTGACAGCTGGACTATTTTTTGAATTTGGAATTAGCCCCAGCCAGGAGGTAATTCCACTGAAAGATCGCCTCAAGTGATTTTCCCGAATTTTTTCATCAACTCCTGTCGAAGCCCTCCTTATATCGGGTAGCCGAAATACTCTCCCCTGGACCGGAAGTTACCCCCCCCCCCCCTCGCTTGCTTTTGGCGAACCGTCATCACTCCAACCTCCCTCTCTGAAGTCCGAGCGGTCTCCCCTCACGTACCGAAGACATTGGTAAGCCAACCCCCCTCCCCCCTTCAGTAACCCAATTGAGTTAATCTCCCCCCCCTTCGTTTATTGATGTGATTTTTGCACGTTAATTCTCTGAGGTAATTTTACCCTTCAATTCTCTTATTAATTTTTTGTGTGTAAATAAAATTCTATTTTTATACATGTCTCTTTGAATAACCTTGAACTTTGCCATTGTCCATAATTTACCTGACCTCGTTGCACTCTCTCGCTACTCAGCCCGTCTGAACTCGTGGTTCTTCGCCCCTTTTGTCGGTTCGCTTTCAAGTTATTGGTCCTCTCCCATAGATATAATATGGTATTGATATAATGTAATGTCATACCACGACAACGATTTTATCCTTTTTGCAACATGGCAGAGAGCCCCAACTTGCCCGAATAAACAAAATGATAATAAAAAGTGTTTGAAATAAAGAAAGTGGATAAAAAGAAAATCTCACTTTAATAAAATATGAATTGTTCTTTCAGAGCAAAGTAAATGAATTGCTCCTTAAGATATAAAAAATGAATTGTTCTTTCCAATGGAAATGATAGAATTATTCTTTCAAAGTGTAATAAATGTATTCTTTTGTAGCAATTAAAATTAAAGAATTGCTATTTACAAATGAAATAAACCAATTTTGTTTTCCCATTGAAATAAATGAATTTATTTTTCCAAGTTAAATGATTTGCTTTTTCCAAGTGAGATAAATGAATTGGTCTTTCCAAATGAAGTAAATGTATTGCTCTTCTGAAGTGAAATAAATGAATTGCTCTTTCCTCGTGAAGTAAATGAATTACTCTTTAAGAGGTAAATAAAAGAATGTCTCTTTCCATGTGAAATAAATGAATTGCTCTTTCAGAGTGAAATAAATGAAGAGCTGTTTCCAAGTGAAAGAACTGAATTGCTCTTTGCAAGAAAAAATAAATGAATTGCTCTTTCTGAGTAAAAAAAATAAAATAAATTACAGTTTCCAAGTGAAATAAATGAAATGCTCGTTGAGAGTGAAATACATAAATTGCTCCTTCGTATTGAAATAAATGATTTGCTACTCCTAACTAAAAATAATAAATGAATTTATATAAATAACAAGAACAATATAAATAAATTTACCTATCCAAAGAAAGAAATGAATTCCTCTTTCATATTGAAATAAATGCATTGCACCTTCTAAGTGAAATAAATGAATTGCTCTTTTCAAGGAAAAATAAATAAATTGTTCTTCTCAGGTAAAATAAATTTGTCTTTTCAAGAGTAATAAGTGAATTACTCTTCTCAAGTGAAATAAATAAATTGCTTTTACCAAGTGAAATTTATAAATTGCACTTTTAAAGTGAAATAAGTGAATTGCTCTTTCCAGATGTAATAAATCAATTGATGTTTCTGAGAATTAGATGAATTGCTCTTCCGAAGGAAAACAAATTAATTGCCCTTTCGAAATTCGCTAAAGGAATTGCTCTTTCCAAGCGAAATAAATGAACTTTTCATAGTAATTGAAATAAACCAAATTATCCTTTTAATTGAAATAAATGAATTTCTCTTTCTAAGTGGAATAAAGGAATGAATTCCTTTTTCCAAGGGAAATAAATGAATCAATCTTTATAGATAAATTAAATTAATTGCTCTTTCCAAGTGAAATAATTGAATTATTGTTTATAAGTCAAATATATAAATTGCCTTTTCAGAGTCGAATAAATGAAGTGTTCTTTCCAAATGAAATAAATGATTTGCTATTTCTAGTTAAAATAAATTAATTGCTCTGTCGAACTGCTCTATTCCAAGTGGAATAAAGAAATGAATTCATTTTTCCAAGTGAAATAAATTAATCAATCTTTATAGGTAAAATAAATTAATTGCTCCTTCCGAGTAAAACAATTGAATTACTGTTTCCAAGTCAAATATATAAATTGCTCTTTCAGAGTTTAATAAATGAAGCGATCTTTCCAAATAAAATAAATGATTTGCTCTTTCCAATTAAAATAAATTAATTTTTCTGTCCAAGTGAAATAAATGAATTGTTATCCACAAGGGAACTAAATGAATTGGTATTTCCAAGTGAAACAAACGAATTGCTTTTTATAAGTGAAATAAATGAATTATTCTTTCCAAAAATAATTAATGAATTTTTCTTTCTAAGTAAAATAAATGTATTGCTCTTTGCAAGAACAACATAAATGAATTATTATGTCTAAAGAAATAAATGAATTCCTATTTCGGTTTGAGATAAATAAATTGCACTTTCAAAGTGAAATAAATGATTTTCTCGTTCAAGGTGAGTTAAATAATTGCTCTTTCCAGGTGATGTAAATTAAGTTATCTTAACAAGTAAAATAAATGCATTGATCTTTCTAAGTAAAATAATGAATTACTTTTTCCAAGTAAAATAAATGAAATGCTCTTTCAAAGTGAAATAATTAAATTTCTCTTTCCAATTGATAAAAATTAATTGCTCTTTCCTAGTGAAATAAATGAATTGTTATTTCCAAGGGAAATCACTAAATTGATCTGTCAAAGTGAAATAAATAAATTGATCTTTCCAAGTGAAATACACGAATTTCTCTTACAAGTGAAATAATTGACTTATCACGGCAGCTATCGCTGGGTCGGCAGTTCGAATCTCCGTCCGGATTCATTTTGAGCTGACACGATTTACTAAGGGAGGTTACCCCCATGACTGGGCGAGTTGTGTGGGGAGTTGGGGCTTGCCCTTGTTGACGTCCGCGGAGGAGCAACATAGCTTCATTTAAACTTTAAATGAAATAAATGAATTGCTATTTTCAAGTGAAATAAATGAATTCCTCTCTCAAATTTAAATAAATGAATTATTTTTCCAAGTTAAATAAATGAATTGCTCTTTGGAAATGAGATGAATAAATTGCTCTTTTCATGAAAAGTAAGTGAAGTGCTCTATCCCAAGTAAAATAAGTGAATTTTTCTTTCCAAGTGAAATAATTAAATTGCTTTTCCAAAGTGAAATAAAATGAATTGCTATTTACAAGTGAAATAAAGAAATTTATTTCCTATGTGAAATAAATGAATTACTCTTCTCGTTATATAAATGAATTTCTCTTCGCAAGTTAAATAAATGAATTGCCTTTTCCAAGTAAAATAAATGCATTAATCTTCCTAAGTAAAATAGTAAATTTCTCTCTAAATAAATTGAATGAAATGCTCTTTCACAGCGAAATAAATGAATTCCTCTTTTCAAAGGGAATAAATTAATTGCTTTTTCCAAGTTTAATAAAGGAATCACTTTTTTCAATTAAAATATATTCAATGCTTTTTTTAAGGAATAACTTTTCTGGCTTTTAAAGTTTGATTACACGAAAGGCAAAACATGTATGAATGCATGAATGATATAAAATAGTTAATCTACAAAAGCCTTCGGGCCACGATATGGCTCCCAACCAACACTTATATGCCTCCCACCCCGAAAAAGGTATCCAGCATGGCCACATAAAGATCCATTGTATCACCCTAGCGATTAATTTAAATTACTTAAACATTTATGCGTGCGTGCGGCTCATAATAAATGGTGCTTTGTTTGCTCAGAAGCAATATGTCATTGATTGGTGCAGCAACACTCAATCCAAATAATAATGTTTCCTCGATAAGGGTCAGCGTCGGTTGGGTGATGGAAATACGTATGGTTCAAGGAGTAGGAATAGGATCATAAGGATTACACAATAATAAACCTAACCATTTCAACTCTCGACGCTCTGGCGCACCCGGGTATGTTTTTGTTGAACTTTGTTTATACTTTATTCGCCTTTTTATTGTTTTCTGTTCATTTTCTTCTCATTTTTCTTTGTTTTTTTTTAATATACCTAAAGAGGTGCTTATCTGTTGGTGGATGTACCTTTGTCGTCAGCCGCGAGAAGATTGGGCATTGGAATCTGCGCATCCTCTGGTTCACGATATCTGTGACACCACAGTTTTAGCGAGCCGGGCGGACGTCGAGCTTATTTTCTGCTGGCTTCCTGGACATGTAGGAATTGCGGGGAATGAGGGCGCTTAAGAGTCTGTGAAGCCTGGGCGCCCAGAATAGCGTTTTTCTCTTCCTCACACCGATTACATGACAGGAATACGGGCAGCTCTCCGGGCTGCTTGGCAAAGAAGATTGGAAACAGTCGAGGGGAACTAAAATTACGTGCCATTGCGCCGGGACTGTTTCCGGGGACCTACCTACCAAATGCTGTGACGGCTTCAAGTTGATTTCTGTAGTCTCCGAATTGGACACACTCGTGGGACACACTGCCATTTGATGGAGCGCTCGCCTGCGCTTATTGCGACGAGTGCGTTGTCCCCCAGACTGTTCGGCGCATTCTTGTTGAATGTCTAGTCTGGGCGATCTTCGCGCACATTACCTGTTCCAGTACCGAGATGAGCGGGTTCGGTCCCGTTTGTCCTCAGGACTGGTTCTTGCACACAGACTTTCGGACTATACAACTTTTTGGAGGAGGCTGGCCTCCTCCATTTCATTTGACTGTTTGTTGTAGGTCGCATGTTCCTGCGCCGGGGGCAGACGGGCCTACCGCCGACGCCAGAACCCGCTCCCTTATTATTGCCTTTTGCTTTGCTTTCTTTTTTGTTGTTGTTCTTTTAGCATTTGTCATTTTTTTATCGCCGTTATTTATTATTCACATATTGTTATTTGTTATTTAATATAGCCTATTAGTAAGTTGCGGTGAGTACGGTGACTTATGCCCTGGTAGGTAGTCACCAGATGGGCTCCTAAAATTAAAAAAAACAAAAAAACAGAAGAGATCGGAATCCGTCAGTGAATACGCATGCAGCGCAGAGCAATCCGTCGTCTTATAGTCGTAATTTTTCGTGTATTTGTGTGTTCGTGGAGCATTATTTGTCCTCGCTTATAACGGAGAGAAACAACAAGCATACCAGTGTCGGGATGTATGAGAAATCGAGTGTGGTATTATGGAGGAAAATCCCCTCTCGTTAAAAAATCGAAGGGACTTGTAAATGCAAGTAATATACACTCGATTACACACTCACCATGAAGCTTCTCCAGCACAGAAGATGCGCGATAGATTTGCTTCCAAAACACTCAGGTATTTTGGCGCGAAGAAAAACTATCAAAGGTAAATCACAGGTCGCAAATTTGAAATGATGTCCTCATTAGTGCGCGCACACTCCTAATGATGCCTCCGCAAGGGGTTGCCTGGGCACAAAGTGGCCCAGGACGTCTCAAACTAGGTAACTGCCTCACGAAGGTGTAAATAACACCATCTGTCCCTCACATCGTGGACGAGATCCCCCAGCCGGATAATGAAACGCAAATAAAGATCTAAATGACTTTCGCTGGTGAGCCAGGAGACACCGGGGGCCGGTCTTGTGCAAGGTGTTTGGGTCGTGACTTAAGGATGGGGCCCCGTTCCGCGTAGGGGTCTGTGTACCCCCATAGGAGATACCATGAAGGTTTCCTTCATCTAACTCCCTCTCCTCCTCCATAGGGTCCAAGTGGACCCAGATAGGAAGGGTCGGTTGGGAGCCGATGAAGATAGAGAAGAGGAAGAGGAGATGGAGGAAAAGTAGGAGAAGTAGTAGAAGAAGTAAGAGGAAGGATAGGAGGAAGAGTAGGGGAGATAGAGGAAGAGTAGGAGGAGAAGGACTAGGGAGGGAAACAGTAGGAGGAGGAGGAAGGGTAAAAGATTTGAAGTGAGATAGGGAATGGAAGGTGATCCTTTGAGGGACTCAGCCCCAGGACAAGTTAGGCCACTAGCCATAATTTTAACCTCCTCATCACACATTTTAGGACCCCCCACCCCCGAAAGAAATCTAGAGCTTCCGGAATTGGAGCATTAATCGGACCGAGTAGCGCAGAATATTTCCACAGATAATTAATTCACCCCAGAAATTTCCCAGTAAATCCCTAGGGATTTTTATAAACTCCGCAAATTTTCTGAACTAAAAATGTTTCATAGTTCTAGGGATGTGTTTTCCCGGTTCACAGTTTTTAGAGTTTCTTCTGTGCTCGGAATAATTTCTGGAGTAACCACACATGTAAATACTGGTATCTAGGGCTGACAAAGGTATACTATTGCAGTCGTTGGCATCCTCAATCTTGTTCATTATTACGGTTTCTTCTATTTATCCACCTTACTTTTCTTCACTTCTTTGTCCATCCTCTGGTCTCACTATGAGAAAATATCCTGTTAGTGACATAAGTCTCTGTCGTAGAATAACCACGACATATACGTCACTTCTACCCGATAGGCGTGAACGCTCAAGGCTAACGAGTGACCTTGACTCAACTCTGGTCGGCAGAGATGGGGGAGGATAGAAATGGGGGGAGTTGGAGTCCAACTTCCCTAAACGAGTGCGAAGGATTTAAATACAAACTTTTGACTGCAGTTAGCCGATATTAAACTAATGAAGGCTGCGGGCTATGAGGTTTATGAAAAAGTAGCAACAAAATATGCTTTAATATTTGCACAGTTATCCACCAACAATAGATTAAATAGAATAATGGCAATGGATACTCGATGTATACAAGAACCGAACTAACAGAGCTACTTGGTGTTAACTCTACGGGATTGTTTCGAGAGGCTATACAAGCCTCTGTACATACGTACACAGGGAGGGGTGACTGGTATGGTGGCCACAGATGATTCGTCTCAGCATGGCTTGGGTTCGAGGCTTGAAAAGATGAAACGGGGGATCGGATGGTTATTCGAGTGACTTTAACCATGGGGAGCTTAACATCTAGTAGTAACACTAACTAGAGAGAGTGTTCGTGCCAAACGAAATGTACCGAAACCAAGGATAGGCCAATTGACCGGTGCTCAGATCCTTAGGTGTAATTCTAGCCTTCGGCTCGTAAAGAACTGGAGCGCGATCGAGAATGACGTGTTTCGTTGTAAAAGGCAGGCCTATACCCCTGATGCCCAATTGTGACCAACAATATATAGGGACCAGCCGGAACTGTTACTGCCTCCGTCAAGAGTAGGTGCGGAGGAATCTCTCCACGAACCAGCACGGCGCTTGAGAGGTGTGAACTACTCTCACGGGACTTTCTTGATAACGCCCTGGGAGACGACAGAAGCGCACGTTTGAGATTCCACTCCCTCGCTTTTCGCGGAAAGCAGTTTGATATTCTGACTGTTCTCACGGTCGTCGCTCACGTGGACTGACCCTGTGGTTTAGATGTGGCTTATGGCAGCAAGGAACTTTCATTCTCGACAGTCTGCTTTCTTTTCTCAAGTCAAAAGCACTACCAATAACGATATTTCCATTGGAATTCTTCTAATTATTTTAACGTTTCTTGTTCCACCGGAACTCAAATTCCCCCCACCTCCACCGTTCGTAAGAGAAGTTTGTTATATCCATTGAATTCGACTTATCACCATTTGGAACCTAAAACGTTTAGGGCGTGTTTCTTCTTAGCGCGGAGGTAATGGTCGTATTTCTAACGCGAGAGATCACTGGTTTAAATCTTAATGGAGCCAGATGGTTTCTCCTCTTTCGCGAGGCTCGCTATTATACCCCAATATTTTTTTTTATATATGAGCAGCCATTACTTTTCACGTCGATAAATAAATAAAAGGGGAAGCATAAACAGTTACGAAAAGATACCCACATACTTAATAAAACATCAGATAAGACAGTATTGTAAAAAGTACCCTGCTTTGATACTTAACTAGAAGTATTGTTACCCAATCAAATTTTACTCAAAGTACAAGTAAAAGTACCCAAACTTAAATGTACTTGGATAAAAGTAATAAAGCGCCTGTAGGGCGGGCGAAAATGTATCAGAGAAAAATTCTTTCCAACTCGATAATATAAATAGCCGATAAAATTACCAACTCAAAACGGACTAAGCCTTGGCATGAAGGCTAGAGTATTGGCGTTTAAATCCAACGGTACCGCGTTCGAAACTCGGTCCAAAAAACCTTTTCTGAAGAAATCTCAAGAAGAAAACGGAAGACCCAAGAAAGAAAACGGAAAGAAAACGGCTTGAAAGACTAACTCATCAAGAAACACGAAGGAATCATCAACTCAAGATAAATGGAAGAAATATGGAAAAAGCATCAAGAAAGAAAAACGAAGATTAAGAATCAACCCACGCGACAAGAATACCTAAGTCAAGATAAATAGAAGAAAAATGTTTGAAGGGGCAACTTAAAGGAAAGAGGAATTTCAGTCAAGAAGAAGTAAATAGATTCGAATCGATAAAGAGAAAGAAAACCAAGAATAATATGGCTAAATAAAGCAATAATAAGGAAGACCCCTCCCTACGCCTATGATTGGTTCAAAACAAAGTAAACACTTGTGATTGGTCATTACCTGACTTTTGCTTCTACGTCTGTGATTGGCCAAAATTAACTGAGAAGTAACGAATACTTCTATGCTTTTAAAATGTACTGAAGTAAAAGTAACCTTAAAAAATCCGTAAGTAGAAGTGAAAGTAATCAAATCTTCGAGTACCTTTTAGAAAGTAAAAATATAACAAAGTTACTTGAGTACAGTACTTAAGTACTTACATTTCGTTACTTCACAGCTCTGTGATTAAAGACAATATTATGTAATGACACTCAACCATACAAAAAGTGAATGGAAGAATGGGATTAACAATAGAACGTACTTTCAGGTCGGTCATTCAGAGGCAGATGATCTACAGTCTAGAACGAAGAAAGGGAAAGGATTGATTAATTATACTTTTTTTTTCCCTTTCTACAGTTTTAATTCGAAACTAAATTTTTCCAACAGGATTAGAGGGAATATAAAATTGAAAACGAAAGAAAATTGAGATTGCATACATATAGTAATAACATAGGAAGCGGTATGGAATACGGAGTTAGTTTAAAATGAATGGGTGTCAGGTTTATGAAATAATGCTGCTAATGATACATGAGTGATGGGCTGGATTTGAGCGATAGGTCTTGCACCATTCCTATGCATGAGCTATATTATGATTTTGCCACTTTTATACTCGAATTTTATCAGACGCAAGGTTTTCAAACCTCGTTTAAATGGTCATAAAATCTTACCCAAATAAACTCCTCTCACATGTATTTTCATCTGGTTGTATAGCCTAGAACCCTATTCTCCTTGTATAAAGCTACAGTGGATTGTTTTGAAAATTTTAGATAACTCGAGATTAAGACATCAAAATCCGTTTTGATGCTGACTGTATTTAAAATTTGACCACCCCTATTATAATCTCTTCAAGGATTAATTATCGAAATATTGAATTGTACTTGTTTACTTTCCGACCATTTAACTTCTCTGGGCAAGTTTTTTACAGGTTTTCAGTCACCATGATATTTTGCCCTAGTACATAATTTTGTTTCATCGGCAAATTTTGAAAATTTTACATAATAGATTTATGTCAAGGTTGTTTATATAAAATAATAAAACAAGGGTCCGATACCATCTCTGAGGTACGATGTTAGTAAACGATGCCCGTGAAGAATTATTTCCCTTGATAACAACTCTCTGCCTACTTTTTTCCAACCAAGTTTGAATCCATTTTTCTTGTACGGTACCAACTATTCCATGCACTTTTAGCTTTATCAAGAGTTTCTTATGAAAAACGATATCAAAAATCTTTATGAAACACTATAGCAAAAACTTTAACTTGGTCAAGGGTGCGATTATTTCATGAAAAATATTGAGAAAATAACTTGGCACGAGCCGTCATTTACCTACAGTTGCGCCACGATCCTATCTCTAATAATGGACTACACGAGCTTATCAACCACCGAAGTAAGGGAAATAGGATGAGCATTAGTAGGATCAGCTTTTATGCCTATTTTGGAAAATTGGTGTTACCTTTGCATCCTTAAACTCGTTAGGACATTTCCCTCAGCAATATATTTTGGAAACTTGTACGGAGGCGTATAAAAATTCGCTTTCCGGTTCTTTGAGGTAAATTACATAAATTTGATCGACACCCGGTGCTTTGTAATTTTAAGTTCATTCATATAAAAGCTAATTTTATTCTCGGTTATATCAATATTTTAAAGTATAGCGTCTTCATTAAACTTTATTGCGCCTTGTATTGTAGGTAAGTTACTTTGAATTATCGTCCGGAAAATGTGCATTTAATGTTTTAACAACGTGGTCCGGATAGTTACTAAGGACACCGGCCTTCTTAAATAGGCCCATCTCACTTTATATGTAATTAGTTTACGGTTATTTACATATTTATTCAATCGCTTTTGCTCATTATTTAGACCAATGGTTCCCAACCGATTTTGGCTTATGGCCCCCTTAGGAACCTTATTTTTTCCTGTGGCCCATAATCATTATTTTCAGTAGGTAATATGCCGTTTAACTCTACTTTAAAGGATGAAAAATATTAAAATAGCTATTTGTATTCAGGTACAATTATATTTGTCACATATATATGACTATAAACATAGCAAAAATTAAACAGTGGTTAAGAAAAATGTAATACTCTTTTAAAATAAATAATTAGTCTTACAAAAAATAAAATCCCTTAGCATAATGAAATAAATATATCATCAACTCTTTATTCATTCAATGCGATCCTTGTGCTTCATGCAGTTTCACAAGTTTTTCAATATCAGGATCTATAGTTTTTAGAGACAGACGAAGATCACCTCTTCTTACTATTTCTAAGCGGCTGCGAGCTTTTGATAGAGGTGGGACACTTTACTAAAACCCGACTCAACCAGATAAGAAGTAGGAAAAGCAATAAAATATAATTTTACTTCGTCCCAAAGCAAAGGGTATTCCATAGCAAGTTCATGACTTGTCCATAAGTTCCTGACACCATGCTTAAATCTAGCCAGAGAAGTTTGATCACTCTGTAACTCAATGAGGCTTTCTTGTAATCTGATATCAACATCAGCTGCATTACTTCCAAATGGGTCTACCACCCAACCTGGAATGTCCAGTTGTAGAAGATCTCTGAACCTAACTTCCATATCACTATGCAATTTCTCCAAATGATCAATGTATACTAAAATATCATCTTCTTTCAGCTCACTCTCAATAGTGCGGAGGGTTGGAAACTGTATCAACTCTTTTGCCCCATATTTGTCTTGAACAGCTTAATTTTCCCCATAAATGCACAAATAGACTCTTTGCAAGTTAAAATATTTGCATTTCTACCTTGTAGCTGTTTGTTCAAGATATTTAGATTTTCAAATATATCTGTAAGGTAGAATATGTCACATTTGGCAGCAATGATTCTTACTCCGAACTGCTTACCATCCAGAAATACACAACTCTATCCCAAAGTGCAATGAAGCGATTCAGACAATTGCCCTTAGAAAGCCATCGCACCTCTGTATGCAAAAGTAGGCATTCAAACCCTTCTTCATTGGTAGCACAGAGCTGTCGAAAAAGACGCTCTTGAAGTGGATTTGACTTGATAAGGTTGACTGTCTTGATTACACTATCGAGTGAATCTTTCAGACGTCCTCCTAGGTTTTCTGCAAGCAGATGTTGACGGTGGACAACACAGTGTATGCAAAAAACTTTAGGTACAGCCTCTTTTAAATGTGCAATAAATTCCCTATATCTACCTACCATAGCAGTGGCGCCATCAGTTGCACAAGCCATAATATTCCCAAGTGGAATATCATTCTCTTTGAAATAGGTCATATTTCTTTGAAAATTGTTTTAACTTTAGTATCTGTCAGAAGGCTGCGGGAAAAAAACATTTCTTCTCTGAGTTGATCTTTATCCAAAAACCTAACATACGCCATGAGAAGGGCTTCGTTATCATGTAATAACGTTTCATTTGTAATGCAAAGGTCTTTACTTGTAAATGTTTAACGAGTTTTTCCTCTACATCCTATGCCCAACACCAACTCCTATTATAGTCGGACACTAAAATTTCAGACATGTCCAATAAATAGAAACGCTCATAAAAATAACTGCATTAGAAATTTTGTTTTCTTTTTTTGTGCTAAATAATTGCCCTTGATGGTAAATATTTGACACCAAAAAAAAGAACCGCGAAACAATGCAATTATTTTTATGAGCGTTTCTATTAATTGGACATGTCCGAAATTTTCGTTGTTGATTGTACATCCTGGTACTCTGTACCTGTACCTATATGCAAAACAGCAGAAATTTACTCCCTCAGGGGATAGAACCGCATTAATTTTAGTAATATATTATATATACATGTATATTAGTCAAATTAATGCAGATACAAAACGATAAGTACAATCATCAGAATCTAAGATTAAAGGCTAATCTCGTAAATAAGCCCTAAGTGAAACCGAAGTGAACAAAAAATGATTTGTTGTAGGCCTAGTAATGGCACACTTTATTTACAAACCAAAATGCTCAGTTATTTACTTATAAAAGTCTTATATTATTGTGCTTGTGGCAATCTATTATAATTTTAAAAACTAGTAAAATTACTACAACTTCGCAGTATTAGGGTAAACAAATAAAAGCTACTTACATACTATAACGCCTAACCACTTGATAAACAGACTGTAAGGATTTAAATTTCTATCTGAAGTATTTTCATCAAGCCAATAACGGTGCCAGGCGCATAACGATCAAGCGCACAATGGAGTGCGCCGCAGAATAAGCTTGTAAGATGCAAAATATTTGTTTACAGATTAATGTAAATCCTATTAGGCTAATAAAATATTTAAAAAAAGGGAAAATATATTTATTAATATTTTTAAAATGTAATTCAACCCCATAAATTAAAATTAGTTGCTGCCCTAACTATAATTCAGGTTTCAATAGGTTGAGTCCTGTGGCCTCCTTCATGGATCTATGGCCCCTCTAAAGCTTTAAATTTTCCTGTGGCCCCCTTCAGATCTGCCATGGCCCCCGGTTGGGAAGTCCTGCTTTAGACAACGATAATTTATTACTTTTTCATAGTTCTTTTTATCTGTTCTTATTTCACGTTTGATAAGACGACAATAATAAAGGAATCTGGGGCGAATTTTGAGAGTATTACTAATTATCGGAATATTCTAGATCATTTACGTTCTCTTATGCAAATTTTAATCTCATTTTTATTCACAGCACCTGAATTGACATATTAAAAGCTCTAGGGTTAATACCGCACTATTGTTTTATTTATAATGAAAAATGTCCGCTGAAATCAATTAAAAATTTCCCGGGCATCTTCAACATTTAAGATTTAATTCCAATTAAAAAGTTCTAAGCGGTCCCGGGAGGGGTTGAGAGCTCTGTGAGCATTTTGAAGAATATATTAATTGGGATGAATTATGTTGTGATCGTCGTTCCCAAAATGTATACATTCTACGGTTACTATAACAAAGGTCGCCACCTTCACACTGCTTCAGGCAGGCCTGGGTGCAGCTTCTCAGCCACACCAAGAAAGTGACACTATCCAATAGATCACGGGATCGTTTCACCCACACGTGAGTGGCTGAAGCACGATTGCTACAGTTCTTTTTAGGGCTGTTAAATTGGTCTATTAGATACAGTCACTTGTTTGGCGCGGATGAGGAGTGTCACCCAGGTGCTCCCGATGTAGTGTGAAGGTTGCTACTTATTGATATACTAACAGCATACGATCACTGCGTGCATTGCAGTTTACCTTCCCCGTGTATAATCATTAGACAAGATTAAGTTTATGATATTCTCATGTGTTGGTTCGTCCAAAATTTATTCGATTAAAATTTATCACGAACTCGACGGCTAAAATCTCAGATGGAATATCTATATTGACGTAATTTCCTATCTCAACTAATACTTTTCCTCTAGATCTATGGCAAATTTTATTGCCAGCTAAGTTAAATTCTCCTATAAAGTCCCTGTTAAAACTAACGATCCCTCTCCCTGCGATAATATAAAAATCTCCTGACGCAATATAGACCTTCAGACATTCAATTCATCGATCGAATTCCTCAGACTGCGCAAGTTTGTGTATGTAAAAACATTTTTTTGTGTGTTGCCGGAACTTTGAATTGATGCACGCTCATCACGTCGTTGCGAATGGCTCTCCTCTATGTGTTCACTAGTCTCTAATACAGTCAAATAGTCCTGTGGGAAAATCCATCAGAGCATTAGTTAAAAGCCTTCCTCGTCTTGCAGCACCAACCCTTTCAGGTGAGGCCAACAAGAAAAGCTCGCTGCGCTCGTAAACTTAGGCCCATACATTAATTAAATGCACCGGCTCTTCCTGGTAGAGAATGTTAAGAGTGTTGTAAATTAATGAAGCTCTTCCGTAGGAAACATTAGCCGGACCTATTCTCGGATGCATACTTGTAAATGCAACGTATTAAGAGCATAAAAAAGTGAATTTAGACTCGCATGGATACATCACTATTTGCCACCAACTGATGTCGAAAGCTTTGTTTCACGAGAAACATGTAGCACCCTACAGGAAATTAGAATTGCCACTAAAATTCCTCGACACATAAGGGCCAGACGAACTATTATCCGGAGAAAAAGGGATATATATTTGAGCAGGATTTCTTACGAAACAAGAATTGAAAACAAACTTCGAAAAATAAGACAAAGCCAAGAGCGACGACCATGGAAATAAATAAAGTTTGTTGCGTGTAATCTCCGCGACGACAGAGATGGCAACGGGTGCGGGAGAAAGCGGGATAATTGCATTTCTTATTAGCATCCCACCTAGAAATAGAGAAAATTACATTAATATTGAAGTTTACTTTAATTCCCGCTGAGGAATACTTCGTAGAAAACGAATTTCCAGCCCTGACTTCACAGTGAAGTGGGCTTGGCTGAAAACCCATAAATCTTTCTTGTTCTAAAATTTAAAGCGCAATAGCAACGAGGCTATATCCCACAGACTGTAAAGAGGGATCTGTAGAAAGTAGGGAAGGAGATATAAACGCAGAGCCTCCTCCAGATATTGCGGCCGGTAGGGCGTGGCTTTCTTCCCACTTTCAGTTGTACCAGGGGCACTGTACCCATACTACACCTTCCAGCCCCGTACAGATGACGGGCCGAGATGCTGTGCCATTCCTCCAGGTGCCACGTGAGCATTTTATACGGGGTATCCCCTTGCGGAAATAAAATAGTGAAGTTAGTCGAAGTGAATATGTGTGGGGGTTACATATCGATAATATATACCTCAGAGGGCCAACGCAGGCAGGAGTCCTTGTTAAGTGCTGAATCAGCAAATCTCATCCACCATTAGGGATTGTTTCATAAAGGCCGTGTCTTAAAACCTGTCCAAAAGTGCGAACTCAAACCGTCGTGTTGAGAGAGGCGAACCAAAAGGGAAGATGAAAATGGCGCTGCCTCAAATCCAAGAGAGGCAAAATGGGGTCTCCATAGAGGCGTCTTAAGAGCGACATCTTTAAAAGGGCCTTGAACAGCCTCCTCCTTAACTACTGAATCATCCCATGATTAAAGAAGTAACGTCTCAACATTCTTCTGGAACGACTGACGAAAGGCGAGGCAATTGCGACCAAATAGAAAACTTTGCAATAAATTAAAGAACTTAATTTAAAGAAATTAAGAAATTGCCTCTCGAGGTGCAAACTAATATTACTACTGAATTTGATTGGAAATGGAGGTGGAAACATAATAAAAAGGACCCCATAAAGGATAGCAAATGTTACCGGGGTAACCATTTCGGGAGGAAGAAGAAAATGGCTGATGGGAATATAAGCTCTTGTGTAATTGAAGCTTTACTCGGATACTTGCGAAATTAATACTCAAATCATGTTTCCATTACACTACAGAGTTTATTCCCATTGACCATTCCTGTTAATATATCTCAAGTGCACCACGGTTGGACAAGAAATCATACCAGTCAACAAGACAATTGAGAATATATATATATATATATATATATATATATATATATATATATATATATATATATATATATATATATATATATATATATATATATATATATATATAAACCAATTTACAAAAACATAATACACACACACTCTTATGTACAGTCTTTTCCCAGGCTCAAATATGCAAATATTCCGACCGACCATTGATTTTGCCCTTGGTCACATATCTTCCTTCTAAATCACAACAACCTCGATTCACACAAAACTGTCATTTAGCCATTTCGTTTTATTTCTTCATTAACGCCAATCTGCTGGAATGAAATCCTATAAACATTTCCAAATTTTCTCCCGACTTTATTATCTTTCCTTATTTTACTATTTATCTATCTTCCCATAAGTTCCTTTGAGTCTGCTCTGCTCTCTCTCTCTCTCTCTCTCTCTCTCTCTCTCTCTCTCTCTCTCTCTCTCTCTCTCTCTCTAGCTATCTATCTATCTCTCTCGAACACACACCAATGAACATTCACTTAAAACAAAGTTCCTCCCCAGAAACCCCATTGGTCACGCCCACTTTTTCTACACATATAAAACAATCGGACATTATACCACATTACTCACAGTCGATCGAATCAATTAAAGAAGCAAGAGTCTTTCCATCCTCGTTCACATTTACTTCTTCAACCGAAAAAGGGATTTAAACTCATTGACTCCAATCATTCTTCCTGATAAACGTCAAGTTCAAAATAAAGTTATTTTTATCAATTGTTTATAAATTCAAATACGAACCTATTTTATGATCACCCTCAAACGAACTCGAATCCTGAACTTGGATTCATATAGCAGAGAATAAATATTTGTTTCAACTTGGAACTGATGACACCTGCTACAAACAAACAACCTGCAAAGGGTTTTAATACCACCAAACCCCAAGAATTTGTGCAGATAGTACAGGAAAATCTTTCGAGAAACCCCGGAAAGTCGATCCGAGTTTTTACAAAGGGTTTCGAGTTTTCAGAATGCATCATCAGAAGAGTTGTTTATGAAGATGTCCATTACAAGTCGCATGTGATGCGGAGAGGTCAGTTCATATCAGTTAAGACGAAAGAAAATCGTTTGGTCCGTGCAAAGCATTTGCTCTCCATGTTAAAACATCAAGAAGCTGGAATATTTTGGTTTTTCTCTGATTAGAAAAACTTTGACTAGGACTAAAAGGAAACCCCAAGGGGTGATAGATGGCTATGTAGAGTGCCAATAGTGGTTCCAAGTTGCTAGCAACTGGGATCGTTCTGGGAGTCGTTAGCAGTAAGAGAGAGGCCATACCGCCTCACTCTTTTTGCAGGACTTAAGAGTCAATACTACTGCTGCCTTCACCAAGGCTTTGGAGGAGGTTGTGAGGCCCTGGATAGACAGAGTACGCAAGGGAAGACCTTTTATCTTCCAACAAGTCTCTGCAACTTCTCATAAGGATAGAACAACCCAAGCTTGAATGCGTGCTAATTTCCTCGACCATGTTCTACCAGACACATGGCCTCGTAGCTCACCCGAACTCAATCTACTGGACTATTAAGTATGGGACGTCGTCGAGAGAGAGTGCCCAATAACTCCATTCAATCTCTCAAGTCCGCTATAACAAAGACCATGTCCGAAATTGATAAAGGTCATCTGGTTCGGGCATGTCCACGTCTCAGAGCCCATATTGATGCAGACATTGAGGCTAATGGTGGATTCATTAAGTATACGTGCTATAAGGCTTCTCAAGATTATTTGTACTGATTTTCATTTAAATACAGCTTTTCTCTGATGTCAAAAACTTTCGTAACATTTGCTCCCTCACCTAAAAGAATGAAAGTTTGACAAAGCAACCAATAGAACGTTGACCGTTTTCACTCCCTGGTGCATATTTATTTGAGTTCGCTAAAGTTTTGCCACCCCCTCTCGGGTACTTACGCCATAATCCCTTCCAACTACAGAGAAACGGGTCCCCCCCCAGCAATGAGGATCTCTCCTCCGTCCAGGAGTTGCAGTTATGCCCCCGTTTCGAGAAAATTTCTGACTTATGCTTCCGCTGTGGGCTAATCCTCAAACCAGTTTTGACATAAGCCCTTAATTATGTGAGTCCAAGTGACCGGCATAGTTAAGATGAAATTAATGAAAGTCAGCCATCCAAGGCAGGTTCCCACGCAGGACGATGGAAGGGAGCAATGAGGTTCTTAAGCTCTCATTTATGAACAATCACGATGTTGAAAAGAAGTATTATTCTCTCTTTGGTAAAAGTGAATTTAAAAAGTCACCCACGACTTTTCGTTAGGCTGTTCTCTGTTAGCGGTGCTCGATGCCGTTACTGAGCAAGTCAAAATTGTTTTATCCGTAAGGTAGTCAGCAGTGCGTCGTATTCGAATGCTCGGCCGTCTGAGTTCTGTGTAAGGTGAGAAAAGTATGGGGAGAGAGAGAATGATAGCATGAGAGGTTTTTTTTTAAGGGGGCGGGGGAGTTGATGGAAATTGGTTTATAGATGAGATGATGAATATGAAGATGATTAATTGCCAGGCCACAGGCTGATTGATCTCTTTGGCTTTATGGGTTCTTTGACTTCGCTTTTCTTCTTAGCTTGAGTGGGACCTTTGCCGATGCGTTGATTCTAATTTTGATGATAAATAATTTTTCTCTTAATATAAATCTTTTCCGTATATCTGTTTGTTTCTTCTAATTTCTTTTTCTGTATTTTTATTGTATTAGGCTCTTGTGACTACTTGGGGCATTCATGCCATTATCTTCTTTCTCTCTTTGCTTGGAATTCCATATTGGGTTTTCTTGTTGATTTCTCAACATTTTATTTGTTTGTGTCCAGTTATGATTTAATAGTCAATTCCTCCTGCTCTAGGTTGGTCCTATTGCTGAGGAATAACTTAGTTATGGTTTCTTGGTAGTTTTCTAGTTTGAGTTTGCTTTAACGATTCCTTGTTTGTCTTTTGTCCATTTTCCTTTCGTTACTTTTTTAAATAATTCCTTTCTTAGTATGTTGACGTCGTCGGGGTAGACTCTGATTTTATTTTCTTCCAAGAGTTTTTTGATGATATTTTCTTCGTGGTCAGAAACGATGGTCCATTTGCATGTCCCTCGTTAGATCCCCTTTTTCACGTCTATTGGTTTCAGTTGTCTTGAGAGGGGGTATGCTTCATGTAGGAAGACCTTGAGATTGAAGTCGCGGGCTTCGTACCGGCATCCCTCTTCGATATCGAAATTGTCTTCTTCCGAGTCGGTTGTCCATTACGTTTTGGTTTCCGTTGGTTTGGTATTCTTCTTCGTCTTCTTCTGTGCTTTAGTTTCTTTTCTTAATTTTTGATCGGTATTTATATCTTCTGATTCAGTGTCTTTTTTGGTCTCTTTGGCCTGTCTTTGTTCTCTCTTCTCTGTCGCTGCTCCAACACACATCATGTCCTTTACGTTTAATGTCTTCCCGGCTGTGACTCCGTATATGAGTGCTGATGGTGGGTTTGGGGGGAACCACATCTTGCGAATCACATTTTTCCCTAAAATGAGGTTTAGGGTATTCGCGAAGATTCCCGGTTCCGCGATATTGTTTACGTGGGCAAACATTATACAGGCAAGTATGTCTAAGCCGGTGCCCTCGTTCACGTTGATATTAATTTTGGGTTCTTGTGTATTTTTGACTTCGTTAATCGTGGTTTTGGCAATACTTGCATAGGTCTGGTTGTTTTTCTTCTGAGTTTCCTTTCGTTGTTCATGTTCTTTTCTTTCTATGATGCTTTTACGTTTGAGGCAGTTTATAGCCATAGTCCTGTGAGGACCCTGGCAGTTGATGCATTTTTTTGATTTGCTCATTGCATTCTCTGAAGATATGGCCGACTTGACTGCACTCGGAGCATATCTTCAGGTCTTTTGGGGGGCAGTTCTTCGTCATGGGTTGTTCTAGTGCATAGCACTGAAAACATGTTTGGACGTTCCCGAATTTTTCCAACTCCATGTTGTCTGGAGGGATTCTCATCCCAAATGCTAGAATCCCATTTGAGAGTGATTTATTTGACATTTCCGTTGAGTCACGCACGATCTTAAACACGTGTGTGTGATTTCTAAATTTTATAAGGTCCGTAATTTTGAGATTTTGATTTTCCTTTTCAATTTCCGTGGCCAATTCTTCTTGCGTGTGGGATCCTACGTATTGGTCGATTTTCCTACAAATAATTGATCGGCTTGCCAATAGTTGTGGTGGTAACTTTGGTGCTAGTTCTATCTTGTTTAGGGCTGTTGTTCCTTTCGGAGAAACCAATCGTTCCATATCTTCTTGTTTGTGGCAGAGAGCCACATACCCGTTTAGGACATCGATCAATCTTGTTACGGCTATTTTTAAGTCGATGTACAGAGTTCTAATAAGATCTCCTCTCTCCGGCTTCTGCTTTCCCTGTTCTACCCTAAGCGGTAGTCTTTTATATTTGTCCATTTTGTGGTGAGGGTCCCTTCCTTCTTAGGAGAGGGATGAGGGGGGGATTAGGAGATCATTGAGGATGATGCGCCTGGGTAAAATGTATATTTTATCTCTCTTTTAGGTACCTCCGCAATGGGAGTATTTTGGTGTGGTAAGGAAAGGAAGCGGGAGACAATAGATGAAATGAAAGGAAATGAAGTCTTCTTGCACTCGACAACTCTTCTAGCATAGGGGCCAACTTTCTTCGTGATTCTCTATGCGTAGAATATCAAAAGTAAATGCTTTCTTCAAAAACAAATTACGGTCTCTATTCCAAAGAATGAGAACGAGGCAAACTCTTCTTCGGTTGAAAATGTGCTGAGATTTTGGCGGTCGTCCGTCCGCTTTGCCAAACTTAACTTGCGTTGTGTATCAGCAATCCAAGCGGCGAATTCTCTGAGTTCTGGATCATTAAAGGCTACTTATATTTTGAGTTAGGCTCACCTTGGATTTCTGGGAGCAATAAGATAGATTAATTCCTTTGGTGGTGATTGGAGCAAATTAGTTTGCTAGCTTCTATTTGTTTTTATTTATGTTAAAGATTTAAATACTAAATAGGTTTCATTAGAAAGTTAAGTTGTTTCGTTGATATAGAGGTTTAAGGTAATTTCGGTAAGTTGCATGGATATTTCTAATACCCTGTTCATGTAAGTACCTGGATATTTATTTTGGTTTCATTTCTGTATTCCCTCGTTAGTTTCCTCTTCTGCCAAGAGGAATTGAAAGACCTTTCAAGCAGCCTTATCTACTAATTAATGTCAAAGGTTTTAACCATTTTGCATTTACATTTGATTCTTTATCATTTAAATTTGATTGCTTGCTACCTGGGGATTGGTTTGTGTTTTCTATTGAATTAAATTTGGCTACCGATCGTGGGACAGAGCGGTATAGCTATAGTTCGCTTAATTTGATTCTTGATTTTGCTTTAAGATTTTGATTTTTCATGCTAGTGTGATTTCAAGTACACATAATTGAATTGTTATACTCCCCCCTCCCCTTGTGAGCAATTTCAATGATGATATCAGTTATTTAATAATGTGAGAGTTTTTTTCGGTTTGAGGGAAATCAATGTGATGCCAACATTGGTATTTAGTTTAAATCTGTTAGGTAGGAGATCGCTTGCATTTGCATTAATAATTTGAACGAAGGTAGGATTATTAAAAGTAATTAACCCTATGTGTTATATAATCAGTCTCCTTGTAAAGTTTTTCGAGGAATCTAGTTATCACTCCATGGGAAATGAGTTAATTACTGAGGCTAATTGATTTCAGTTTAACGATTTCCTCACTTGGGTTAAGGCGTGCCCCAAGAGTTTCCTCGGCTCATGGTACCTTCTTAAGGGAATCAACATTTATGATTGATTTTGCGGAGCGTTTCTAAGTATTAACTATTCCAGGCAAGTAATTTCCGATTGGAACGAGTTTAACTCCCATGGGTTTAGGCCCCAAGGGATCTCTGTGTGCACGTGGTTAAAACAGATTTACGACGCGCTAGACAAGACGGTGCAGGGACCCTGGGACCGGCGAATCAAAAAAGGTTTCTGGCAGCTAATCGAGAACAGTATCGGCGCTCGAACGTGAAGCCTACGCGTCTTTTTCTGCATTCCTACAAATGCCCTACAAATGAAGTAGAATAAAGGACAGTTAGTGTCTTTACACGGAATTCAATAAACACCTGCATCTTTGTTTTATGCTTGGGGCTTGGTGGAACGGAAAGATTTCCTGATGGCTGAAAGGTATTGGAAAGTTGTCGTGTTGAGATACACAATTATGTTCAATCCCATAAGCAAGGGGGAATATGGAAGGGATAAATAATTCTCTTTTTTATCGAAGATTCTTTGTTGGAGGGTCGTAGAATATTGACTTATCGCTATTTAAGCATTCATAGTGGCTTTTTCAATTCCATAAACATGACAACTACTACACTTTCGAGACGTTAACTATGCATCTACAAAGCAGAGGGCCTAAGAACCATATGGCGAGCGTCCATAATATTAACCTAACGAGGGATATGCTCGTTGATAACACCATTATTAAAGAAAAAGAGGTTAATAAAGTGAGGCTTGACATCTTAGAAGCCATATTAATAAATGAAGATAAGCCGGCCATCAACAGTCAAGCGACAAGCTGGAATCGCACATTAAAACTATTTTAAAAATTCCACTCACAGGAGTGGCAGATTTCCTCTAACGTTACGTTTAACCAAGGCGGAATAAATACCCCTCAAAAATCGTTTTCTTTCACTCTGCCAGATCCTCACTCCACTCATTACATCGGTAAAAGAGGCAAGAACATTCAAAACGCCCCGAAGATGATCGAAAGCTTAGCAATTTAGTTTGTTTTTTACCAAACACATTCATTTAAAATATAGATGAATACTGGACAAGTAATCCACCATCTACAAGATGGAATAAAAAGGATAGTTAAAAGAAGAGAAAGTTGCCAAATGAAATTAATTAAGTCAAAATACACAATGGTCTTCAACGAGAGAGAGAGAGAGAGAGAGTGTGTGTGTGTGTGTGAGTGTGTCACAAGAAATCACAAGGAATAGTAGTACCTATATATATATATATATATATATATATATATATATATATATTTATACTCACTAGCCTTTAAGAAATAAGGAAAGAATCAAACACTAGTGATTTAGTCTTTTATTTAATATGACTAAGACCACACAAGGATCAAACATAAATTACGGTAGAAGAAAGAGAGATAGCAAACGGAATGTAAGAATATAAACTCCTCTACCCGTTCCTAAAAGTAAAAAATGGGTTGGGTTTCAACCAATCCCGTAAGTATTGGTCTTGAAACCCATTCAGAATTAGTGGAATTTGATCAAGATTTTTTTTTAATTATAGTGGAATAAAATACGATTGTATCAGTTGAAGCATTGGCTGTAAAACAACATTTAACTCATTCTACTATGATCGTCATTTAAATGAGATAGGCAAAGTTTTGTGATTGTGGCAATGAATTCATCACGACATATCATAGATACATCCACAACAAAAAACTGATTTGATCCTCTCTCTTTTTGCGATTAAGAAGTGGGAAATATTTGAGTGGGATTGTTACAGAAGACGAAATGGGGTTTTGTAAAATAATATTAAACGTTCTAGATCAGTGGTCGCCAAACTTTTCTTACAGTGGGCCAGATAACTGAGAAAATGACGTACGCGGGCCGCATAACCATTTTGTTCAATACAATATAGGGATTACACAAAAAATAAAGACAACCAATATATTTATTTACCAATACACAAAAAAAATAAAGGCAACGAACATATTTCTTTACCAAAAAGTTATCAAAAATTACGTCATTAGCAATAAGAGTATTATCACACCCAGTGCGCACATATCCAAGTCTCACAAACTAAGCAGCAAAAGAGGCTAGTGAGATTTGTGAAACTGGCGTTTAGCTTTTAATATATCATTAATATTTGCTCTTTAATTGCTGCATTCACGGTGCAGCGGCGGGCCGGATGAACTGACCTCGCGGGCCGTAGTTTGGAGACCCCTGTTCTAGATAATGGACAAGATCTGTGGAAAAGTCAGTAACACAGCCGAAATAGGAGCCTCGTCCACGCAAGATTCTCATGTGCATTTGGCGGAATATAAATGGCATATCCATTTTGAACTTTTTAATCCAAATCAGACTATCACCAAAGAGGTTTACTCAACTTAGTTAAACTTTTGATATGCACTGCTTGAAGATAAAAGGACAACTAATCAATAGAAGTGTTCTATCATCAAAACAATCTGCAACATCATCGCAAAAGTTACCATACAAAAGCTTAAAGATTTCGATCGGGAGTTAATGATTCATCTATTATACTCACCTGACTTAGCTCGAACATATGACAATCTTTTTAGTAGTATAGCGAATCACTTGAAAAGAGTGAAGGTGTCAACACCAGAAGAGGTCAAAACGACCTTATAGAACTTTTTAAAATCAAATTGAAATCATTTTTACAACTACGATATGGAAAAGTTTGTAGAAAGATAGGAACTAGTTAAAGAAACTCGTAGAAATAATATTACTTGTTAACTTAATAAATAAATAAATATTTATTTAAATACTTGATTATTGTTCATTTTAGTTAGGAAGTAAACTTACAAAGAAGAAAACTAACTAAAATAAATAAAACTAAGAAAAAAAACAAACTAAAATTTAGAGAAGAAACCTAACAAAAGCAAAAAAAAAACAATATAATAAGAGGAAAACTAAAACAAACGAACGAGAAAACTACATACGTAGAAGGTAATTAATATAAACAAAGAAAAAACAATAAAAACAAAGAACAACTCGCATAAACAAAGAAGAAAACTAGCAAAAAATCTACTAATAGAAACAAAGAATAAAACTGAAAAAAAGAAAAACTAGCAAATCAAAGAAGAAAACTGGTAAAAACATGAAAAAATATAAAACATAAGAAATGAACAAACACATAAGCAAATAACAAAACAAGAGAATAACGAACAAAAACTTAGGCAAACTAACAAAAAGAAAACAAAGAAAGAAAACTAAAGAGAACAAAGTAACTAAATTTTTTTTCGTAAATCCATAGGGACTATTTTTCTTAAAATTCGCCCCTCTGCCGATTATCTTCAAGGGCATAAGTCAATTATAGCCTAGTACAAGACTATTCTAAAATTCACATCAAAACGAAAAATAAAGAACAAAAACAGCAACAACAACAACAAGAAAGCAGGCCAGCCTCCTCCAAAAGGTCGGATAGTCCACAAGTCTGTGTACACGAACCTGTCCCGATTACAAGGGACAAGCGGTAGCAACCCACGCATCCCTATACCGGGACAAGTAGCGTGCGCGAATATCACCCAGACTGGGATATTCTACAGTCTAAGGGCCAACGCAGTCTGCGCGCAATGAATTGCAGGTAGCGCTCCATTAAATGGCGATGCGTCCCGCTGTTGCCCTGATTCCTGCAATGTAGTCGGTGTGAAGAAGAACCAAACGCTGGTCTGTTCGCCCAGTCCTCCCCGACTCAGCAGGCTGATTCCCCGTAATTCCCACATGTCCAGGAGCCCAAGAGAAGATGATCTCGACATCCATCTAGCTCGCAGTAACCGTGGCGTCACGAATACTGGTAGCCAGGTTGTGTGTGGATTTCAATGAACCAAGAGCACTCAGAGCACGACGCGTTACCTACCGTAGCGATTGGTGTATTGCAGCCAGCTCGGTCGTGAAGACAGACGCAACGCTTGGTAGAGCCTCGATGACTTCAAACCGAGGAGATACTGCGTGGAAACCAATCCATCTCTGGGGTGGCGTCAGGAACTGAACTAGAGGTGCCACTGGCCCGAGTGCTACACCGAGCTCTCGAAACAGTTTCCTACCCCTGAGGCCAAAAGACTTACGGTATGACTGGCGTCCTCGGCGGCATAGACACCGCCAAGATCAGATGCGTATATAGTGAGAACCTTTGGCGACTGAGGGAGGCCCCGGGCTTGCGCGTACAGGCGCATAATGTACAGTGTACGACGCAGAGCGAGTGGTGTCTCCTCTGTATTGACAAATAGTCTCTCAATGGGGGAAGTGCGGAAGGCACCGGTCATCATGCGGAGACCGATGTGATGGATCGAGTCCACGTTACGAAATACATGCTCAGCTGGGAATGCATAAAACTCGCAATCGTAGTCGAGCTTCAAACGAACAAAAGATTGATAAAAAAGTAAGGCAGTAGCTCTATTAGCGCCCCAAGCGCTGAATGTCACGGGACGAAGAATGTCCATGGATCGGGTAAATGAGGCCTTAAGGCTGCGAATATGAGCCTCCCAGGTGAGGCATCGGTAGAAAACAAGAACAAGGAAACGATACGAATCTACCACTTCCAGACGAACCCCATTTAGTAACATGTCCGAGTCGCAGTGGAACGGTGGATGACTGCAGAAGTGCACCACCTTAGTCTTAGCCAAGGAAAACCGAAGCCTGCGCGCTTCGGCATAGCGAGATATGCAGTCCAATGCCTGTTGGAGTCGACGCTCCAGAGATGTCATCTGGGTCGCGCCAAAAGTGATCGGAAGGTTGGCCACGTAGAGTATAGCGAGAACATCTTCCGGCAGCACTGAGGTAATACCGTTGATAACCATAGAAGGAAGGAAGAAACAAACTTAAGATGGAATTAAACTAACAATGACAGGTTCCAAAGGTGAGCAATATATCTTCAATTCGCCTTTATACAAATGGAATCTGACAAATATTCTATTGAGTTTCCATGAATAAAATATTTACTAAATTCCGAATACAATTGACATCCAAATTCGACGCTCCTTCTGTCTCGCCCAATGATTGGAGGCGGGAAGAAAAGCAATTAAATGGGTCGAGAGCAAATGTATTTTCAATGTTTGCGTTAAGACAACTATCGAGAAAGCAAGAGGAAAAAGATGTATGCCTGGGTTATAGACGCGGAGAAATCGTATGGAAAGGAGGGTTGTGGGGTAAGGTTACTTCTGAGAATGTATAGAATAGATGATAAACTGTCGGGGAGTGTTACAAGGTATGTTGAAAGAAAGGATTGGTTAAGGGGTAGGAGGCAATTGTGTGTGATGTCGGGGTAACATTTTAATATTTTAATGAAGGGAGCGCCAAAAAGGGTAAGTGGGTATGAGGAGGGACAGGGGTTGGAAGTTGATGTGGAATGATGGTGGATATGTGCTTGCACGTGTATACGATATCTTGCTGTTAGTGGCTGAGAGTGAGAGAGGATCTGGAATGTCGGGAGGGGGGATAAAAATGAATGAAAGAATAAAGTGAGATTGCGTTTTTATCTAGAGTGAAAACAAACGAAGGCGCCTCTCACGGAAAGTTTGGAAGGAAAGATCTGTAGAGAAAGTGGTTAAGATGGGGAAAGTGAAAATGTGTGGAAGAGATATAGCCGTAGAGTTTCCGTGTGCATTAGGGCTGAGAGGAGACACGCGATCTTCCAGATGTCATCTGATACCCCTTTGCAAGGGGCCGGGGGGCGGGCTGTCACTCCAGGTGTAGTGGGGACATAAACCCTTCTTCACTACTCACCCCCATCGGGGGATGAGCAAGGGTGATGCGTGAAATATTTTGGATAAATCGTGCATGACAATGGTACAGATAAAGAGGATTGCACCACCACACTTTTGAATAAGAATAAGGTGAGAGTGAATATCAGAACGATGACCAATACTGAGGGTATGAGTGTTTAATGTGCCTGGAAGATGCAGCATGAGAGTATGTTGGTGACAACAAGAGTGCGTGAGAGTGAGGCGCTAATATGGAAGGAGGAAAGATCAAGAATGAGAACATTTCAATTAGACGATTTGAGGGAAATGTTTGATGTGGAATAGTAGAGTGAGTGAAGATTACGTAATGGGTGTAGGTGTGAACGAGCTTGTGACTGAGCGTAGTGATGTGGAATGGCCACGTGAGAAAAATAGTTGAAAATAGACTGGTGAAAAAAATATAGGAGAGTGCGTGTATGGGTGTGCGAAGGGGTGTGCAAACCACGTAAATGGTTGGGTAATTGTGTAAATGAATGTGTGAGAGAGAAAGGACTAACCGTGGAGCAAGTGAATGATAGGTTTGCAGGGAAGGGTGTCGTGACGGTGTGTGTTTGGGGCATGCCACCACATCGATATGAAGGGACGATGTAGCGTGTAAAAATGATGGGTTGTGTGGGGAAGTGTGGTGAGAGGGTGTGTGGTGTATCCTAGCGTCGTTGATGCGCGCTGATGCGCGCTGATTTAATGCTGCTAAGAAATGACGACCCAAAATTGGGAGAGGAGAGGTGCCATGGAGCTGAACTAAAAAGGGAGGAGTGCACATGTGTTGAAAGGGAAATGGGAGGAGTGATGAAGTGGGAAAGAGATAAAGGAGTAGAAGTAAGATATGGAAATAGGAGAGGATGAGTGGTAAGGTGGCGCTGATATTGAAGAAGAATGAATCCCAAGGTGCTGAAAGGAATAGGGAAGAGTGCTCGTTGGAGGAAGTTATAAGGGAGTGACAAGTGCTGAAAGGGATTGGGCGTTTAATGGGATAGGATTAGGATTTCTAGGGTGCTGAAAGCGATGTGGTTAGGATTGTCAGGGTCTTGGAAAGTAGAAAGTGGGAGTCTCGGTGTGCTGAAAGGTTGGCAGAAAGAGTGCCATGGTTCTAGATGGGAGAAAGGATGAATGCCTAGTGAAAAAGAGTGGGTGTAAGTGAGAAATGAAGAGGGATGTGTAGAAGAGGAGCTACCCAACCGCAAAATTAAGAAAAGGAGGGTGGGTGATCTATATCACCTTTGATAACGTTAGAAACTGCTTTCATCCTTGAAATTTCCATCTTTGGTGTTTTCATGCCAGTTGTTACTACTGCTTTCATCCTTGATATTATTATTGGTTTTATCCTTTGTGTTTTTATCCTTGATGTTACTAGTGCTTTCATCTTTGGCACGGCCATTTGCTTCCCTGGCCGCCGTGCTGACGGGACTCGGCGCTCTGTCCGACAGCACCTTAGCCTCTTATCCTTCTTTCTGACACCCTGTCTTCTTACCCTGCTTCCTCACTTTATATACAACCTCTCCCACAACTTTCTCTAGACGGCCTCTAATTTCATAGGGTAGACGCCGACCAGCTTGCTCTCACTCAACTATCCCGGATCGGGGTTGGGGAGGGGAGGGAAAAACGTTCCCTCACCCTTAGGCTCCAGGTTGGAGTGATGGGTCTTTAACAACCTGCTTCATCACCACCCACACCTTCCTCACATACATTTTCTTAATTTTTCACTGTCTATCAATTTTACGCCGTGCCTAAGGTGGAGCCGCCTTGCTGCTGGGCAGCCAGGTCACTAGGCAGGAGGAGTGGCCTTAAATGGCGGCCTCATATTCACCCCTCGCAGAGCGGGCAATTGCGTGGGATGATGAGCGTTTGCATCCCGTTGAAACGATATAGTCACCATGCACAAAGATGAAGATTCTAAAAACACCTTATTAACCTCCCGTTACCATATTCGGAGCCGCTTTCGGGCAGCTCCACCAAAAGAATGGAGGTCTTTCCCTGTGCTTTCATAGGGAACCCTCTAAACCTATTTGATCGGATAGGAGGTTTACTCCTCTCCTATGCATACAGGTGCAGGGAAATCCCCCTCACCCCCTTCTCTGGAGTGACCATTGGGCGACTCACTTTTTCCAGCGGCAGTACTCTCTTTGCTTTCCAAGGGGATTGCCAAGAAAGGAGGCACGCGGCCCATAAGTGAACGCTCCCGGTGGGAGCAACTCGATAGGTCCAAGCTCCTTAGGGAAGCAAGGGATGACAGGACCCCTGGGCCCGTGCGCCCTAATGCCCTGCTTGCCTGCACGATCAGCTTGCAGGGGCTCAGTATACCTGCCCCCCTCTTTCCCCAACGGATGCCTGTTTGCCGGCTCAAGACAAGAAAAAGCGATGTGACCCAGTCCTAGACGGTAAGACCTTCTATGGGGTAGAACCCGGGATCAGCGCCAAGCACTGAATCCACTCCGACCCGGTGCAAGCTTCTCCTTGGACGGCTTGGACCCCCGATGTCTCACAAGGAGAGGGGCCATTCATTCAGAGATTACCTGGCGTTTTCGAGCCCGTTGGCTTCAAATGCTTTCTAGTTATTCACTCCAGTGATGGCAGCATGTTGGCCAAGGGCAAAATGTTCCAGCAGAGAAAAGCACTAGCTAGTGTGATTGGTAGAGAGTCGAAAATGACAAGTTTCTCGGACAGGAGCCTACTAGTGAATGCGTCAGATCCCTCCGAGGCGGCCAAGATTAGTACTCTTCGGACACGTGATGGCACGCGGGTGAATGTGACGCCGCACTCTAGCATGAACTTTTTGAAAGTAGTATATGCGAAAGAATTCGTGGGCTACTCTATAGATGACATCACATTAGAGCTGGCCGGCTAAGGAGCAGTCAAGGTCGACTTTGTGAGGAGAAAACAGGGATGGACCTTGAGACCCACCCCTACATTCTTCGTAAAGTTCGACTCTAACAAGCTCCCTGAGTCGGTGCGTACCGGTTGGTATCGCTACCGCTTGAAGGCATTTGGGCCACTACCGCTCATGTAGACGTGCAAATTCGGTGTTAACCGATGTCTGTGTAAGTTGCTCCAAGGCCGCATACGATATGTCCAAATAGTGTGTGTGTCCACGTCTATCAATTGTGGAGAGCCGCACTGCAATGTGGTGCGTATCTCCTTGAGAAGTAAATCCTGGCCATTCAGGCCCATGATCGTCTCTCATTTCGCGAGGCTAAGGATACTTGGTCCTGGCGCGCCTGGCGCTGCCTCGGACGTCCTATCCCGCAATTTTGAGAAAGATACCATCTGCTCCTGGCTTCTCCAGGCCTACGGGCACACTTTATTTCGAAACCTAGATGCGGATTCTACCCACATCGGGCGCTGCCTTGGTAAAGCTGAAGGCACAAATGCTCACACCCAGCTCCAGCGAAAACCAAGGCTTTCCCCCTTCCCCCAGCGTGACCGTTTCCCTTAAGTAGAAACGGCTGCACGCCTCCACCGAGTCGTTAGACTCACAGGAGGCAACACCCGTGTAGTTGGTCGTGAGGCAATCTTCCGTAGTTTCTAAAGCTGTCCCCCGAAAGGAGGACAGCACTAAAGTAGCTTTGGCTCCTACGCCTACAACTAGTGGTAGGCTGGGTGGCTCGGAGACGGTGGATCTTCCAAAGGAAGGACGCCAGCCTGCCTAAGGTTTCGAGGTGAATGGAGGAAAAATCTCGCATGGGGACCCAATCTCCCCCGATAAGTCCTCGAAGGCGACAGCGCCTCCAGCGCATTGTCCAGCTGACAGCGCCCGGAGTTGTGCCTCCGGGAAGTGTAGGGCCATTCCCGTGAAGGTCTTCTTTTCTAAGTGGGCGTTCCCCCCCCCCTCCCCAGCATCTTCTCTGAGCTAGACCTGGAGGGCATATTCCTTCAATTGAATTGCCGTGGCCTCTGAGACAACTGGGAGGAGCTGCGGCAGCTCGTCTCTTCCCGTTTTCCCTTAGCTATCTTTTTGCAAGAGACCATGCTGGGCTCGTCTCCTCTGCCCATTCGAGGGGTATAAGGGTTTTTCGACCCCACCACCACGGAATAAGGGCCGGGCAGAAAGATATGCGATTTACACCCGGTATGATGTCTCCGTTCGTCTCTTTGCTCTAGATACCTCTTTACAGGCAGTCTCCTGGACGCGGGAGACTTTCGCTGCGGCGTGGCATGGTTGCCGAGGCCAATTCTCTTTCTCGGGGTCTCTGGAGAGACTACTCTATTAATCCCAGGGGTCAAGTCTTTGCCGACCTGATCGACCTGATGGGTGTCCTAAAAGTGCATAGGTTACGCCTCACTGCCAGAGAATGGCTTCATTTTTCTGCCTCGATCTATCTTTGAGTTCTCCGGATGCACATCTTGATTTTGGTGGAGGATAGTCGATGACTTCCACGGTAGTGATCACTTTCCCATTTGAATATCATTTTCTCGGCTGATGCCGCCTGAAAGCCAGCTACGGTGGTGCTTGTCGTGGGCGCGGTGGTCGTCATTTCAGGAAATGACTAATTTATATGTCTCAGTCGAGGAGTTTAGGTCAATAGATGAGGCCGTTGGGTTCTTCTCCTGAGCCCTCATCGTCATGAGCCTAACTACTATTCCCAGAATGTCTGGCCGTTTTGTACACCGACCGCTCTCGTGGTGGTCAGCTGAATGTGAGGGAGCCCTAAAACAGAAGCGTTATGCCTACATGCGATATAAGCGCCGCCCGAACGATTTCAACGTCGGTGGATTTCGTCGAGCTAGGCCTAAGTTCCGGTATACTTGTATTCACTTGACGGAAAGACCCCTCTAGTAGAGGTGTGGAAGCGAGTCAAAAGGATTCGGGGCAAGTTCTCGCAGGACCCCTTCCAGTTCTCCAGGAGAATGGGACCGTAATCTCGGTCCCCGCGTCCATGGGAGAATCCATCGTGACCGCTTTCTCCGCATTCTCTACCTGGGATGCTGCTCTGCAAGCATTCAATGCACGTCGTGATATTGCGGAAGGCCGCTTCGACACGTTAGGGAGCGAGGTATGGCCTTTCAGTTGGATTTGTTCAACAAAATCTTGGTAAAGGGTATCCGCCCAGACCTCGCGAAATGTTACCGTTCTCTCTCTTCTCAAGTCAGGTTAGATCACTTTACCCCGGCCGGATTCCGCCCAATCTCTCTAAACTCCTGCGTGTGCAAGTTGATTGAGAAATTGGTAAATGTTAGATAAGCCTTTTTTTCTGGACAACGGAGGCCATTTGTCTTCTGCACAGTGCGGCTTCTGCAAGTTCCACTCCACGTCGGATGCTCTGCTCAGACTGGAAAATGCCGTCTGCGAGGCCTTTCTTCATAGACAGCACTAAGCCTCGGTGTTTTTCAATCTGGAGAAGGTCTATGATACTGCATGGCGATACGGCATCATTGAGACTCTCCACACGATGGGGACGATGGGACGCCTCTCAATGTTTGTATCTGAACTTTTGCGAGATCGTCGATTCCAGGTACGGGTGGAGAAGCCCTCTCTGTTATAATGGAGCAGGAAGAGGGTGTCCCGCAGGGAAGTGTCCTCAGTGTCACACTATTTGCCCTGAGTATCAACGGCATCACCTCGGTGCTGCCGGATGATGTTCTTGCTACGCTGCACGTGGACGACCTTTCGATTTTTTGGGGCGCGGCAAAGATGCGAAATCTGGAGCCTTGAACCGCGTCTCTCGCTATACTGAAGCGCATAGGCTTCGGTTTTCCTTGGCCAAGGCTGAGGTGGTACAATTCTGCCATCTTTCACGGCTACACCCTGACCCAGACTTGTTTCTCAATGGCGGTTTGCCTGGAAGTGTTGACTCGCACCGTTTCCTTGGTCTTGTATTTGACCGAAACCTCACTTGGGAGGCTCATATTCGCAGCCTTAGGGTCTCTTGTACCCGCGCCATGGATATTCTTCGCATTGCACACCGGTCTTCGCATTGCAATCGGTGCCTTCCATGCGTTCCCTGTTGAGATCCTACTTGTCAATGCTGGGGAGATGCCACCTGCTCTGGGCCGTGTACAGTGCATTTTTCGTCTTTAAGTGCGAGCCTAGCGCCTCCCTCAGTCGCTAACAACTATCACTGCATCTGCTTCTGACCTCAATGGTGCCTATGCCGCCGAGAGATGTCAGTCATACCTTAAACCTAAGCTAAACCCTTTGGGTTTATCTCTCAGGTCGGTGGTGCCCCTGGTTCTGCCCAGGGCGCGACCCTGGAGAGCACTTTGCCTATTTGTTGCCACGCCTCTGCTCCCAAAGCTTCTACTGTGCCAGGAGTATTACATTCGGGCGTTTGGGAGCACACGTCGTGTCACCTTGGAACCGTGCCAATGTATACGGATGGCTCCAAGTCCCAGAACAGTGTCAGTTTCCACGCCTTATCCCCTCTGTTTAAAGTCAGCGGGGCTCTACCAGGCGCTGCGTCTGTCTTCACGGCCGAGCTGGTTGCAATACAACATTCGGTACGGACGATAAAGCCACGTGCCAGGTTCGGAGATCAGATTGCGCTTTATAGTGACTCACAAAGCGCCCTGAGTGCTCTTGCGGCATTGGAATTTCCGCATCTTCTAGTTCACGATACTTGTGACGCTACGGTTTTGACGAGCCGGACGGATGTGGAGATTATCTTCTGCTTGGTTCCTAGACGTGTAGGAATTGCGGGAAATGAGCCCGCCGATGGGGGCCCTAAATAATCCGCGTGGACTGGGCGACCAGACCAGCGTTTCGCTCTTCCTCACACCGATTACACGGCAGGAATACGGGCAGCTCCCCGGGCTGCTTGGTAAAGAAGATTGGAAACAGTCGAGGGGAACTGAAAGTTGCGTGTATTGCGCCGCGACTGTTCCCACGCACCTACCCCAAAATGCCGCGACAGCTTCAAGCTGCTTTCTGTCCTCTCTGAATTGAGCGCTCGCCTGTGCCTTATTGCAACGACTACGTTGTCCCCTAGACTGTTTGGCACATTCCTGTTGAATGTCTCAATCTCGGTGATCTTTGCGCACGTTCCCTGTCTCGGTACTGGGACGAGCGGGGTCGCTACCGCTTCTTCCTTGTACTCAGGACTGGTTCGGGCACACGCACTTGCAGACTATACGACCTTTTGGAGGAGGCTGGCCTCCTCCACTTTATTTGACTCTCTTTGTTTAAGGTCGCATATTTCTGCGCCGGGGGATGCAGGCCTAACCCCGACGCCAGAGCGCGCTTCCTTCTTGCCTTTTTGCTTTGTTTCTTGTTGTTATTTTTGTTTTACCCTTTGTCCTTTTTCATCGTTGTTATTTACATATTGTTATTTGTTTGTTTCTGTTTTTTTTAATCTAGCTTAGTAGTAGACTGTGTTAGTACGGCCACTTATATTCAAGTAGGCAGTCGCGAGATGGGCTCCTAAAATAATGAAAAAATAAATGATACTACTACTGCTTTCATCTCTGATGTTTTCATCTTTGTCGTTTTCATGCTTGGTGTTACTACTGCTTTCATCTTTGGTGTTTTCATGCTTGGTGTTACTCCTGCTTTCATCTTTGGTATTTTCATCCTTGATGCTACTACTGTTTTTATCCTTGGTGTTACTACTGCTTTCCTCTTTGGGTTTTCATCCTTGATGCTACAAATGCATTCATCCTTGATGTTTTTATCATTGATGTTTTCATCTTTGGTGGTTGCATCCTTGGTGTTACTACTACTTTCATCCTTGATGTTACCACTGCTTTCTTTTTTGTTTTTCACTGTATTGTTTGCATCTTGGTGGAGTTACCTTCGTCTTGGAAATCGAGTTCTTTGCTAAATGACAGAGAAAGTTGCATGTAGACTGGTGTGTATGTACATGAGTTAAGGGCTGATGAGAATACACAAAGTTGTATGAATATTGAATACACATAGCTACTGACGAGAATATGCGAAGTTGCAAGAATATGCAAGAATATGGACTGATGGCAATATCCCCTCACTTACATCATCCCAAACGCACATAGTAAACTCCAACATGACACACTCGCCAGTTAAACGACATGGACAGTCTACACCTACTCTCAACAGCAATATTTATTATTAATTACCTTAAAGACTAAAATCAATGACGGCATCTCCATCAAAAAGCTTGCATTAGATGCTTGTAAAATGTCGTGAAGATAGGCTCAGTGAAAATGTATCCCGCAATCATCCATACGCCAATAGCTACCACGAGCTTGCCCCTTGTTTTACTAGCACCCCACATACAAAGCTCTAAACACCAGGCAACAAATACATCCTTAGACGAACCCAAGCTTCTCCCAAGATATTAGCACATACAACCCAGGGACAATCTACGAAAGCAACCTCGGACCCTAAATAACACAGACACTATACAAGATGTTCACTCAGCAACAGAGAAACGCTACAGGCGAGCCTTCTTCGACACACTAAGCAGACGGAAAGAAATTATGAAAAGAAATTATGGAAAATTATCGCGAGACTCATCGACTATAACAACCCGGAACAAGAACACACGAAGCCATCTACTCGATTGTAAACGGAGTGGGCCACCAAACAGACGAACGCCTTCATACGAAAATATTATACGAAAATATTAAAATAATAGTAATAGAACACACACACAGCCCCCTCCCCCCCCCCAAAAAAAAATAAACACGTACTTTCGCGACAAACATATCCACACCATTTACCACAGAAAATGATACACTGAAATTCGAAAACAGGCTGGAAAAAAAAACCCAATGGTGACTGGTAACCTTCAAAATTCTCGGTCAACCTCTTCAGAACCAACAAACTAGAGTAAAACAAATGTAGAGCATCATACAGCAACCAGCATCATCCTACCAAACACCTACAGTACATGGTGTCACCCTGGACTAACTTTCAAACAGCAATAAGAAAGACAACAAACCATGAACAATAATGAACACTGAGTTCTCATGGTAACCACATTCGGGAAATCGAAGGAATAAATCCATCGGCACATTTACAAGCCGTAAATCCGCCCCTCATAATGTATATGTGTGCGAACCAGATAAGAAAATCCTTTTATAATGTCGTCAGCGATTATATGACAATATTTGAAAGCAAAAACATATTGACGTTACCTTATAACGAAGCTGTCAGTATAATTCCTCATTTCCTACCAGCACTTAAAGTAAATCAAATTATTAGAAAATGATTCATATCTTCACCGAATTCGTGTCATAACTTCCCCAACTCACCATGGATGTTTATTCTATTCGATGCAATAATTTTACAAAATACTAGTCTGGACAAACTGGGAGAGAACAGGTACAGTTAAAACAACACCAGGAGAATGTACCTAACATGGGTGAACAATCCGCCTTATTTATGCACATTCTAACTGTAATCATGCATTTAATTGGAATAGTCCCACATTCATCATTAAATGTAACAATTACATTACCAGACATATTTTAAGCGGCTGTATTCAGTCTCCTTGTTTATTTCTTTAAAACTAAACCACTTAAATTTCCTTTCCTCTTGTAATGGGTAGGATGAAAAATTAGCAGATGTAAATCCATTTTTAAATAATATTATTATTACATTTGGCCGTGAGTTATCGCCTTTCCTAAATAATTTCCCACAAGAACCATGAGGTTGGTTGAGACAAATTTCTTGTTGAACTAAACCGTCGCTTTGCCTCCTTTACCAGGTGTATGTCGACATGACGTTCCAAAGAGTACGAAAAATGATTTACGGAATTTTTGGAACTTCACGTCAGCACATACGAGGGGCGGTCAATAAGTTTTGCAATTCGGATATAAGGAAACGAGATATGAGGAAAAGTGTTTTATTATTTTTCAATATAACTACCCTCGACCTTAAGGCACTTGCGCCACTTGTCCCTGAGGCTTCGAATTCCTGACAACCAGAAAACTGCCGACTGCTGTTCAATCCACTTCTGGACGGCGAGCTGGACATCTTCATCGTCCCCAAACCGGCATCCACGCAGTGCAGTTTTGAGTTGGCGGAATAAAATGTAGTCACTAGGGGCCAGATCTAGACTGTAGGGGGGATGGTTGAGCTCCTTGAATCAGCACTCGCGCAGGGTAGCTTGTGCAACTCTGGCCTTGTGGACTTTGACGACGTTGAAGTCGATCATGTGGCGTGAGGTTTCTAGGGACCCAACGGGCAGAGAACTTCGTCAAGGCCAAATTGTCGTGGATGATGTTGATAACATGCCCAAGTTCTCGCTCGATTTCTTCGACCTTCACCCGTCGATTTTCGAGGATCATCCTCTCCACACGGGCCACATTGTGTTCGTTGGTCACGTCCGACGGGCGTCCTGGACGGGGGTCATCTTCAAGAGACTAACGACCATGGCGGAACTCCCTATTCCAGTGAGCAATGGTTGCATAGGAAGGGGCGGTGTCAGCGTACACTGCAACCATGCGTTCATGGATCTCTTTTGCATTCTTGCCTTCCTTGGTCAAAAATTTGATCACTGCGCGGTGCTCAACCTTCTCCATTGTTGAAAAATTTGTGACTGACGATGTGCAATCAGCTACTGCTTCTTAAATAGAGGAGGCAGGAGCGTGCGGCTGCAGGTCCTGACTTGTCATAACTTGTCCTAACACCCCCATAAACAGCCATTCCTTCTTCTGTTTTGTCTTACCGATTCGCAAAACTTATTGACTACCCCTCGTACTTGGTAAAAGAGGCAAAACTACCGGAAATTTCAATGAGAAATCTGCTTCAACCACTCTATTCATTTTTTTCCCCCCAACACAATTAAGAATTCTCTCTCGAATGATGAAAAATATCATTAGTCTTCACCGAGATTTGAACAACGACCACACGCATGTGAAGCGCGGCCTTTGCCATTGAGCCACGATAAAAGAAAACGCAACCAGAAATCTTCTAACTCTTCCAGGCAGATGAGTAAAATACCTTTCCCCATTGATTTGGTATGCCGTTCCCTGGAGTTCTTAGCACAGTTTAGGTTGCCTTTCTTTGTAGTCCATATAGTTCAGTGGTAATACCTGCGCTTATCATGCAAGAAGTCGCTTCTTTGTGAATGCTGAAGATTTTTCATCATTCAAGAGGCGCGTTATTATGCCTTAATGAACCCATACGAGAACCATAATGTTACATGGAGACTTTAGATTTAAAATGTTACTTAAAATCCAAGTGTGGACACAATAATGTGTAAAAGACCTCTAGCCATGGATTTTACATACTTTTCGCTGGAGATTTTAACAAAATTAAGATTGGCCTTCCTTTTGTCCGATGTGGATGTTTAGTAGTAAAACCCGCACTTCACACGCGTGAGGTGGAAGAAAAAGATTTTTTATATGATTGATTGTAATCGAAACCATGTTATTAATTTTATTTTCTACATTGGAACATATATTTTAAGCTCTTTTGTGTAGAACAGCATTCACTGATTCCATTTTGCCACTGTTGTGTAAATCTCTGCTGCTTTTTCTTTCCATCCTTCTTGTGCCTGTAACTATATATATAGTACTTTATTTTGTAAACTTTGCAGTTCTTTTTTTTAGTTTTAGATAATGTTGTTGGCAGAATCTGTGAATAAGTGATGATTTATTGATCCATAGTGCTATAAATATTGCTTTTGTGGACAAATTCCTGAATTTGCCCACTTCTTTCTCTCTTGGACTTGCTGAACGTTAACTTCATCCCCGGACCTTACTCTCCGTCGCATACCCAAATTTCACGCCGTCGACCATAACGCTTTCTGTCTTCTTCCTTCCTAGTGGTATGATTGTAATTTTTCGATGTTTGTTTTAATATTCTATTTTTTTTCGTATACGTTGAATTTTTGTTATTTCAGTAGACGTCGCTCTAGGCTTGTAGTCCTGGCTTTCGGAATAGAGAGACACTAGGATGGCTAATGTCATCAGTGAATTGAATATTCACGCTCCCCCCCCCCGGTCTTCCTGAATGGGGAGGTAGGAAGTGTATATGGAGAAAAAAGTGGGGCTAAGTCGCCCACCTTGCGGTACTCCTGCCTGCAGTTGGAAGACCGATGCCTCGTGATTTTCTATGGAGATATATGCCTTCCTCTTACGAATATAGTTACAAAGAATCTTTTTTAGATTATTATTTATTTCTAGTCTTAGTATTTTTTAAGTCAATCCTTCTGTCCATACATTATCAAAGGCTTTTTCCTCCGTCCCTCATGACTATATCGAGGGCTGGTTTAACCTAGTAGTACATGTAGCATGTGCTACGGGCCCCGCGCTTGAGGAGGACCCGCGGAGATGTAAAAAATTAGTAATAATTAAGTTTTTGCTCTTAGCTACAGAATAATTATTTATTTTCCTGATTTTTATATTATTGTTATATATGATATTAAATTGAATTAAATAGAATTAACAACGAGATAAGAGTCAGTATGGGTCCAACAAGATTAAACCATCTCTCTCTAATGAGTATGGAGCACGAGTTATTGAGGGAAATTAACACGACAAGGATAAATGAGGAGTTTTCTGTTGCCAAGTCTTGTAGGTGTTTCATGTGAGTCACGTAACTAGTTGGTGTGCACGCAGCTCAGCAAATGGTTCTTCCAAGATTCTCCAAGGCAGCATAAATTGTTTACTGGTTAAGTAAGCTCCTGGTATGCACGGTGTTGTTCAGCAAAACGGAATAAAAAGTGTACAAAATAAAACTTATTTTCAGTTGAGTCCTCCCAGCCATTATAGCAGTTCTTTTAAATTCCTCAGATAATTTGTTCCCTTTCTGCAAAGGAATATATATATATATATATATATATATATATATATATATATATATATATATATATATATATATATATATATATATATATATATTATTCACTTTTATTCTTATCACGGTCTGTATTCAACCCTAAGTTTCTGCGTGCATTACGCCTTGTTACCCTTGTCACTTATTGCATACTTCATTAAACTTTGCTAAGAGAATTTTTTATAGAACTGAGAACCAACCGGTTTTCAATTACAAAAATTGTCTTATCTTGCCATACCTTGAACCATTTTTTTGTATCACCCGTATTTTTAAGCAATTTAGTATCTCTGTAAATTTTAGATATGAATCCACTTTATATAAAATGTTAGTCCACAATAATACAAGGAAAAAAGGTGGAGTATATTCTATAGAGTGTTTTATTTGCAATTTACCTTACTTCGGGCAAACTGGTAAATCTTTATCTACTAGAATTTACCAACATAAGTATAATATTAGAAGAGGTGAAATAAATAGCGCTTTATTTTTACATTTAGCCGAAAATAACCACCCCATTGACTGGAACTCTGCAAAATTCCTTTATCATTCCGCTGATTTCACAAAAAGAAATATTGTCGAGTGTTCATTAATTGGCATCTTACTTAATATGAATATTTCTCCTGGCTTATTTAAACTCGACCCTGTTTTAAAAAACTTGTACTAAATTAAATAACTTCATAATGGAGCTTGCTGTCACTCTTTATTAGTGTAATATCATTCGCATTGCCTCCCCCACCACGTGTCTCTGCTGTGATTGTGGATTAACTCTTAGTCCTAAATGTTTTCGTTCTAATGACAATCCTTTAAAATGTTTTTTTGTTTTTTTCACCCACCACATTCCATTCATATACACGGCGTTGTTGTGTGTATATCGTTTTAAGGTTGTATATGTCTGTTATTAATTGCCTATTGTTCTTTTTATTGGTATTTTTCTGTCTTGTTTTTGTGTTCTTCCATTGGTTTGTACTATGTGATGGGCGCTCCCTTCGTATATTTGTACCCTATATAAGGTTGTCTTTTCCATTTTCATGCTATTCCTTGAAAATGAACTTGCAAATATAGTTCGAAAGTGCGTGGATTCATCTTTTCATTTTCCTGTGGGTTAATTTATATATATATATATATATATATATATATATATATATATATATATATATATATATATTGTTCCTTGTGCTACGGGCCCCGCAGCTCCTTAAACTGGCCCTGACTATATCAATGTATCGATTTTCTGGTCTGAGCGTCGCTATCTTCTCGGTTACAATTGCGAGTGCCATTGTGGTATCTCTACCTTCCTGGGATCCGAATTAATGTTTGTAGTAGATTTTTTTCTCTTTTAGGTATTCCATAAGTCTTCGATTAAGTAATTCTGAACAAGTTTGGCGAGGAAATTTATAAAAGTTATGGGTCTAAAGCTTTGTCTCTGCGTTGTTGTTTTTTTTTTAATTTTTGAAGGAATATCATCTTTGCGATCTTAAAACTTTCCTTATAATATCCCGTATTTAGACAGGCATTAAACAGGTACGTAACGGTAGCTAACATATTTTCAGGGGCGTGGCTGCAGCTGTCTTTAATCAATCCTCTGGATCCGGGCGCATTTTGTTTAAACGACTGGATCGCGCTCCTGATTCCTTCTTTTGTGATAGTGGCCTCTGGTCCTAAGTACTTATTTATCCGTTCTTTTATTCTCTGAGCTGGAGTTATTTTATTGGTGTTGAGTCTTATTTGGGTATTTACCATTTCATTTTTAAAAACACCATTTAATTGTTAGGCGCCAAAGGAGGCCGTACTTTTGATGGGCTGTCCCCTTTACTTTTAGGCTTTGGTTTTATTTTTTATTTGGTTCACTTTTCTTTTCATTTCCTTTGTCATTTTCGGGTGTAACAGCGTTCTGCAAGTTATTAATGGGACATTTTCCTTGCCTTGCCAACCAAGTGAATGGTTGGTCTAAAGTGATCTCGGGTACTAGTTATTTTTGTTGTCATTGTTGTTTTTTCTTCTTTGTTGCTTCTTATTTGGTTTATATCAATTTGTCTTCTTTTTCAATAGTTCTCTTGACCTAAACTATATGTTTTGCTGGTGGTTTCTTTGATTTTTTTTCACATTAATTCTTGAACAGGGGTTGTTACTTTCTTTTTTTAATCTTCCTAAGGTACTTGGGAATTGTTGTTTTGTATTTTTCTGCTGTTTTATCGCCAGGCCTCTCATTATTTCTTGTCTTAAGATTGTGTATGTTTTATCACAAATTGTTTTAGCTCCTTCATGCAACACAATGTTAATGGGCTTCAGTTTGTTTCCTGATAACATTCTACCGGGATAAAGTCAGTGTTTGTTTTTCGTTGATGTTAGTGAGGTTGATTTGTTTTGTACTCTTTGTAGTTCTAACATTCTCGTTCTGGAAATTGTATTTAGTGGTACTACCTGATGCATTAGCCTAGACCTGATTCGCATCAGGTAAAACTTCCTTTTGTTTTTCGTATTCAGTACCCTGAACTTGCATATCTTGCAGAGTTGCCCTTTGGCTAAGGGTATCCGTTCAGTTAGGTGAGTGGTATAACTTGTTGTTGATATTCTGAGCTCCTGTATGTTTGCATTGGTGACACGTGTATTCCTTCCCATTTATTGTAATATGTTGCGACTTTTTTCTTTTGATTTGAAATATTGCGAATTTTTCTGAGTTGGTCTTAATTTTCCATTTCCTTTCGTAGTTATTAATTTATTTTATTTCCTTCGACTTTTTTACTACCAATATGTGTGGGGATTTGGCTGAGGGGATAATTCGCAATAAATTTTAATTGAAATGTATTCACCCTAAGCATTTCTTCTAGGGTTATTCTTAGGTAAAAACTTGTCTCGTTAAAAATGATCATTTATCTACCCAACTTAATCACCTGCTTCACTTTTGTCTATGTTTGTTTTCTCTCTAATTCTTCTTTAATTTCCTCTTCTGTATTTTCTGTGAAGGTTATGCCAAGGTTTTTGTATCTTATTGATCTTTGTGCCATTACTTCAGCCGAGACTCTTATCTCGAGTGATATCGTTGGAACTTCTGCCTTTGATGTTTCGGTCTCTGCATCTTCGCTCTCGTGGAAGAGTTGTTTCTATAAGTCGAATGTAGGCTACTCTTAGGTTTCCGTTGATAATACTTGAGTACAGTATCAGGGTCTTGTTTTTTGCTTCCACAGTTGACGCTCAGTAGGATCCTCTTTACTTCATTGGGAACCATATTCACATTTTGTGTCAGTGATTGGTGAAAGGGTCCCCCTGCCATTTTGTTTCCATAACAACTCGATGAAAACTGCCTTGGATGACGGTAAGTTACCGTTATTTTCTTTTGTCTCAACTCCGAAAAAACACCTTAGATAATATGTATTTCCTAAACTCTTTTAATGCTAAAAATATACTAGTTCTACCTTTTTTTTGTCTTTTACTGTCCTTCCTCGTCTTTTAAAAAAATCCAACATTTCTGTTGCATTTGATTATTACTCCACAATGTATAAAATGCTTGTTCATGATACCAGAAATATATGTAGCGTTTACTCATTCCAATGTTCTGGTTGCACCAGCAAATTATCTGGGCAGACAGACAAGCGGCTTTCTTCACGTCTTAATCAACATCAATACAAAGTAAAACGAGGGAATTTAATAGTGCTTTTTATCCATTTGATTAATGACCACTTAATCAATTGGAATTCTGATAACTTTATATACCATTCTAATAATTTTGTTAAAACAAATATTGTTAAATTTTCTTTCATTAGACACTGGCAATTTTAATATTTATCTCTAACTTTTTTAATTTTCTCATGTAATCAAAAAACTAATTCTTAAAGAAATTATTATATTTTGCACTGCAATTCATAGCTCTGTTTTCATTAGATCTGGTTTATTGGTTATTTCATTTTTATTATTATATTTTTCATTTTTATCGTTTAATTTTTCATTTCATTCATTTCGCTTTCTCCTTCTCTCTTTTTTCCTTTTCCCTTCTTACCCTTACATTTCTCCATTAGCCTATCTCTCTGCGTTAATCTGTTTATTACACCTGGCTATGTGATCTTTACCTCTGCTGCTTTTTGGTTTGACTGAGCTACCTGCATTTGATAACTTTGGATGTTTTTCGCTCGCTTAATCTCTCTTCTTCCTTCTCCATTGGTCATTTCTTTTTTAAGAAATGGTGCTAAAACTTTTGTTTTATTTATAATATACTCGAGTTATTTTTTTTTTCTTTTAGTTTTCATTGAGAAGGAACTGAATATACTCGTAGTTCGAAAGTACTTGGAAATGCTGTTTCCTTTTTCCTGCGCGGTATATTGCATCATCCATTGCTAACCTCACGTGTTACACACACACATAATATATATATATATATATATATATATATATATATATATATATATATATATATATATATATATATATATATGATAAATAAAAAGTCTCCATTTATGATTTCCATCACAGTATTTTAATTCTTTGATACCGACGTTTCGTATTGGAACCCATTTTCAAGGACGTAAAATTAGAAATATATATACAAAAGAAATTTGTAGATAGTTATCAGATTAAAACAGAAATCATATGGGGAATGTGAAGCAGCAGAGGTGGGAGTAATCAAATTGGGTATAAGGGAATCTGTTCTCATGGTCTTTTAATTATGGAATTAGACATAAATACTGTATTTACGATTCTAGAGTAAAAGGAACAATTGGGGAATGTGAAATAGTGAAAATGCAGGCGTTTTTAACTGAGAGTGAATGTGAAATATGTGTTTATTATCATATATGAGTTCACCTGCTCGAGATGCATTTCCGAGGTATATTTAGGATCGACACAGCGCACAGTACTTGCCCGTATTTACGCACAATAAGGGATCAACCACAGAACTGAAGCCCCAATTACTACTCCCGAATTCTCATCTTTCAGATTACATTATAAAACCAGACATTCGCACCACATGCCCACCTCAAACAACTTCTCAATTAAAGACACAGCCAGCACCAAAAGCCAACTTCGTATACTTGAATCCCTTTATATTAGATTTACAAACCCCACTTTGAACTCAAACACAAGCTCCTTTCCACTATTACTACACCTATAAACACCACGAACCACACAGGCCAAAACCACTCCCACTAGAACCCACCCATATCGTTCCCATGCTTAAATTTTTATCTCCCTTTTGTACAGGAAAGACGGACAAGACAGGTCAGTCTCAGGTTTTGTATAATAAAACAGTATGTATTGAAATTTCCTACTTAAAAGACCATAAGAACATATTCCCTTATACCCAATTTGAATAATCCCTCCTCCGTTGCTTCAAATTCCACATAATACTGATAACTATTGTACAAATTTATTTTGTATATATATTTCTAATTTTAGAATTCTCGATTTATAAGGCCGAGCTAGAATGGATAAAAGTAAATTTTCCATTCTCTTCGAAAACTTAAACATCTTCACTTATTAGAGTCTACATATAATAATCTTCATGCCTCTGGTTCAGCCTCAGGTATTCTCTATGGTCTCCTTAAAACACTTAAGCCTGAATTACCAATTAGACTAATCTTATCAGCTATTCGCACACCCACATATAGCTTTTGTAATTTCCTTGTCCCTCTTCTTGAGCTTCTTCCGAGGAATAATTATACTTTACGTGATTCTTTTGAATTCGCTGACTTTATTATATCACAAGTTTTGATGTTGAATCATTGTATACCATTTTCATTTTTAATAACACCTTGTATAAACAAACAGCCGGCATGGCTATGTGGTCCCCTCTAGGCCCTACTTTTGCCAACGCTTTTTTATGTTATCATGAAAAACGCTGGATTGAAAACTGTCTAGAATCATTTAAACCCGTCATTTATAAACGGTATGTCGACAATTGCTTTGTCAACTTCAGGAAAAAGAACATGACGTTCAGTTCCATAATTATTTAAACAGCCAACATCCGAACATAAATTTCACTGTTGAACATGAGTCCAATGACGAATTTTCATTTTTGAACATACACATTATCCACGTCTGTATACCGCAAACCTACCACTACACTACTTGCCACTCATTTCTTCAGTTTTACTCTCCTTAAATCTAGGTATTCTTCCATTTCTTGTAGACTTTTCGTGCCTACAAAATATGCTCAAACTGGGCTTTGTTCCACCAAGAAATTGTTTACCTTAGAAAGTTTTGTTAATTTAATTTGTTTCCTTCCCAAGTTATTCACCAACTTATCAAACGTTCTTTTGATAAATTATATAATAGCTCAAATGGCAACATTAAACCTGAGAAAATGGCTATTTATTTAAAAATACCTTACATTAGGCCTATTACATCCAAATAAATAAATGAATTACAGTCGGTGTTAGTTAAGAAATACCTTCACTGTCAGTTTCATTTTATTCCATCAACAATCAAGCTATTAAAACTTTTCTCAACCATAAATAAAAACTCTCCAAAATGCTTCGGTCCTCAGTGTTTTACCAATTCTTGTTTACACACTGCCAGTCCTGATACGTGGATAAAACTATGCCTGAATTTTCTTCCATTCAAAACCATTACATGTCTTGCAATTCACAAATTTCAGATGCTGAATACTCTATTTTGGATTCTAGTCCTAATAATCATGATCAAGATATTCTGGATTCTTTATAAATTTCTAAACTCAACTACCAACAATCTTCAACTCCTTTATTAATTATTTCAAATACAACCAACTATTCCATTCATTCACAACCAACTAACATGCCACCAATAGTTATTAAAGTCGAATTTCACCCACATTCACCACAGTCTGCTTAGGAACATCATCTTATACAGGGACCTCTGCCTGATAAGCCAATTTTCTAATTCCTATTAGTTTACTTATTTAATTGTTTTTTGTGTGTTTGTGTTTGCCTTTATTTTGTTTTGTTTTTAACTTTTATCTAAGTTTGTCCAATTAACTAGGTTATATTATAAAATCTGGCTTATACAGGGTCACCCCCCAAAACGGGCCTGCACACACTTTTTGTCACATATCCTTCATCCATACACTAATCACCCTTACTTTGAAGGACATGACAGAAGCAACGCATGTGAACACAACTAGAACTCAGTGGAAGCTCCAGCAAAGAATATACTGCGTCAAACATTACTACAAGACAGGCTCGTTCAAGAAAGTGCAGGACACTTTCGTGCATCAGTTTGAATGTGGAAAAGCCCCCTTCAAGAGCCGAATTCAGGACTGGGTGGACCACTTCGAGAACTATGGGACAGTAGAGAACCACAATGCAGCCAGTGACAACCGTCCAAGCCATACAGGACGCCCCAGGAAGTGTACAGCCGAGCTGGTCGAGATCATGAGAGAGTCAGTTCAGCAGAGTCCAAAATGCTCTATGCGCAAGCGAAGTCAGTCCCTCGGTATATCCCGTGAGACTTGTAGGAGAGTGCTAATAATGGATGTAAATGCCTACCCATAGAGAATACAGATGAAGCAGACCCTTACCGCCTCAGACAAGCAGCAGAGAAAGGCTATGACTGTCAAGATACTGGAAAATATTCAGGATACCCCAACTTTCCTTAACCTTCTTTGGACCTCATATGAAGCTCACTTCCATCTTTAAGGAAAGGTAAACTCCCGACCAAATGAGGTAGCCACCAAGCCCGTACAATCCCCTAAGTTCACGGTATGGACACCAGTCTCAGCCAGAGGCATCATCGGACAATTCTTCTTCGAGGAATCTGGCGCGACAGTGACAGTCACCAAAGAGCGGTACGTTGAGGTCCTCAAAAACTTCAAGAGGGAGCTGCAGACCCTGTTCCCGTCACTTATGGGAAAGTCCTGTTTCCATCTAGATGGAGCAAGCTCTCACACCTCAAACCTGTCCCGAGATTAGCTGAAAGAGAACTTTGGTGGCAGTGTGATCAGTCTCAAGACTGATTTTGAGTGGGAACCTCACAGCCCAGACCTTAGCCCAGACCTAATCCCGGAACTCAAGGAAGCCATTAGTCGGTCGGTTTGTAAGGACGTCATGGACAACTTTGTGCTGCGCTTCAAGAAATGCACATAGCTAAATGGAGGTCATCTCGAACATGTGCTCTAGAATAAAGAATAAAAGTCCAAAGACCGTCATGTTTTGATATGATGTTTTTAAGCACAATAAACTAGTTGTAGGAAAATTGATATCCCACCCTCAAAACTGATGTCCTGTTCGGTAACCGCAACGTCCTGGCATTTGACGGCGTAACCTTATTACTTAACCCCCTCCCTCTCTCCCCTCGCCTAGAGGATCACCAGAAAGGTCTCCCACCACCACATAATGCACGAATCGAGTTTCGGGTCCGGCGAGCCTAACATTGGTTAAACCGGTAATATTTTCCCTAAGAGAGGGTATTTAATTTCACTTCATTGACGAAATTAGAGGAGCGTCGACCAAATGCCAGAAGGTGCCTTTGGAGCTAAGTGAAAGACGCTTGGAGAAGAACCGTAAGAGGAGGAGGCTTAAGTCCGAAGATCTCACCCGCCCCCATCCTTCCTCTACCCCCCACTGAGGTGGTGAAGTATATATGCTGATAACTTTAGAAGAACAGAGAGATCGAGTTAGTAATCGAGACAACGAAGGCTGGCTAGAGGCCCGGCAACCAACGAAAGGGACACAGAAGAAGCTCATCCTGAGCCAGTTTATGGCGCTCATACCGAAATTTAAGTTAGCTTGTATTGAGAAACAAGCTCAACTATCTCTCGTCAGAGAAACCCCGTATCTCGGTTTACAACAAAACCCAGAGATAGTCCTCGCTTTTGAAGAATACCCCAAAGTGAACTTCCTCAAACACTCTCCAGTCGTCAAAGGATTCACTCGTTTGTTCATCGCTCGTCAGTGCGAATTATACCAAGATTAACCAGAAGATCGGAAGAAGCATACATTCCCCGTCCCGTTGGTGAAATCATCTTACCAAGATAACGTGTTTAACGCCATCCGGCGCCAGCATTGAATTTATTTGTGGCTTTAAAGCTATTCCCGCGCCAGACAAACATCTGGAAGGTCTGTGAATACGTCCACGCGTCTGCCCGCAAACAACATTCTTGCGTCTACCTAAAAATTGAGGCTAAGATCAGTCTCCAACCAGATTCCTTTGTGGTTATTTTAGAGGTAAATAAATTCCATTATCTGTTTGGGGGAAGGTCAATTAGCGTTCAATAATAAAGTGAGCTTTGGGTCAACCATTACTGTATATTCATTTGTGTAATTTAGTAAATCTCACTTAAACTCGTTTAATTCATAATTGTGTAGTTTGTTTTGTTAGATTTCATTTTTTGTTCATGTTGCAATTAAAATCCTATTTTCTTAGAAGTATTTAATTCAATCTTCGAAACGCTGAGCATGGCACTAGAAACCCTCAAAGACTAAAATAACGTAATAATAATAAATAATATTGCACTCTTAGAGAAAACTCAATCAAGAAGTTTTTGAAGTACGTAACAAACCTATACGTACGCACACCACCTCTCGGTCCTTGCAATACCACGACACTAGCTATCACCAAAGTTTCATTCAATCTTTGCAGAAAATAGAGAAATGAGACCTGTCGAAAGTTGGGACCCATTTTTTTTTTTTTGGGGGGGGGGGCCCTGTAATATTTATTCTAATTTTTGTAGAATCGACAGAATACTCTGTTTTTGATGTACACATTCGATGTACAAAACGTTCAGATATATCTATTAAATGTTCCATTTCGTCGTGTTGGCTTTACTCTCTCTCTCTCTCTCTCTCTCTCTCTCTCTCTCTCTCTCTCTATATATATATATATATATATATATATATATATATATATATATATATATATATATATATGATAAATGAAAAATAACGTTCTAGTCAATGGGGTTAGGTAAGGGTAATAATAAGAATTATTCGTTTATTGTTCATTTATAAAAAAAATAAAAAATTGAAAGGGCGAAGATCCGAAGGTAAATTCACATTCCTCCATTTTTGTAAAAGTTAAACGTTAGCTTATACAAAAGGCTTCTTGAAATTTCTCATTTTAGATAAATGGATGGTTGCCTTGTCGTATATGTAACTCTCCTGAAGAGGGTTGAGGAACTCCAGGAGACTTATCTAGCAGATTAAGGAATTCTTATTATTACCCTTACCTAATCGCTTATATATATATATATATATATATATATATATATATATATATATATATATATATATATATATATATATATATTATATATATATTTAATTTTGTTATTGGCATACTCCTGTCTCGGAAGACAATGGAAAATGCGCCATGGAAGTCAGTCTGTGGTCCGAACTGCAGCACCGGCTGTGACTGTACAACCCGATCCTTGAACGGCAAGTCTTGTTGCAGTTGCTGCATATGAAGACGGTGTTGTAAGCGGGCGCTGACTTTTTCCTCTCTCTCGTCCACGTGCTCTTTTTTCTTCCCACATCTCCTCTCTCCTCTGCTCTGTTATCTTGATGGCTAACTTGGTTGCAAGTTGCCAGCTGCTGCAGTCTGCAGCCACCGCTTCAAAGCTTGCCGGCTCAATGCCATCCGCCTGAGGTCCCGCATGCATTCGCCTTTGTAGCGGAGTATTGGCCTTTCTGCGGGTCTGGAGCCAGTGGCAAGCTCACCATACAAAATGTCCTTGGGTAGTGTGCCATCCTGCATGCGACTAACATGGCCAAGTCAGCGCAGGTGTCTCCTGGTGAGCAGCGCAAACATGCTGAGGGTTCCTGCCCTTGCCAGAACGTCCTTTTTAGGAACGTGATCCTGTCAGAGAATGCGGAGAATCCTTCTGAGGCAGCGTAGATGAAAAGTGTTGAGACTGTGTTCTTGGCGGGCGTTATGAAGAAAATTATTAACTGAGGAGTACCGCCAACAAGTGCTAATATATAAACCCATTTCTTCTAAAAATTTGTCTACTTTGTCTCTAAACATGACATGTGCTACATTGAAACGTGTTCGTGTAATAAATACGGTTTTTTCCCCATTTTCTACTACCATAAAAACCTGGCCTGCCTATTAAATCCATAGGTTTCTGTGCCAACAGGTAGATGCTCCCTAATCCCTATGAAATAAGGAAAGAATTTTATGACTAAACAAAGATCAAACATATGCTAAGAAAGAAGGAAGAGAGAAAGACAAAGATAGCAAACGAAATAAAAAAATATGAATACTTTATACCTGTGAAAGAAATGTAAAAAATGGTTGAGGTTGAAACTATGATATGTGGTGTGTGATAGAACGAGTTGAATCTGTGTTAAATTCAACTCCTATCCCATATTAGTTAAAACCTCGAGGAGGCCCACGTGCATCTTCGATTCGAGGCTTGGAGTCTTATCAACAGCTACCGGACGTCAATGTTTAAACAAGGAGGTTATCGTCCCCCCCGTTCGCCCCCATACGCCGACCTCGCCAGATCGAGTTAGGCTTATGGACAGATAAGGCATTTTTCTCCGGCCCAGCTGTGCGTTCCCTCCAAGCTTTCACTCCATTCTCCCCCACGCCAAGGAGATGTCCTGGCTATTTATATGGAAACTTTACCACTAAGATCAGATTGGAGATCCAGATTTTCGTCGCGAAACATCACCACGACCCTCTCTCCCTTTGTGCGCCAAGGGACCTCGACCTCGAGATTCACCATCACTTGTCCAGAAGGAGGACAATATTCCTTGAGTGCCAAAGGTTCGAGCCTTTAGTGACGCCAAGTCCCCAAGGCATCCCCCCCCCCTGTTGTTCAAGGAGAACAACATTAGAACAGCCATTGTTCGTTTTGAGCCCTTCGCCAAGAAACGGTTCTCACCCCCCCTGTTGTTCAAGGAGAACAACATTAGAACAGCCATTGTTCTTGAGCCCGTAGACAAGAGACGGTTCTCATCCCCCCCCTTTGTTCAGAAGAGAACAACCTAGAACAGCCATTGTTCGTTTTGAGCCCTTCGCCAAGAAACGGTTCTCATCCCCCCCCTGTTGTTCAAGGAGAACAACATTAGAACAGCCATTGTTCGTTTTGAGCCCTTCGCCAAGAAACGGTTCTCACCCCCCCTGTTGTTCAAAGGAGAACAACATTAGAACAGCCATTGTTCTTGAGCCCGTAGACAAGAGACGGTTCTCATCCCCCCTTTGTTCAGAAGAGAACAAAGTAGAACAGCCATTGTTCGTCGAGCCGTTCGTCGAGTAACGGTTCTCCTTTCCAAGACGCCTCGTCAGGATCCTTTTATCCCCCCCCTTCGGCTGGAACTCGCCAGCGGACCGAATATTCCTTCAAGTACCTTCCACTGCACCCTAATGAAGTTACGTAAGCCAAGCGTCACCTTTTGAGTATTGATCCCTTATTTGTCAATTCTATCCTGTGCTTTAAATGGTTTATCGAACCATCCCATCTCTTTAACTCCATATTTGTTTTACCTTTTTTGATCCCTTAAATCCTTGGATTAGCCCGAGTCTCCACGACCCTTTCCATTCTGTTTGTCAATATTTTCCGTTTTTGTGTTTTGTTTATAGTTATTATTAATAAAACTCTATTTTATTAATGATAGCAATATTATTATCCTTGAGCTCAGTTCCACTTCTTAAGCATTTTGAAGATATATAATATCGGCCGCCAGACAGTAAAACGCACTCTAAAGATAATTAAGGAAGTTCCCCCAACGAATAGTGTTATATATAGTATCGTCGGGAGTCATTCTACGACATGGTGCTCTTTGCTTTTCAGGCCACCGCGCTGAGAAATATGCTACCATCAACATCTATTTGTTACCTCTCTTCTATCTTTCCTAATCTATAAAAAAAGCAATTTTCCTGATTGCGAAAAATTCCGTGCATAGGTGGGGATCGAACCAAGCACAATGAAGTAGCGAGCAAACGCTTTGATCTCAATTAAAGCCACCCATTAGACTACTCGGATACGCTAGGTCAATCGGAAAAACTGAAGGAGAGAGAAATTAATTGGGAATTCAAAGGACAAAGGAGAAATAGAGTTAAACGCATGGCGAATATACACTATATATCTATCATGAACGGGAAAGAATGATGGAAATAAATCAATTATACCACCAAGAAAGAGAGATAAACAGAATATTTTTTCTTTGGAAAAATGAATTTTCCTAATTGCGAAAAAACCCGTTCTAAGGTGGGGATCAGATCTTTTCGCAATTAGGAAAATTCATTTTTCCGCAGAAAAGTATATTCTTTCTGAAGGTCATCACTAAATTTCCATGTTCGTTTAGGCATTTTCCATCGCTAACAGCCCCCCCTCCCCTCCAAAAAACTATTTCAAATGCAAACTCTAATTAATTTATTGTATGTCACTGCCGAACCTCTCTCACTTTTACACTAGGCTACGCTAAAATAATCTCCAACACGTGCATTGACAAATCAAAGTTCCCATATGCCATTTTACTTTTTATGACTCTTGAACATAATATAGGGAGAAATGACTTTAGGAAACCTAAATTCTATATTCATATTCTGAAATTATTAGAACATAAATTAGTATAGTTAGTTTAGGTATAACTTCCGGGACAAAATTATAAACTGGTCGTGACGCCGGGACCGTAGCTTAAATGAAACCGGGACTGTCCCGGTCAAATCAGGACGCCTCTTGTATAAGCTAACGTTTAACTTCAAAAGAAAACGGGAAATATGATTTTCCCCGCGGATCTTCGCCCTTTCTTTTTTTTGATAAATGAACAATAAATGAACAATTCTTATCATTACCCTTACTTAATTGCATTGACTAGAACGTTATTTTTCATTTATCCCTCCAAAATTAGTAAGGGCGAAGATCCACGGCTAAAATTCACAATTTTTCCGTTTTCTGTTGAAGTTAAACGTTAGCTTATACAAAAGACTTCTTGAAATTTCTGTTTTTAGACATGTAACGCTTCTGAAGAGTGTTGTGGAACTCCAGGAGACTTCTAAATCGGATTAAGGAATTCTTATTATTAACCTTACCTAACCGCATTAAATAGAACGTTATTGTTCATTTATCCCAAAAATTTTTTTAGAAAGGGCGAAGATCCACGGCCAAAATTCACATTTTCTCCGTTTTATTGAATTTTTTTTCTGTTGTCGTATATGTAACGATCCTGCCATTTGTTTACTCTTTATGACTCCGCTGGGTAGAGCTACCTTTATTTTCTTACTCTCAATTTAAGATTTATCGTGGTACACCACTCCATATGATACACTACTCCTATATTATGTGGGGGTGGTGACCTCTTCACCTACTGCAACGCGACCCGTTGGAGGACTGTTCGCAGGGATTAACGACCGACTAGGAAGTAACACTTGAGGCTTGTGTTTCAAATCCTTAATAATCAAACAGAGTGCATAAATGGTTGGCGAGATTTACTTGAATAGGCCGAGAGTATCGTTCAAGGTTAGTTAAAGATGAAACAACAAAAATATAATTGTATTTACAAAGATCAAAATAAAAACAATAATAGGTAAAAGGGAATTATTTAAATTGAAATAGTCTCTTAATAATTATAATGACGAGGGATTCTCAAATAGAATTAATTGATTAACGTTACTAGGCTCAGATCCAAAAGGGGAACTTGACAATACTAATAATGGAGGGGGTTTCAGTCTTACGGGTCGATGACTTCGAGGAAGGTCCTTTTTGCGATGAGGCGAGTGGGGAACGATCCGAGCAGGCAAGTGGGGTCGCGATCCGATGAGGCAAGTGTAGCACGGTCCGAATGAGGCAGGTGGGGCACGATCCGAACCAACCTTCAGATGAAGATAGCCAATCTTCAAAGATGACGTTCGACGGGGAATATGGGAATTCTCGTAATTCCACTGGAAGAGGAAACTTCTTTTCCTCAAAGGTAATCGATGGAGATTTTTTTTCGGTTCGATTAAACGAAGGGAGACTGTTGCGCAAATTCAAAGGCTTGCCGATCAGAGAAGCTACCAATTGACTAGGGTAGAATCACGGCGGAGAAAGTCTTGCTTGTCGGATAACGCTCACGGGAATTGACGATGGGGACAGCCTTGACTTGAGCGCAGGACTACTCGAGCTACAGAAAACCCCGAGTATTTGTATGCCCGATTCTGAGGAAGAAAGTGGGAATTTGGAGAAAGGAGTCACAAGCTCCAGGCATCTTAATCCGGAGGCGGAGTCGATTCACCATTTAACAGCAAGGCGCGAAACACAGCTGCTCTTTCTCGCCTCGTCACCGGGAGGGGGGGGGGACGAGTTCGCAGGATTGGGGAATATTTCCCCAATGCGCTCATGAGTCGAAAATTCGCGAATGTTCGAACAGGAAGTGACGTTGTCCCTGGCGGGATACAATCGCACGTGGTCTCCAATAAATTGGGGGAGGAAGGGGGGGCAGAGGTTGTTCTTTTACAAGATTAATTAAAGTTTATTAAGGTAATGACCCCTTTAAAAAAAAAACTTTTCATATTTGCCCTATACAATATGCAAGAGACTCCCTCCCTCCCTCCCCGACCAAGCGGCAGCAAGTTGAATCTCCCTCGACACAAACAAATTTGCATTTCATTCCTCTTTGGATCGCGTGAGAAATAGTTAATTTCGTATTCTATGAATCTATGCTATAAGTAAACGCGCCATTACTAATTATAAGTTTGGTGTGTGCTTACTCCTTTTGTCATTACGTTATATATAGTGTACACGTGTACACAGGTGACATAGACATCTTGGTGGTAACAGTTTCGTAATTGCTTTTGTTTTCCAAAAGACTCTCATTATCATCGAATTGATGGTATTATTCTTGTCTTTTATAATCTCAAACTCATTTTTAAACACGTTTGTTGTCATGGGAGACTTGGTATTTGCTCTATTTGTCATTGCCCGCTCGAAATTATCTTTTTATTTCTTTGTTTTCCCTTATTTCACATAGTTCAATTACCTTCCAACGAGGGTTAAATTCGTATTTTTGAATCATTGTTCTCCAAGTTCGAACATCTTCCTTGAGATTTTAAATGCCCCCTCCTCGTCCTCTCATTTAGCTGTGAGGAGTTTTGTTGTAACGATTCACTCTATCCTTAATCTTGTTCTTGTTTTATTTTTCTCATTCTTTTTTCCCATTCTATCTATTTACACTCCATTCCAATGCAAGAATAAACCATATTAATCGTGAAAAGAGCGCAAACTCGTTATAAAATATCTAATTCATATCCGTGTGTCTTTATTAGAGGTTTTAATGATTCTGTCGGCATTATGCTCCTTAGGCTTGTGTCCCTTGTCAAGCCTACGGAAATAGGCCAAGCATAGGGGTGGAGAATGAATCGAGAGCCGAATGTAGAAATTGCAGAGAAAATGTAACTGAAAAGGTTAAACATGTAGTACTGGAGTGCAATGAGAATGAATGAGAAAGAGAGATGGTGAGGGAAAAGATGAATGACCTCGTGGGTAGGGAGGTATGGGCTGATGTGAGAGAGAGAGGGATGGGGGATGCAAGAGCGGACAGGGAGAAAAATGATATAGCGAATTTCACATAGAAGGTAGAGAGGCCTGAACATATATATATATATATATATATATATATATATATATATATATATATATATATATATATATATATATATATATATATATATATATATATATATATATATAGGATAAAGAGGAGAGCCTAGGTAGATAAGATAAAAGTATGAAAGTAAAATTTGTGCAGTAGAATGCAGTAGCTGCATTAAGATGGTGTTGGAGGCTTTTTAGTATGCTGCGAAAAGGAATGTGATTACCGTTAATTGTTCGGAGACTTCCTCTTCCTGCCAAACGATAGGGTCGCTCTCCGAAGGTGAGTAAGGTTGTGCTCGAAGTAAAGTGGTTGCTTCAGACTTCCTATTTGAATTTGTTCTGCGAGAATGGTGAGGACCGCCTCTCATCACAACGAGTTAGGCGTGTTCTTGGGCTGGGGGCAGTTTGAGTGAGTTCATCACGTTGGATTAATGTTGACTAATTGCTCAAGAGTTGATTAGGTATGCGGTGGCGGTGGCGGTGAGTGAGTGGTTGCTATGGTTTGCGCGAGTAAGCCTATCGGAACGCGTTTGTAGGATTAGATTAACCATTCTGATGGAAGCAGTAGGACAGGATAGAAGTGCCATTTGCTTCTTAATTAAGCTATCTAGATCGAGAGGCAATTGCTTGTGGTTGTAGTCTATCGTCAGGGATGACGCTAATCAACAGCGTGTGCCCTAATTAAGCCTCGTTGAAAGAGTAAATGCGACTATCTGATAGTTGAGACTCGCTTTGCAAATTCTGTGGTCGTATTTGTTTAGTGTTTGTTCCTCCAACGATGTGGCTGGAGACTCTGGTGAACGAGCTTTACCCGAGTCTTGAATGGGTCGATTATTTTCCTACAAAATCAACTTCTTTCTCAGGGATTTTCCTGAATTCATCTTATTAATATTTGTTACTTAAAGCTACAAAAACGAAAAGCAACACTGAAATCTCCACAAGAATATGCTTCAAAAAATGTTTATAAACAAAGAAGTTAGTGAAAGTAAAAATAATTTTAAAATTCTAAGTCATCCTCTAATTTGATTATACTAATCTATACACATTACTAGTCATTAATTCTCTCTGACAACTGCTGTTACGTCCTTATTGAATGACAGAAAATGACAGGGTGGGAGCCTTCAGAGATTGCAAATTCAAGCGCCTAATAAGCAAGAAGTAAGAATAGATAGAGATAAATAAGGAAGAGTGGAATGGCCTTTGACGAAAATATGTATTTAAATCCGTCTAAAACTAGAGAAAGAGGAATGAAACGAAAATTAGCTAACAGGTTATTTCTGTCTTGGGGTATAAGCGGAGAGAGGCGCGATCGCCAATGCAACGATCGCAACACACGGAATAGGAGAGCATAGAAATGGGAAGGACAAGAGTAAAATAGTATTAGGAAAAGAGAGAAGAAAGATATTGATTGAGAAATCTCAAAATAAATACTTAAGGTTTGTAGCAGGATATGGAAATCTGCATTAGAAACCTACAGGCGTCCAGTGAAACTCGTGATCAAGAACCCCACAGGTGGGAATTAGAATTAGAGAAGTAAACGAGTCACGTAGTTTTGAGTAACCTTAAAAGGTATAGGTAGTCAAACTCGAGAAAATAGAGCTACATTATTCAAAGCAATGATACAAATGGAGAAATAACAGTCTCAAAACACCTGTTGCAAAATTGAGAACATCAGACGAAGATTGCTCCCTAAATTACAAACAGGATAACAGATGGTAGAATGACCGAGGTTTAGAGAAAGGGTCGCCCCGCAGCACTGTTTAATCCTGGTGAGAATACCGAAACTAAACCTCCGTGTCTCCCTGATTTTGATTATAAAGATCATCAAATGTCAGTTTTGCACGCGGAAATGAGTTTGTAAACCATAACAGCGAAAGACGACATAATCGTGTAACAATTGGTACAAGATACGAGGGGCGGTCAATAAGTTTTGCAATTCGGATATAAGGAAACGAGATATGAGGAAAAGTGTTTTATTATTTTTCAATATAACTACCCTCACTTGAATGCACTTGCGCCCCTTGTCCCTGAGGCTTCGAATTCCCGACAACCAGAAATCTCGCGACTGCTGTTCAATCCACTCCTGGACGGCGAGCTAGACATCTTCATCGTCCCCAAACCGGCGTCCACGCAGTGCAGCCTTGAGCTGGCGGAATAAAAAATAGTCGCTAGGGGCCAGATCTAGACTGTAGGGGGGATAGTTAAGCTCCTCGAATCCGCACTCGTGCAGGGCAGCTTGTGCAACTTTGGCCTTGTGGACTGTGACGACGTTGAAGTCGATCATGGGGCGTGAGGTTTCTAGGGACCCAACGGGCAGAGACCTTGGTCATGGCCAAATTGTGGTGGATGGTGTTGATAACACTTCCATGTGATATTCCAAGTTCTTGCTCGATTTCTTCGACCTTCACCCGTCGATTTTCGAGGATCATCCTCTCCCCACGGGCCACATTGTCCTCGTTGGTCACGTCTCACGGGCGTCCTGGACGGGGGTCATCTTCAAGGGACTCACGACCATGGCGGAACTCCCTATTCCAGTGAGCAATGGTTGCATAAGAAGGGGCGGTGTCGGTGTACACTGCAACCATGCGTTCATGGATCTCTTTTGCATTCTTGCCTTCCTTGGTCAAAAATTTGATCACTGCGCGGTGCTCAACCTTCTCCATTGTTGAAAAATTTGTGACTGCCAATGTGCGATCAGCTACTGCTTCTTAAATAGACGAGGCAGGAGCGTGCGGCTGCAGGTCCTAAATTGTCATATCCTATCCTAACACCCCCACAAACAGCCATCCGCCTTCCTCTGTTTTGCCCTACCGATTCGCAAAACTTATTGACCGCCCCTCGTAGATGCAGAAAAAGATTATCCCTAGGACAGATCTTAGCGGGACGTCGTAACGAATAGGAACAGGGTTAGAGGAAAGGCTGTTCCTGTAGATAGATTTGGAAAGAGAGGCTAATTATTGGAGGGAACAAGACGAGAAATGTATCGGAAGTACCGATCTAATCACGGGGGCGATGCAGAATGATAGTGCGGTCGATGGTGTTAAAGGCGCGCGAAAGATCAAGGGGCACCAAAATGGAGACGGCATCATATGCAACGAATGCAGCGAAAGTTGTCCTTAACATTTTGGAGGACATTCTCGGAAAAGTGATTAGATTTAAACTTAGATTACATGGGGTTATCGAGGTGATCCTCAAATACACGGCTCCATGTGATTCTTGTTTAGTATGCGGCCTACCGTTTTATGTGGCCTACTTAATCAGAAAGTAAAATACCGATATCCAAAGGGTAAGATAAGATATACAGAAATATATTATCATTTATTTTTATCATTTATAATCAATTAAAAAATAACTTTAATTAGTAAAAATCTCTCGAATATCTTGAAGCATACATAAAAATAAATCAGCAGGTAGGACATCATACTAAACCAGTGAACTCTTGTAGTAGGCTACTTCTAACAGGTAGGCCACATACTTTACACAATTTTTTTATATTATTAAAATTACTATTATTATCACCTATCTCCCCTTTCTATCAGTTATTTCTTTTCTTTATTCCTTCGTCATCCCCTCTCTCTCTCTCGTTTCTTTTGCTCACCTCTCTCGTTCGCTCTCAAGCTCCAATTATCCTGCCCGTTTTATCCTTCTTCCTTATCTCGCTCTCCTTCTTTTTTATTGTTTATAACTTTGTATGCCTTCTTCCCATCACAGCCCCCTCCCACTACCCCCACTTTTACTCACTCTCTGACTCCTGGTTTTCAACCTTTTGTCTCTAATATCCTTCTATCCATTTAAATCTTCCTCTTTCTCTTCTTTGTTCCCCGTTCATTCTTCAATCCTCAGTCCTGTCTATTTCTTTTTATGGCTTATCCTCTATCACCTCCAATCCCTATTCCATTTGTGGAATCTCTCTCACTATTCTATCCTTCCAATACTTTTTTATTGCGCTTTCTATTAGGCCTTTTATTCTTCCTTTTCTCCCACACTTTTTATGCTTCTCTGTCCCCTACTCCCACTAGTGCGATCTCTTTCTCTACCTTTCTCTCTCTCTCTATCCTAGTTTCACTCTCTCTCCTTCACTGCTTCTACTTCATATCTCTCTACTTCGACTCTGTCTCGCTCTCTCTATGTCTCCATGTACTATTTATCTCTCCTTCTACTCTCTCTCCCCTGCACTGGGGTACCCTGGGTAGCCTGTTACACTTGGTACCTGGACGAGCTGCACATCCTTCCAGCCTGAGGGTAAATTAGGGAGGCCCCGTCGTCAATGGGTTGATTTGAACTCTCTGATGGATCCTGGGAAAGGTGTTGGTGCGCTTCACCCTCGCCCTTTCTTAGCGCTACTTATCTTTATTTAATTTTATTTTTACGACTATCCCCTAATCCTTTTTGTCTACCCGCACTTTGTACCAGTAGGAACTGTTCTCCACTGGACAAAGTTCGGTTCGATATAAATGGTGCCTGGGTGGGCTGCAGCCATTCCGGGATCACCTAGCACCGGGTGATCAACCACATAACTAGTTAGTGGACCCGGGCGGCTATCCCGACTTCTCTTTATTACATATCCTTCTACCACCACCTTCCAAACATGCTGTTCTATGTACAGAGACTCTGGCTGCTCGGCGCACTTTCGTCCCCTTATGGGTCCTTAGTCGAGTGGCAGTGTATATCGTGAGCTCCCTATCTGCTGCGGGGGGCGAAAGCTCACCACTTGAGGCAGATATTAGGCACGAGGTGTGCTTGACTATCGACTCTGCTCACTTCATTCCTCTACACCAGGGGTCGGCAACCCGCGGCTCTTTCGTCCCCCCACTGCAGCTCCCTGTGGTGGGGGAACGACACTGACGCAGCACCTCAGTCCTTGCGAACGGCTCTGCTATCGAGCATTTAATTAAAATGTATTTTATTTCAGTTCGTTAGTTTTTTTAAAATTTATTTATTTATTGAAATTTTCAATCCCAGGTAGGCGAACCATGGAAAAATGTACGAAGAGAAAGGGTTCTGAAGAAAACAGAACGTTCAATGAGGCGTGGGCAGATTTATTTGCTTTCACTACTAACGAGAATGGTTTTCCATATGCTTAAAGTTTTGAAGGTCGTAAAGTCATAAATCAGAATAAGTGAGGGCACGCGACTTTTGGTCAGCAAACCTTGTTAATTAAACTAAGTAAGAGTAACTTCGTCTATTTCTCAACTTTAGTTGAGGTAGGAATGAATGTTGCGGGTGTGAAGAGGTAGAAATTACGCTAAAATAGAAAGTTGAGAGGTAGGAATCACGCTAACGCGGCGCCCAAGTGACTTCTTCATCCTCACTGGCTGTCATTTGAGCCAAGGTAGGAAGATTTTCTCCAGGAACTTCCAGGATGCCTTCAAATCCATTTTGACACCATCATCTACTTTGAAAGGTCCGACTAGTTCATCTCCAACAATTGCACCTTAACTAATCAACCTCCTCCTCTTTTTATCGCTTGGTGACCCGTTTTCCCTGACATCCATGGCCAACTCAGCCTCTTCCCCAACCACTCAGCCCGCTCAGGGTGACTCTTGATTCGTTAGTGAAGATAATAACTTTGCTAAATTCAGTTTTTGTATATGTCTGGGGACGCAACAGACGTTTTTCGTTGCTTTTTTTGTTAGAAACAGTTTTGTGGGTCTTGGTCCTAATGCTATAAAATTTCCTGAGTCTTATACCTTGTTTTTCTCGAGACGGAATAGCATTGTTGTTAGCATGAAGGATTTTAGTCATTTCTCTTTTGATTTCACAAAGATCTGTAGGAGTAAGACCTTGAAATTCTGATTGAACCTTTTTCTTTCTTAGCTGAATGCAATTCCGTAAAAGTTTGTTCACATTGTGATAAACAGACTTCGAATCTTGTGAAATCTACAAGGAAGATTTTCCTTTATCTAATTTCTTCATGATATAATTCCTCTCTTCTTGGTGAAGTTCATTTTTCCTCGCCATTTTTATCCCCAAAAGTTTTCTTGCAATATATATCCGGACGATCGTAATCTAACTTAAAAAAATCGACTTTAAACTAAGTAACACCTCAGATAGATAGTGTTTTATGTAGTAAAATTAGCTTATTAGATTCATAAAGTTTAATCAACCCCTCCAAAAAATCCTCGCGTGAGATCAGATAGAACGTTCGTCTTCATTTTCCGGCCTTCGGGATGCTACTAAAAAGGTTCCTTAGATCGAAGATATGGATCATGTGAATCACTTATTCATTGAACCTTTACCAAAGCCTCAAGTGGTGGAAGAGCTTGAGGGTTCGAGTGATTCCAAGAGCTATGCTGTCAAGAGTTTCAAACTTGTGGCAGGGGTCAATCAAGGCGGTCAGGTCGTGGATGAAGTTCATATTAAACGCAACCAACAGCAAGACCCCAACAGCGAGCCAAAAATACATCGACCATATAAGATACCCATGTCTGGCTCCAGCGGAGGAGGTCAGCGCCCAGCGGGCAGACGCGACAAGGGCGGGCCTAGATAGACCAAGAACCAGGCGGCAAGCAGACCGATGCAACCAGCTTCGCCGAAACCACATGTCTCAATGTTTTGAACCGCAGTGGACGCGTTACTGGCCAAGTGCGCGCGCGCGTGCGTCGCGCATCCACGATCGCCCGAAATAAATTCTTCAGCGAATGACATTCGTCTCTGCTTTCTTTCCGGCCTTCTTTGCCTCCTAAGTCATATCCGACACAAACATCAGCCGAGGAGACCGGATAGCTGACGACCAAACCGATGCTCGGACACGAGCTGGAGCCGACGACGACATTCATAAACGTAAATGAAACAACAAAAAGTTGTTGTTTTTTTTCTGGAAAATAAGACGCTAAAGAAGTATTGCATATAATCTCTAGACAACCATTTGGGGAGGACGGCAAATATTGTCTCTAAATTCCCAATCTACAGAAGTGCGAGGAGGGCAATTATAAATCTCAACTGGACACGTCAATATTATCTGAATCATCTCAATATGACCAAAATATTATACACTGTAATACTCTATATACAATTTTCTATACATCCCTTATTTATACCTTAAACCTTACCTAAAACCAGCCAAAATTTTACCTAAGCACCAGATTAGGGTCTGGCCTATTTAAACCCCCCATTAAGAAATTGGGCAAAAAAAACACATACTCCAAAGTTTTAATTTGGGCCCATTTGCCAAAAGACAAAGGTAAAAATTATTCTAAACATGTAACTAGTGTCGACTTTAAGAATTACCTTAGTAGAGGGTCATCCAGGATTTAAAAAAGAGAAAGCTTAGCGTCCTCTTTCACCCTTGCTTGGGTCTATACAAGCGTTGAAAAGAAAGTGGGACGGTTAAAAAAAGTGCAAAGACGACCCGAGAAAGAGCACCAGTTTACCATAGGGCAATGAGGTGGGGAAGGCACGCCACTTTTCCAGATTTCAGTTGTAGTAAGGGCATTGCCTTCCTGCACCATTCACCCCCTTGCGTGGATCCAGGAAAATGGGAACCATAAGAAAGAGCCAAATATAATATTATTAATATTTTATTTCTTTCATAAAAAATATAAATAAATCATTCGAAAGAGTTACGAGTTTATTATCAAATATATTTTTTTATAATAACTTAAATGTTTATAATAATATTAAGTTATAAAACAAAACTTCTTCACGTTCTATGGTCTTAGTCAAAAGTGGGTATTAATTTTATTTTTAAAGGCTCTTTTATTAAATTGAAGCTATTTCTTCCCATCAATTTTATAAAATAACTTGTATTTTAAGAGATACAGGGCTTCTTTGGCGGCCCATTTTCCCTGGTTAACCCTATATTATCATATATTAGTCATTGGACAGACTCCCGATTCTGATGGAATCTGTCACCATGTTCCTGTAAGGATGAGTTGCGAAGCCGCTCCTCTTGTGAATAATCTATAAACAGGAGACGAGAACCGAGAGATTCCTGCGAAATCAGCAGTCCCACCGCCCTTGTGTGGCCATGAGGAGGCACAGCAGGAGTCTTGGTAATAGAACGGCTATGCACTGGCAGGAGAAGGCCTACGCACTCGGCTTCCCTTTTCACCACAATGGCTAGCCAGCGGCAGAAGCTGCAAAGCGAGAAGGCAAGGCAAGCAGGCATTTAGCACTAAAGTGCAGGGCCACCGGTGTGTAGACATGCCCTGGTGCCTACCCCCCCACTGCCCCCCCCCCCCTCCTCACTGCTTTGTAGGTTCTGCCCTTTTAGGCAAAGGCTAGAGGAAGGATACTTCGATCACAAACCAGGATCGGGAGTGCCTATAGGCGAGCACCAACGGACCGATCTCTCGGCAGCTCCCTGCAACCGAGGATGAAGCCTGGTCGTCTTGACCCTCTCCTGACACCAGGGTCTTCTCCCCTCGGTCAAGATACGGATCCGAAGACTGCACGCATTCCTACCCGCTTAAACCTAGCGTAGGTTGATGTCCTCAAGAGGGTATCCGTTATCATCCATCTCGATGGACTTTCCCAAAGCCAATATATATAAATATATATGATAGTGAAACCACTGTATAGGGGCATATAATTTATTTACGAGACTAGTTTCGGTATGAAGTTTATCATACCCTCTTCAGTCGTATATGGTAAACTTCATAGCGAAACTAACTAGTCTCGTAAATAAATTCTATGTTGATATACAGTGGTTTCACTATCATATACCATAACACTTTATTGAGTTCTTTCATATATATATATATATATATATATATATATATATATATATATATATATATATGACCATAATAAAATCCTATTAGTTCAGATTCTCACCGTGCATTGGCGCAATGATATCATATTACTGCATTCTTTTCTTTGAAAGAATGAGGGCTGTTATTAAAGGAGAAAATAAGCTTCTCTGGTGTACAAGACCGTAAGTTATCAAATTTTCTGGAACTAATTTTTAAATGTAATCTTAAATTAAAGGTTCTTTTTTTATTATTCTTAAAGCAATAAAGTATAAGAAGCAACTTTACCTTTTTTCAAGGTTCAAAATTTTTGGTAATTCTAAACATTGCAACTTTAAACCTTTGAAACAAGAAGCTGCAAATCATTCTCTCTTAATTTCATTTAGGGTGATCTCTCTTTATTGGAGAACAAATCTCACATCAGATGGAAACCGATCAGGCAATTGAGATCTCGACATTATGGAAGACTTATGCTCTGGTCGAAGGCAACAATATTAGAGTTTTCACGATTCCTTTTTTCTCGCCCATTAAACAAAACCTATCTAAAGATTTAGTTTTGAAGTATATCAATCAGAACGCATTTTATAGCTCGACAATTAATCTTCATTCCCTTTGCATTACAAGGATAAAACAAACCAATCTCATTACTAGAACCATGACGAAGAAGTTAGTTTTTGAGAATCGACCAATTTCATGTAAAAATAAAGCTAAAAATGCAAACCATTATTTTGGAAGGAAGGGAAAAGGTCCTTCTCATTTATGGAAGAACAGAAGACTTAACGAAAGTAATACTATCCCTCAAGCAAACTGTTGAATAAAAAGAAGCAAAATGGTATACTGCACCAAAGTAGCCAAAATTATCTAAGTTAGCCGCTCATTTTTTTAGTTATATGATAGTTGCAGTGAAATAGAAAGAAAATGTATCTTATTTAAATAAAATAAATGAAACTATTATATTTTCCGGAAAACATAATTATGCGAGTTTCCTATACGGGCGAGAAGGGTGATTATTATCAAATGACGGAAAAGGAAATATGAGACCGGGGACAGAAGAGAACACAAGTGCGACTCCATCATAAAGAAAAAGACTAGTGGCAAAGAGGAAGAGGGAAATACTATGGGGGAAACTATTGGCATTCATCCAGGATTAGACACAAGTGCCCTAAATCAGAGTAGGGAGAAAGAAAAGGAAGGAAGCTACGACGGCGGAGGGAATACAGAGGGTATTCAACGAGCATGTGGGGCATAATGAGTCTGGCACGGCAGGTGTTATATGTAAGAGGGAGATCATGTGTTAAGAGCTGACCTGCGCCAGATTTGGGAAGATGCCTTATAATTTAGAGAAGCGTAAGAGAATGCAAATCGGTATGCAAAACCTTGGTCGGACTATTTTCTCCAATGGGGGGGGTGGGGGGTAAAAGTCACCAACGTAGATGAATTCTGATCAACAGCGAGTTAAAGTTGACCAGACAGTGTATTGAGGCAGATAAAAGGGCTCGGCGACTTTTAGGGTACATAACGAGGGTACATAACGCGACTAAAAACTTAAACATTTTATTTTGTTTAAAACATGCGGAAAAATGCAAAAAAAAAAAAATCTTATAGAAAAACTTTTACGAATGTCCGTCATCATTTCATGAAACAAGTCGCTACTTTCCCCTTTGAAAGTCTCTAGCAAACTTCATCTAAGTGACCCGGCAGGTGATGGCTAAGTAGTGGTCGTTTTTTCTTCAGTATTTTGATTTTAATTTCTAGCCAAGATCCTGCTATTTGAGTATAAGCCGATCTATTTTAATATGCAGGTCATTTGTCCGAGTGTATCCGTGATGCCTTGGCTACCTCCCTTTCAATGATGGGTAATAAAGTTGCTGCATCTCTCTTATTTATGGGATCTAATTCCTCCTTCAGGACTGCAGGGCGAAAAGAAGGAATTCTTAATGCCTTTGAGTTTCCAATATTCTTTTCTCTTGTGATGGATTTAGCATATCCGTTTGCTTAAGAATCATCTTTTTTGTCATCCCAAAGAAATAGCAGATGGAAGAAAAAGCTCAGTGACCCAAGAGCAAATTCTAAAGAGAATATTAGCGAAGAAGAATCAGAGGACGCAGTTTCCCCAAACTTAGTCAGCATCTAAGAACGTTTCGACCAAGACTGTTCTTCAAGAGCCTCACTGAACCGGGAATAACTGCAGGGCTGTAATCGCCAAACCTTTGTTTACGCAAATGAACATGGAGCGTTGTGAAAATGGCTGATAGACTATCCGAATCGGATAGTGGATGAATGTCATATTCGGACGAAACTTCCCACACATTATTTTAATGAGGTTAAAATGCCACTGACTCTAGCTCTTGCAATTCTCTTTATTTCTCTAAGCTTTTGATGCCTTTATGTATTTTGGACATTTTCCTAGCCCCTGCAGTGGAGGGCAAGCCAGCCCAACTCAGTGCCGGTCTCAAGCCCGAATAAATAGGGAGTGTTGGAGTCAGGAAAGGCATCCGTGCGTAAAGTCTCTGCTAAAACTTTAATGGATGAGTTTTTACCGAATGAGAGTAACACGACTCATCAAGAGCGGCGACCCCGAGTAGGGAAAAGCTGAGAAGAAGAAGAAGATTGCCTTTGCATAAACCAAACACCCAAAGGCCATCAATACGCTGTCCATGATTCCGTTTGCTCGCCACATTTTCGGGATCAGGTTTTATTACAGGATGTGGAAGGAGGAAATTCGTTCAGTGGCAGGAGTAAAGTGGCAGATTTGAACGGTGGACTGTGATTGGTAGAAACTTTGCCCGGGTATGGGATGAAATTGGTCAATGATGGGGAAAATATATCTACTTGGAAAGGTAGATAGCAGATAAGATCTTGGTTCGTCCCGGTATTCCTCCCCCTCTGTTTCCTGTGTTCTTTCATTCTATCTGTTGTCTTTTTCACTTTCACCCTGGCTTGTCCAGAGTTGGGGTCCAAGAGGTAGTTACATTCAAACATAGTTTACATGATTAAATTTTGATTTTTTTTTGTTATTTAATATTTCTTTTTATGATTTGTTTGGGGGCGGGGAGGGCTTTAATGCAGTGAAGTTTTGTGATAGGCCGAGTTTGCCAGACAGCAAGATATTATGCATTAAGGATCTTCTTCACAAGTGGAACGAGATCAGTGGATGGAAAGGGGAGTATACGTGCTGGAGCGGAGACTAACAGAGCAGATTGGCCCCTCGCTTAATTGTCAGACACACCAAGTAGGAAGACAGCCAGTTGAATGTGACTAGCTTATTGGACGAGACTTGAAAGCTCATACTGAAATCCTCAAGTTAAATGTTTCATCCTAGACCTGGCCTTGAGTTATGTTTTTTGTACGGTATTAGCTAGGATATGTTTATTTTTTTGGTTTATTTATTTTTCTTTTTTTTTCTTGTATTAAAATTTAGGTTGCCGCTAATGATCCAGATTTCCTTTCATCTTTTCAGTAAAGTCGTGTCCCCCCTTTACTTGAATTTTTGCTGAAGATTGAAGAATCTAGATAGTACTTTTTTGTGAACGTGACCCAGATGGGACTACACTCCTAATGGAGCAGTGAGAAATAGAAAAAGACTGTTAAATCTAGTGAATTAGTGACAAGACTGTTAAATTCCATTTTACAAATGCGGTTAAACGTATACCATTCAATCTAGTAGCTTAAAATTATAAGAGTACTTGCTTTTGTGCGTACTTTCTGATAGGTTGAGCTATTTACCATGAATGCAAAGGAAACTTTGCTATATATAAGCATTCTTTAATTGAGCCAATCAGCCTTATTTGTATATAATTAGAAATTAAGTTTACAGCGCAAAATTGATCTACCTTGTAATATTACCATACAAAAAGTGATTGATTTCAATGAACTTTTTTCTAGCCTTTGTTTACTTACTCGCTCGGCAATTTAATTTAGGCAAATCCTGAGTTTGTTCGAATAGGCCCACGAACATAACATTACAAGTGGTCCTCACACCCGAGAATCTTCAATAGACTGATCTATTCGGCCTTGCTGACCTGCTAGCTGCTGGGGAGTCAAATCGAACATCCTGTATTGTGTCGCGGTAAAGTTATTTGATCGACAATAGAGATAATATCTGTGGGATGGCTAGTCAGGACGCCGGTTGTGAAAAGGAGGACATAACCCAACTCGACCTGGCTGAGCTCGTCAGATCTCAAGAGGAGAGGATCGTGACCTTGACAGAGTTGGTAGAGAAGCTCACCGAGTGAGTGTACTAGTTGACGGTAGCCCATATTACTGCGAGTCCCATGACCATTGTGGCTGCACCAGAAGTCACCTGGTCCTCCTCTACCGCCACCTTACCAACCACGACAAGACTTGTGAGGAGTCAGGCAAAATAAGAAAAGGATCAGGTTCACTGACCTGTTCGCCAGCTAGAGATGCCTGACCAGTGCTCTAGTGACTCCGTAGCAGCAACTGGCATAAAACCTCCGCAGGATGAGGCAACCTACGCCGGGGCAATGGAATATCCTCGATATTGGTTGGTTAGACCGAAGGCATCCCGGAGACAGACCATTGTACCCCAAACCTCATCCAGTTTGACTTATCCTCGGAGTAGAGTGATGTTTCCTCTGCTTCCTCCAGCCGGTCAAGCAGCTCTGCCACCGCCGACAGGATGGAGCTGGGTATCCAAGCCATAGTGAAGGCTATGGGCCGGCAGGGCTGTCTTAAGCCCGAGATGTATTCTTTAGATTCCGGAGACTCGTTCTCAGATTTTTTAACTCCTTTGAAGAGTATTAACTGAGCAGGTACTCCACGAAAAACTGGCCTATGTGGACCTCGGAGCTGGGCCGCTCTTAACTGGCCAGATGAAGAGGGTATATGATGACCTGCTACCGCCACAGGCAACGCCACCCGAAGAACTGGCAGCGGGAGGCCCGTGAGAAGGTGATAGCCAGCCGCAAGTCGCAGTATAGTAATGTGACTCCGGACTGTGGGGAAGAGCTGAAGCTCTTCGCAAAGTGACTGGAGCATCTCTACCAAGTCCCACACCCGCACAAGTGTCTCAACTGCAATGAGTTACTGGAGAAACTCTTAAAAGTCATTCCTCGTGATCAGGCCAAGAACCTGGAGGAACACCTTGCGACGGTCAGGTCTATTTACCCTGGCAAGGTCACGTTGCAGAACGTCCTCGATTTGTTGGGTGCACACGATGAAAGCCGCCGTCACAGCTCTCACTAGCACATGACCAGCTGTTTGACTGGTCTGTGGGAGCGTCATGGCAGGCTACCGCTCCGCCTCAAGTGAGTCAAGGATCTGCTCCTAGACGAACAAGTGAGATGCCTCCCACTCCAAGACGCCAGAACGTGACACCCCCCACTGCTCAACGAAAGGAGAGATCTCCAGTACAGCCCAGGGTGCCACCTGCTTTGCGAGCCTGGGAATGTGACTAGTGTCATAAGCCAGGACACCAGTACTGGGACTTTCGAAGGTGCCTGTGTCAGTGTTTCAAGTGAGGTTCGGAGGAGCATTTAGTTTTCCAGTGCCCTCATTCTGGATCGCCACTAGTACCCCAATGTCTAGCCCCACAAGGACCCTTCCTGCCGTAATGGCTAATCAGGCCGGAAAAGCCAGCTCCATATCTGGATCAGAGAACACCTCTGACCAAAGCCAGAAGATAAGGACAAGTCGCAAAAAGAGGCAGGCCAGGAGTTGCATGTCCCAGAGTAGTTCCCAGAAAACTGGCTGTAGCCAGTTAAACATCGGGCCTCTGGTGTAGGAAAAGGGGCTAAACCTAAAGGGGTAATGTGACCAGTGATCGGAGCCCTGGTTTACTTTCGAAAACTCCAGTGTTAACAGAAACTGGAGTTGCCCTAATTGTCAGGGAGAATCTACCCTGAAGTGTTCTGGTCCAGCACTTGATGTCGGCACTGATTGACTTACCAGGTGTCGAGGTGCTGGCGCCAGACTCCGGCTTCAAGTGTCGGACCAAGAGAGGCCGGAAAAGGGATCATCTTGAAAAGTTTGTCCTGGTCTGCAGACAGTGAGGCGAATTAATCATGCTCACCTTGATCCTGCCTCTCTTATGTTCATGCCAGCATCAGTCTCTGAGAATGAGCCTTTTGTTTACGAGGTGCTTGTTGACTATGGGGCGGGGCTCAACCTGGCAAAAGAGATTGTAGTGGTTGACTTGGGACTTTAGGTCAGGCCTGCCCCCGTAAGCCTTAGGTTCATTGGACAGACTTAACAGAGGACCTTGGGCACTGTTTAGACTTGCTCCCCGCGTGCATGGAATATGGCTTAGCTCGACTACATTCCATGTTTTCCCACCTGGGTCTATCACCGATCCCCTTTTCCATAGGCTCCAGTTCCTCAGGGAGAATGGAATCATAATAGACTCTGCCAGAAATCGGCTTAGTGCTGTTGACAGCACTAATGGCAGCATTTAGGAGTTATATGTCCAAAGGTAAGGGAGATCCTGCCAGAAGGTGCACTACTCCCTTGATGCCAGGGATGCCGAGTCGAATCGTTTTGATTCCGAAGAACCCATCGAAGTTCCTGTTACTGCGGCTTCTCTCGAAAACCTGTACACTAATTTTCTGTGCTTATCCTGCCAGAGTTCTGAGCTCCAGGGGAACTATTACAATTGCAACATTGTAAAAGAGGGGTTGGAAATAAAAGCCACCGCTCTGCCAGGTATTCTTTCTCCCCAAGGGAATCACATTTTGTCCTTAATAAGAAGCATGCCAGAGAAAAACCCGCCTGAATCAAGGAGGGAGACCTGGTAGGAAGGGTATAATTCCTGGTGGCTCTGCCATCCTCTGCTACATGTAACCTTGTCCAGCAATGAGAATCCTCACCAGTGGAGGCGGTGTCTGCTGCTATTGATGGCATATAACTGTCCGATCACTGGGAGCCTCAGCAGGCCGCGGGGTCTCGCCAAGCCTTGAAAGACCATCTCCCAGTTATCAGTACGGGAGATGATGACATCAGAAAATGTGCCACTACGCCCATCCACATTGAGCTCTATGATGAGAATCCTATTTAGTAGCAACTCTGGAGGTTTTCCAAACCAGTCACAGACGTAATCGAGGAACAATGTAAAGAGTTGTGCTCACTCGGCATTATTGAACCAAGCATCTCGCCAGGGTCCTCCCCTATTGTTCCATTTGTGAAGCGTCATAACTCCATACCTCTGTGTGTGGACTATCGACACCTGAACAAGGTGACAGTATCTGACAAGTTCCCAATACCAAATATGGCTGACACTGTGTTTGGGCTGCTTGGGGTCAAGTATTTTACCACCTTGCAGTCAATAAGGAACTGCGTATGGACATTGGCAGTTCAAGCGATTACCGTTTAGGCTGAAGAATGCTCAAGCGGTGTTCCAGCCTGAAGAGTTCCCTAAGTGCAAGTTGGTAGTATATATAGGTGACATCTTGATCTTAGGTGATTCCTTTGAGGAACACCTATAACTTGTCCATCATGTCCTGACAATCCTCCAAGAGCATGGGCTAAAGATCAAGCTCTCAAAATGCTCGCGGGTAGAGCCGGAGGTTCAGTATCTTGGCCATCTGGTGGGCCGTTCATCTCCCTGCATTTATCCAGTGAGTGGAAGATTTCCCAAAGCACGATATCTTTAGAGAGTTGCAAGGATTCCTAGACCTAGTAAACTTCCAGCGGAAGTATTTGTCAATATGCTTCATCGTTGCTTTCCTTGACTGCCAGTCCAGATATTCCACCATAGAGCTTGATCTTGCTGCTCTAAGGCGGGACGTGAAGACCTTCCGAGCGTTCCTGTATGAGCAGTTCTTCATTATCCATACATATCACAGACCCCTGATGTATCTTCAGGTTATGAAGATGATTAACGGTCGGTTGGCTCGGGCATTGGCGGAACTGTCCAAGTATAATTCATAGTGAAATACTGCCCCGGAGAGCATAATGTAGCCGCAGATTGGTTATCTCGTCTCCCAAGCCATACTGAGAGAGCACTGGTTCCTGAAGCTGCTATGCACAAGTTAGCTGCTGGACTGAAAGTGGACAATAGTGAAAAGCGGTCCAGATTCTCTAATTGCAGAGTTAGAGATAGCCTTGGAATCACTGGATGAAGAGTTGGGCCTGTTTACTGACCCTATGGGGAGGGGGAGGTATTTCTTGTTATTTCCATTTATTTATTTTTATCAATATTATTCTTGCTTTACACTTGGTTTCCTAAATGCAGGTTGTCTTCCTTGAATCCATTTTCTACTTCTTGATTGAAATTCTTTTATTTAAGTTGGCTCTTCAAACATTTGTCTTACCTTTATTTTGAATTCCTTATTCTTGTTGTCTGGGTTGGTTCTTAATCTTCGTTTTTCTTTCTTGATTTATCTTCATTTTCGTCTAATTATCTTGCGTTGATGATTCCTTCGTGCTTCTTGATGAGTTAGTCATTCAAGCCGTTTTCTTTCCGTTTTCCTTGACTTCCGTTTTCTTCTTGAGATTTCTTCATAAAAGGTTTTGGACTTTTGAGTTTCGAACGTGGTACCGGTAGAATTAACGCCAATACTCTAGCTATTACGCCACGGCTTAGTCCGTTTTGACTTGGTAATTTAATGGGCTATTTATATTATCGAGTTAGAAGGAAATTTTCGCTGATACATTTTCGCACCCCTGCACAGGTCCCTTTCTAGAAAGCGGAGCGAATTTAAGGATTGGGGAGAGACTAGTCTTTGATTTCTTAATCGAGGAGTATTAGCTCTCCCTCCTACGACCTCCTATTCAGCTGGATGAGCGGAGCTCATTCAGCGGGATTGAGGAGAGCGAACGAAGTCTTGTCTCTAATCAATGAGTAATGGCTTCTCCTTCCCGGGTCTCCGAAGTTCCCAGCAACCCTTTTCTTAATCTCTAGTAGGAGAGCAGGTGCAGTTGTAACGAAGATCAGAGGAATGTTTGGCCTTTTAGGGTCACCAGTTATGGGGAGGGCTTTTCTTTCTTATCCCCTATTATTTATTTATCAATATTATTCTTGGTTTTCTCTTTATCGAATCTATTTTCTTCTTCTCTGGCTAAAATTTCTTATTTCTTTAAATTGGCCCTTCAGACGCTTGGCTTCCATTTATCTTGAACTTAGGTATTCTTGTTGGGCTGGGTTGGTCTTAATCTTCGTATCCTTCCTTTCTTGATGTATCTTCGTTTTTCGTCCAATTATCTTGAGTTGATTTCTTGTTCCTTCTAGATGAGTTAGTCCTTCAAGCGTTTTCTTCCGTTTTCCTTGACTTCCGTTCTCTTCCTGAGATTTCTTCATAAAAGGTTTTGAACTTTTCGAACGCGGTACCGTTAGATCTAAACACCACGGCTTAGTCCGTTTTGAGTTGGTAATTTAATGGGCTATTTATATCATCGAGTTGGAAGGAATTTTTCTCTGATACATTTTCGCACCCCTACAACCCCATTCCAAAGGGGGCAAACTTCGTGAAGCCCTCGTAAACCAGTTCTGAAGGACTTCAACCGCTTAGGCTTTAAGTTAGATAATGCCCCCAGAAATCGGATCAAGACTATAAAGTACCCCTGATGTGTCCTAGGTTTGGAGCTGTTATTGTCAGCTTCAAAGCTGTTCGGTCTTGAAATCTGAGTGCATTTTGGTCCTACCTGTCCTGTCGTATATAGTGATCCGACAGTGTTAAATCGACATAGGATACATATCCAAAGCTTGGATATGTGGAACTGATGAGTTTAATCTTACCCACTGATATCTGCATTGGGTGTAAGTCACCTGGAGAAAAACCGGCAAAAGTGGACATACTTTCGGATTCTGAAGATCAAGCAGAAGGACCAGAAGTCAATTGTTTGACTGATTTGATTGCCTTGAAGTCACATTGCATACACACTGAATTACATCCTGCCATAGACTGGTCCGGACTCAGAATATCCCATGATGTGCTCTGGTTGACACGGGTTCTCAAGTGATCATAGTTAGCGAGTTAGTTCTCATCACACTTGGACTGACTAATGATTCTTTGTCCCAAGATAACCTGACTGGTATGACTGGCCACCATAGCGGAATCCTGGGTAGCATCATGCTTGACCTCGAGTTTCCGAGTGGATGGAAAGTGTCCCCTTTACCATTCGCACTGCTATCTGCTACCGCTATAGATTTATGCCTCGTCTTAGGCCACAATAGCTTGGACAAAGCCCAGCTCGTACTTGATGTCGCCAGAGGACAGCTGTTAGCTGATTCTAGATCTATTTTAGTCTTGCCTCTGTCAGGAGAATTGGGGCAAGTTACCGAGTCCAACGTAATGAACTTGACCATGAACCCTATACCTGAAAGGAGGTGCTTAAGGAATGAGCCGTTTTCCTTGCATCAGCTTGAAGCGATGCATAAAGATAATCGGTTTCTCCAGTCATCACAAGGATGGTAAATGCTGGTGTTCCTGTTTCGCGCTTGCCTCGCCCCTGCTGGCAGTTTAAGAAGTACTGGACATACTTTGAGGCTCACCAGAATGTTTTTTTTTTCGTGAAGCGAGCTGACGGTGGCTTACTTGTTCCGTTATCACATTCAATGACTTGATTGACTTGAAAACCCAGTTACACCTGCAACATGCTTATTTTGGTATTAGAGAGATGATTGTCATGCTTATAAAAATTAACTTGGAAACAGTCACTGAATAAGGTGAATAAAGATGTTTTCCAGACCTGTAGTGTGTGCCAGATGTGTAAGGTGTCCAGTAATGTGCTAAATCCTCCTCCCTTGCGCATAATCACCCCCAGCACGTTTGAGTTGGTGGCCATGGACCTCATAAGCTTCCCAACAACGTCCACTGGGTTTGTTGGTTGTCTTGTGGTGATTAATCATTTTACCAAATGGGTAACAGCTGTACCAATCCATAATAAGCAAAGCCAGACAATCTGCAGGGTAATTGAAGACATGGTTCTACCCAATCTTCTCTGAGTACCAGTCAGAGTCTTGACTGATAATGGTCCCGAGTTCGCCTCACAGGAGTTTTAACCTCTCCTGGAGAGATATAACATAATATGTAAAAGTCTAAATACCGCGTACATAAGTGTACGCAGAAACACTCCGACACAAAGCTGGGCGCCTTCTCGTATCCCCAAACGCACCTCTTGCCTGCCTAGAATTCTCCGTTAAAGAAATATCGTCGGCTTTACCTCGGTGCGGTAATAAAATATATGTTCAAGAAGTGGGACTGGGATTACCCACTCACTAAACCTCGACATATATAAGTGGTGTCAGGTGTGGAGTTATCATAAAACCTCTCGACCTATATAAATGATATCAGGTGTGTGAGGTTATCACTAAAAGCAACATCTCAAAACTTTAATCAAACATTGCCAACGTCCAAATTAGTACAAATACCCCAACGTTAGCAGCAATTCTTGTTTTGGCCTCCAAAAGTTATTTAGCTTAGGGTGATTATCTAATCTTGTTTTTTTTTTAAGTGTTTTCTCTTGTCTACCACGTTTTGGTAGGAAACTTTAATAACCCCTTTTTCTCAAAGCACGTTACGCAAAGGCAACTCTCCCAGTGCATACTCTTATCTTTGGATCGATAAGATGGCGTCCACATCGCTCGAAATATTCCTCAAACAAGTAAAATCATTCGGACTGGAAGGTCGGGAACTCATTGAATACGTTCAGAGCGAACAAAGGATCGAACGTGAAGAAAGACAATTCGAACTAGAAAGAGAAGAGAGGCTTGTACGGATGAAAAGGGAAATGGAAGAATTAAGAATACGGAATAAAAGAATATTAGACGAGACAAGAACACAGTGGGAAATAGAAGATGAAGAAAGAAGAATAAAGATAGAAAAAGAAGATGAAGAAGGAAGAATAAAGATAGAAAAAGAAGATAAAGAAAGAAGAATAAAGATAGAAAAAGAAGATGAAGAAAAAGGAATAAGGATAAAAATAGAAGAAGAGGAAAGAAGACAGATGGAAATAGAAGTTCAAGAATGGAAAATAAAGATAGAAAAAGAAGAGAAGAAAGAAGAATAAAGATAAAAGAAGAAGGAAAGGAAAGAAGACGGATGGAAATAGAAGCTCAAGAAAAAAGAATAAAGATCAAAATAGAAGATGAAAAGGGAAGATGAGGACTTCCAGCTTCCTGCTCTCCCTTCTATCCCGCTTCCCCAGGAAGAACCCTCCCCCGAGTTAGTTGTGAATCCCTGTACGTAGCCATGCGTACAGGAAAAGGACCCCTCGTGAGCCTTCGCCCACTCTTAGACCCACTGAGGCCTCACGGCTTAACAAGTAAGCCCTCCAAGTGCTATTTTCGTTATAGCACCATTGCCCATTTAGCGTTCAAGTTTCACGAGAACCGCACATCCTCACAGAAAGATAGGGTAAAACCACTAACCGATAGGCTGCCCCCAGTCTCGAAGAAACAACCCCGACCCCTTTTAGAAGCAGCTTCCTTCTATCGGCGTATTGTCCCCCATTTCGTGTCCGTCACATCCCCCTTAAATTACCTGCATAAAAAGAAATATCCAAACCCTCTTAAGTGGAACCCCAGGGCTATTGCCAGCTTCTGCAGACTCAAACGAAACCAGTGAGTCTTTGTAAATAACCGGTTTTATAGCTATTTAAGTTTTCGATAAAGGTTTAGTATCCGCCACTAATTAATTCATATGTTATATTTGTAAAATTGATAATATGACACGCTCTATAACTGCCGTGGTTAATTTTTGATTGTTTCTTTTTTTTTCATGTGGGTCTTATATCATGCTACCCAGATTAATGTATCGAATATAATCATTTATTTCTTTTGTACTTAGGCATCAGCTCTTAATTACTCCGGAGCTTCCTGTATATGACCGGAAACCCATGTGTTCCTTTTTCCGTCATGATTATTTTTATGTTCCTGTATTCGTTGAACTCCCGTTTTGATTTGTTTTTATTTCTTTGTTGTTGTTTTTTGTATTCTTCGTGTAGCCAATGTTAAAAGTATACATTATTCCTAGTTACAGGTCAGAATAATGTCTTCCAAAACGGGTAGGGATGTAGAAGTCTAAATACCGCGTACATAAGTGTACGCAGAAACATTCCGACACAAAGCTGCACGCCTTCTCATATTCCCACACGCACCTCTCGCCTGCCTAGAATTCTCCATCGCTCTTTTTCGCACCGCCGTAAACTCCGAGATGGTTCGAAGGCGTCAAAGAAATATCGTCGGCCCAAAGATTAAAAAAGGTCTTTTGCGCGACGATACAGATTTTACGAGAATTCGATTCGCTCTCTCGATTTTGCTCGTGGGAGGAATAAAAGGAAGACTTTTCCCTGGAATCAGGCAGAAGCCCTTGGACCTACGTCGAGTTTGTGTGAAACTCGATCCACATAAGATACCGTTCGCCCGCTGCAAGGAAGGAACTTCTCGGGATTTGGTTGTTGCCGTCACGGTACTTGTAGGTGCCAAACTTCTCGCAGGCCCCCCCTGCCTTCAGAGTCTGAGGTTACACAGGACCTCCCTCTGCGGATTACCCTAGACGTAGCAAGGTAATCGGTTTTGGCTACCCACTCCAGGAGCCGAATAATCGGACAGGTACTTTAAGGAAGAAGTTCGATTAAGTCACCGATTGGCTCATCTTCGTGATCTGGCAAAGGATCAGTATATCACCGGTCTAGGATTACCCTCTCATTCGGTAACCACGGACGGCCGGACTAGGTGCGATCATCGTCACCAGAAGAAGATATCCCCCCCTTCCTTCAAAATACTAACGAACTCAAAGGTATAGTTAATTGAATTATCCCCTCCCCTAACTTCACCAGTTTATTTGTGTACTAGAATTCTCATCCTGAGCCCATACCCTCGAATATTAGAAGTGCTTACTGAATTCAGTGTTTAACTCAATAATAATATTCCCTTCGTTCTGCCTGGTGTCATTAGGACGCAAACATCCCAGTGAGTAAAATGCAAGTAATCCCCACGACATTTCTGTAGACTTATTTATTCAGTGCAAGATTAATCCTATTTATATTTATATCCGCTGTGTTTATTTCAAATTCATATACATTAAATATTATTTTTGTAATGTGTGTTCAACTAATTTGGACGATCCCTTGGCAATTATTAAGCAATCCACTCGGCTTAAAACTCATTATTCCACCGACCCGCCCATGGTTAGCTTATACTGAGTAGAGAACACACTCAGGGAATCATCATCTTAGTTTTGATCAAAAGAGTACGGACCGGGGTCATTCTTATTCATCAGAAGTGGCTAAGGTAGGTGTATTGGATACGCTTCACCTCCGCTTCACCTCGGTGCGGTAATAAAATATATGTCCAGGAAGTGGGACTGGGATTACCCACTCACTAAACCTCGACATAATACATGCCAGAACAACCCCTCACAAGCCTTCTAGTAATGGAGCGATTAAGCGGATGACTCGTACCATTGGGGATTTGTTGCGTATCCTCATTGACGAGCCTTGTCATTAGGATACAACCCCCACTGAAATTGTTTGTACTCCTGCAGAGAAGATCCTGAAAGCGCCTTATGATGTGAATAACGCCCCACAACTGTCTGCGGAAACCCGAAAGCGTTGGGCTAAAGGGCATCCACGTTAAAAGACATTTAAAACTGGGACATTGGTCCTTCGCAAAGTAGTCTTGGTAGGGAACGTGACCACTAACAAAATAGCCCCTAGATTTGATGCCCCTTATCAGGTGGTTAGTTTGCTTGGTAATAAAGTGACATATGAATTAAGGAGGTTAGATGATGGTGAACTGGTTAAAGCCCATCATGTACAACTTAAATTCTGGTTAGAACCTCCAAATTACTTGAAGAGACACTTCCAGCTATATCAAACTAGAAGTTATTACTTTGGTCATCTTGATCGAGACTCGTGAAGAAGATCCCCTACCGGAAGACTGGAATATCTCTCCCACCGACGCGAATTGTCCTGAGATTCCTGAGGCGAGTCTTTTGATTCATAGTTCTAAAGGAGTTCAAGCTCCGTTAATGCAGATTCAGCTGATTTAGCGGAATCTGTCCATGACTGTTCTGGGTTTACCTCACAAGAAGATAATAGACTAAGACCCCTTAATTTAAAGCTCTTAAAACAGAGCATAAGATACATGAGGCAGGCACTTCGCCAGAACAGTAAAGCTGCTTGTGCAAGAGCCCTATCTTATGCGAACTCACCTCCTCACTTGAGGTTGAGGGGAAGAGTAATGGAGGTAACCCTAGTTATGAGCAAGCCAGCTGAGTGCGGTTTCGACTAAGGACAGAGCACGCAAGTAGCATAAATGTGGATGTTTCCACTTACCGATTAGAGAATAGAGTGGAGCAGGGAATAATGAGATATGTAAATATGTGAATGTCCATGTATTAGTATTTGTTTAAATATAATTAAAAGTTTGTGGGCCTTGTTTAATGTATGTTGGGTTCTTCCATTCAGGCTCCTGAAAAAAAATTGATTGCCTCTGCATAAAAGATGGGAAGATATTTTAGTATGATCCCCAAGAATATTTGTATAGGTACATGGCCTTTTTTTGTAGAAAAAAATGCAAATAATATGTAAGGACTATTTTGGTATTTTGTTGATAACTTGAATTTTTTGTTAGCATGTTAGCAATTGTGTATTTTTCTCAACCTAGGATGGAACTGGTGGAGTGAAATAAAGGAATGTACTTAAATCCTCAAGTTTAGATGTTCCATCCTCGACTGAGCTTGGTATTATTTTTTGTACGGTATTAGCTAGGATATGTTCAATATTTTAGTTTGTTTATTTTTCTTTTTTTTTCTTGTATTAAAATTTAGGTTGCTGCTAAGGATCCAGATTTCCTTTCATCTTTTAAGTAAAGTCGTGTCCCCCCTTTACTTGAATTTTTTCTGAAGATTGAAGAATCTAGATAGTACTTTTTTGTGAACGTGACCCAGATGGGACTACACTCCTAATGGAGCAGTGAGAAATAGAAAAAGACTGTTAAATCCAATGAATTAGTGACAAGACTGTTGAATTCCATTTTACAAATGTGGTTAAACGTATACCATTCAATCTAGTAGCTTAAAATTATAAGAGTACTTGCTTTTGTGCGTGCTTTCTGATAGGTTGAGCTATTTACCATGAATGCAAAGGAAACTTTGATGAAGCTAATTAGGCTTATCATCATCATCACTAACTCTATAATTTAAGAAGGGTATTTTTTTTAGTATTTGAATAATAATTTCATCTTAGTTTGGTTATGTTTTTTATCAAAGTTATTTCAAATAATTCTTTTATAATATCAAAAAACAAAATGGTGAAGTTAAGAAATAAATATTTATAAGTATCGAAATTTTGTGAATTTTTTAAAACCCAAAGAATTACAAATGGTAAAGTTCATAATATTTATACAGATTTAACCATGGCTGCTTTTTTTTTAGATTTTAAATTTTAATATTAGTAGCGAAGCGTAAGCTGGAGTGGCGAAGCCATTGCCTGGTTTGTATATAATTTGAAATTAAGTTTACAGGGCAAAGTTGATCTACCTTGTAATATTACCAAACAAAAAGTGATGGGTTTCAATGCGCTTAATTTGTATAGCCTTTGTTTACTTACCCACTCGGCCGGTTAATTTAGGCAAACGCTGAGTTCGTTCCGATAGGCCCCCTAAAACACCATAACAATACAAGAGCATTCGGATCTCGTGGATCAAAGTGTGGTGATGAGAGTAATGTGATAGTATACCAATCGCCCTTCTAGAATACGTGAACAACACAAATTAGGTGGAAGTGGGTAGGGCGTTCCAAATGGCGCACAACTCTCGGAAGGAAGGCGAAGGAAAGATGAGCACCGACGAACTCTGTCAATCATGACGGCAGCAGACGAGCTGTGAATGTAATGTGGGCCATCGGTGAAGATGGCTTTGTCCTGAGAGTTAAAAGATGCATTGCTAATGAAATCTGACCCGAGAACACTAGCTGGTAAAAGTGGTTGCCAATTCTTGCGCGAGTCAGCAACGTGGTGGGACACCCGTGGGAAATATCTGATAGAGGGGATGAAGTGAGATGGTAGAGAGGGGAGGGAAGGGGAGAGCAAAGCTAGCGAGAACACCAGAAATATGGGCAATGGGCATCCGGAAGCAAAGAATGTCTTCGCAGAAGGAAAGATCCGCTTATCTAATAGAGAAAGTTAGTTCAAAAAGGAGGGGAAAGAGCGGATGTGAGAGATGAAGGATGGGTAAAAGAAAGAGGATAGAGATAAAAAAACTACTTTCACAACTCATTTTCCTTTCCTTATTTCCACACTTCGTTATGTTTTCCTTCGCCTTTCCTTTTATATTCCTTGGTTTCTTTCGCGTTATCTTTCTCATCTCTCCCATTCACTCCCTCATTTTTCTTGTATTCCTTATTTGATTTTATATATTTCTTCCGCCCTTTCTCTCTTTGCCCTTCTGTTTATTTTTAACCCCCTATTTCATTATTATTAATAGTAATATGTAATAATACCCCACCTCCCCATTTCCCCCTTCTCTTGTGTACATACCCGATGACGTCATCGCACCGTACACAAATCATGTGCACTTGAGCATGCGCACATGCTTACAAGGTGACGTCATTGCGGGCTAGAGAGGAGAGAGGGAGGGACGGTAATAGTCATCAAATTGTAATTTAATAATTATAATAGTTATTGCTACTACTCCTACTCCTCTTTCTCCTCCTCCTCCTCCTCCTCCTCCTCCTCCTCCTCCTCCTACTACTATTACCACTACTTTTACTACTGCTATCGTAATTGTTGCTACTATTGCTACTACTACTGTTGCTACTACTCCTACACCTACTACTACTACACCTTCTACTACTACGACTGCTAATACACCTACTACTAGTGTTAGTACAACAACAAAAACTAGTACTCTTACACCTACTGCTACAACTACGCTTACACCTACACCTATTAATACTACACCTACACATATTACAACTACTACATATACGCATTTTACTACTACTACTACGCTTACAACTACTAATACTACTAAATCTGCTCCTAATAGTACTCTTATACATACTACTATTACAACTACTGCTACAACTACTTCACCTACACCTACTGATACAACTACTCCACCTACACCTACTACTACATTAAAACACATAACACTAAAACACATACACCTACTACTATCACACCTCGACTTGGTTTTCACCTCTGAGGATGACATCGTTGAGGACCTCTCTGTTGGCGAAGAGCTCGGTGGCAGTGACCACCGACTAATTAGATTTGTAGTCAAAGACCCCAAGGCAGAGCCTGTAAAGGTTAAATCAAGGAAACTCGATTTGAGAAGAGCAGACTTTGCAGGTCTACGCACGGGACTGACTGACGCGAGGCCAGAAGAGTGCAAGGCTGTTGAAGACTCTTGGAACAGTTTCAAAACCACATTCATGAGTCTTCAATCGCGTTTCATCCCTCTGAAATGCTCCTGTTGGTCCTCTGTTTAACCAAAGTGGTTTAATCTAGAAATCGGCCAACTGCTTAGGGAGAAGAGGAATGTGTACCGGCAATCGAAGATCTCGGGTGACTTTGACGAATACCGGAGGCTAGCCAGGAGAGTGAAGTCCAGCATAAGGGAGGCTAAGCGGTCTGAGGAACTCCAAGTGGCGAGACTCTGTAAAGAGAATCCCAAGGAGTTTTTTGGATATGTGAACAGCCGTAAACCAATCCGTCGAACGATTGGCCCTTTGAGGAATGAGGAGGGGGCATTAAAGCATTCAGATGCAGAAAATGCTAACCTCCTCAACGACTACTTCTCTTCAGTGTTTACTGAAGAGTGTGGTCCCATTCCCCAGCCGACGGATTCCTACTCGGGGGAAAAGCTGGAGGCAATGGACTTCACCGAAGGAGAAATAAAGAAAAAGATCGCTGACCTTTAGACGAATAAGTCCCCTGGACCGGACGGGTTTCTACTCAAGGTGTTGAAGGAAGTGTGCGATGAAGTATCACGACATCTGTGCGCTATCTTTAACATGTCAATCCGGACCGGATGCGTTCCTAGAGACTGGCGTGAGGCGGAGGTGACTCCTATCTTCAAGAAAGGAGACCCCAGCCATCCGTCAAACTACCGACCTATCAGTCTGACTTCGATAGTCGGTAAACTCATGGAAAGCATTATGGTGGACAAAATGACGTATTTAGAGTCAAACCTGCTACTGAGGAGTTCCCAGCAGGGCTTCCGAAGGCAACGATCATGCCTGACGAACCTTGTGGAATTCTTCCACTTCGTATTCAGTGAGCACGATCGGGACAAGGCGGTGGATGTGGTCTACCTAGACTTTCAAAAAGCCTTTGATAAGATACCACACCGCCGCCTTCTCCGGAAAGTGCGAGCGCTGGGCATAGACGGAAAGGTAGCCGGCTGGATCGAGAACTGGCTAAGTGGCAGACGGCAACGGGTGATGGTAAATGGACAGTCTTCTGAGTGGGTGCCCGTTACTAGCGGGGTGCCTCAAGGTTCTGTCCTGGGACCACTACTATTCATCATTTCCGTCAACGACATGGACGGTGACATGGTTGCTAAGATTTCCAAATTTGCCGACGATACCAAGTTTGGTATGAACGTTGCAAAGGATGGAAATACTGCCCGCCTGCAGGAAGATCTTGGGAAGATTGAGGAGTGGTCGGAAACGTGGCAAATGCCTTTTAATGTGGGGAAATGCAAAGTGATGCATATCGGCCACAGAAACCCCCAATCTCAGTATATCCTTAAGGGCACTGCTATTGAATCCACCCACACTGAGAAGGACTTGGGTGTAACAATCACTAGTGACCTCAAGTTCTCGAAACAGTATATTGAGGCGGAGAAAAAGGCCCAAAGGATGCTAGGCTATATTAAGCGCCAGTTTGGTTATCGGAACCAGGAGATTGTACTGTGCCTGTACAACTCACTTGTCTGACCGCACCTGGAGTATGCCGTACAATTTTGGAGTCCTTCATTGCGAAAGGACATCGCGAGATTGGAACGCGTACAAGCCAGGGCAACCAAGCTGATTCCCTCTATCCGACATAAAAGTTATGAGGATAGACTAAGGGAGTTAGATATGTTCTCGCTGGAAACCCGTAGACTGCGTGGTCAGCTCATCGAAGTTTTCAAAATACTTCGAGGGTTCGACAATGTTGACTACCGGGATATTTTCACACTGAACGCGCAATCACGGCTTCAAACTTGAACTGAAGCGTTACAACCGCAATATGTGTGGAAATTTTTTCTGCGGTAAGTGGAACGCACTTCCAGTGGAAGTTGTCAACAGTGAATCTGTTGACCAGTTCAAGTCAAGACTAGACAAAGTCTTGAAAAGTGGCCGTTTAGGGACGCAAAACAATTGAGCAGATATGTGCCTGCTCGATTGCTAGTCCAAAGGTTCCCTCTTTGAATGGACCGTAAGGTCTCCTAGGGTACCTTCTTTCCTTGTTGTTACTCCTTGTTGTTGTTGTTACACTTTCACCTTCTCCTCCCGTGTCTCCTCCTACACCTTCTCCTCCTTCCCTTCCCCTCCTCACTTCCCCCCTCCTCCTTCCTCTCCTCCTTCCCCTCCTCCTCCTCTACCTTCTTCCCCACCTCCTTCTCCTCTATCTTTTTCACCACCTCCTTCTCCTCCTCCTCTTTCTCCCCCTCCTCCTTCTCCCTTCCTCTTTCTCTCCCTCCTCCTTCCTCCTCCTTCTTCCCCTCCTCCTCCCCCTCCCCTCTCCTGCCCCCTCCTCCTTACTCTCCTCCTTCTCCCCCTCCTCCTTCCCCTCCTCCTTCTCCCCATCCCCCTTCTCCCTCTCCTTCTCCCCATCCTTCTCCTCCTCCTCCTTCTCCTTCCCCTCTTCCTCCCCCATAAGAAGCATTAAGGAATAACATGATCCTTGTCATAAACGCAGAGTGAGAAGGGCTTAACACAGGTCCGGTTGCTCAGTCAAAGCAGACAGTATGGCCCCCCTCATTAGAACGCGGGTTTCCAGAAAACCCATGCATACATAATTTGCACCAACCATGGCTTTACAGAGACTGTAAACCGGGGACTGACGAAACGTCCAACCCCACCCTATTGATTAGAAAAGTGTCTGCGATTGGGGCACTGCGCCTAATCTCCCGTACTGAACAGGATATTGCACCCATCCCGGCTGCGAAGACAGGTACAGAGCCCAAAAGGGCCCCGTGGCTTCAAACAAAAGGTAGGCAACATGGAATACAAATTTTCCTTTGGACTTGTAGCCTTTTGTAGACACCGGCACGGCTCCAAGAAAAAGGAAGGCCTCAAGAGAATGTTGGGCGCAGAGACATGGCGACACACGTTCAAAGATGGTATCTTCCAGGGTATCGTCTTGGGCAGAATCTTCTGCGCTATCGGTCCGAGAGTTACATCGTATTCTCGAGTGATTTTCATTGCCCTGAATCAGAAAGATTATGGGCATAGTCATCGCCTCGTATCAGTTCCGGGTGAAATGAGAGCCATCATGCACGGCGTGAAGTGTGTGTCACTTTTCCAGCCTAAGGACGTGCGGAAGGCACCAGTTGCCTACCGGAGATTGACGTGGTTGATCGAATCCACCATACACCACAGGCTTTTGGATGAAGAGTTGCAAATCTTGAACATCTAGTTAAGTTTGTGTACGGGCAACTGAAAGATAAAATTTTAAAAAAATATGGTATCCCTATCCGTATCTGAAGGCCACAGAGGGGGCAATTTCAATGGCACGGGTACAAAATACAATAAGGCGGAAAATGTGCGGTTCCCAGGCGAGTGCCACAACGCGTGGAGGTGGACTAGGAAAGAAATTTCTCCTGAAGGGTGGGAAGGGGGAATTCACCGAACATGGTTTTCTGAAAAACGACAGCTAAAATGGACGGGAGGAGACAAGCTTCCGCACCACCTAATTACCTCGGAGTACACGGAAATTTAAATCAAGAATATTTCCTTCCCGATATATCTTTAAGGTGCTTTCTGGGCCCGGTTTGAGAAAGAAGTAGTGCCAGTGATGGCTGATGGGACAGACCTCAGCGTTATTAGTTACATATCGCGTTCTTGGTTCTGTCCTATTTTAGGTCGTAGCCGAAAATGTTAGGTTCGGCATGCAAGCTTTCTGCCTCGAGTCCTTGGGCTGGCGGAGTGCTTTGGAGGTCTGCGCTTCCTCGTATTTTAGAGGTGACAGCCCATCCATAGAGCCCTGTTCAGATTTGGACAGGTGCGAAGGATCTGTGACTTCTTTATTGCTACCATCTCTATAAGGGAGAGAGTGTTTGAGAAGAATAGGCGTGATTCCACGGACACCTTCCTGGATTTTATTAACTCTGAGTTAAGCGACTCGGTTGAGGAGAGTGGTTGCCTCGTCTTTTGTGACTTGGGAAGGGAGTGAATACGGTATTGGCTAGAGCACGGCTTGCTCTTTTCTCGCTGCCAACCGGATCAGAGTGGTACCAAAGGGAAGTAGAACCTGCAGAAAGGTTCCCCATGGGCAATGGAACTACCGCATTCGGAGGCCTAGAAGTAAACATAGAGTGCTTTTGTTAGTTGAGATGAGTAAGTTCGTGGTTGCGCTCCCCTTGGCAGTACTATTTCCTTAGCCTCCCTAGGGCGCGGGCTCGAGGTTGGGAGGTTCTCCCTCAGGCTATGATTCCCTTTAGGGAAAGAGTAAGAGTCTGATTCCTTCAGTGAGGCCTTCCTACTGCCTGGGCAGGATCGCTCTCACATCAGAAGAGGCATCCATCGGCACATTGCCTTTCAAAAAGTCACGAATACGTCTGAGAATTTTGCGGTTTTGGGGAGATCAGGGAAAAAGTGTGTCAAAAAGATTACACACTGCCGCCGCAACCATGTGTGATTCTCCCTGGCATTGCTAAACAGGATACAAATAGTTGAGCACACTAAATTAATAAAATGGTGACAGGGTCCAAAAGGAGCCGCTACTGCGATTCTCACTTAGTGGGGGGTGGGGACAAAATGGCTCTTGTCTTACTTGAAAAGCTAAAGAACCTTCTTTGGCATATATATTTTTTTGTAGCCCATTAGCGAATGGTCTACTTGGGGATAGCTCCCAAAGAGCTTTACCAAAAGGGCCTTAGTCCTATCTGTAATACAATTTCGTCACTATTTAAGTACGTCCAGTTATTGTTTTATTATTTTCTAATTTCGGCAGCATAGGGTGCCCGTTGGAAAGATTTGGCACTAATTTGGTAAGCCAAACAAACGAGCGATTGGTGTACAAGAGCTGATGCCTCTCTTTATAATTAAAACCTGGAGGAGAAGTATATCTTCTCGCCCTCAATTCCTCCGGTAGTCCATAAACTACTCGGATCTTATTTCTTCTAAGCAGTTCCTTTTTTTTTCGTCACTTCCTTAACGAACTTTTTCTTACCTTCTTGGCAGGTGGCGAACTTTTCAAGCTACCCACCGACCACTTTACACCATTCCTGCATGCATGGTTGGGGCCGAGAGGAAGGGGTAAGTCACTCTTCGTTTTTGGGCCCGGTTGCGGGATTAACATGCTCGCATTCTTCCTACCCTTTCTTTATTTTACTTCTCCCATCTTTTCACCCCTTTATATATTTTTACGCCTAAGTATGGGTGACGCCCTACGCCACGGAAAGTTTGGTCACCTGGTGGGGGAGGTAATCGTCAATGGTGCCAGCTGGTTTAACCGGGCACCAGGGTGGGCACTTATTGTGGGTCATCATTTGCAATTATTAAAACAAAAAATAAAAATGGATATAAACCAGTAACTGACTCTGTTCTGCCACACACTGAGAAATTAATTTACTACCTCTTACCCCGCTCCACAACTCCGCCTCTGCTGTCGTGAAGCCTTCCGCAACGCAACATACATCTATCACTAGTTCCTCATGATTCCCTCAAACTCTCCACTCTACCCCTGCCCCTCCTAAACCATACCAACTATCCCGGCACTACCTTCACCTAACTACCCTACATTTTCCATAACCCAACGACTCTCCAGAAACTAACACGTACTTCCAAAACCCGCTTATAATTAACCGTCTTTTTTTTAGAATAACCTCTATTTTCTTCTCCCTTATCAACCATTTCCTGCCTACGAAACCGGCCTAACCATCGGCCCTCCTGTTTTCAAACTTTGGTCTTTTCCAAGCGATTCAGGCTAAAATCTCAAAAGAAATGCTTTATGTTCTACCCAAGTCCGAGGGGTATTTGTGTAGACAGGTGGGTAGGAAGAAGGCCGATGATTTTTTTTTTAATAAGCCGTCTGTGTGCCGACTGTCACCAAGGCCATATCCGGTGAAATGCGGCTCATTATGTAGATCATTCATATACAAATAGAAAAAAAATGCATAAAAAGACGAGTACGAAAAAAACAAACAAATAAAAATAGAAAAATACAAACAAAAAAGGGAAGATACATGCTCCTGCGTCGGAAGGAAGACCGCCCTCTCTCCCACAGAAGGCGGCCCCGGACCGAAAGGGTCTTCCTCAGCCTTATCCTTTTCCGAAATAGAGAAGGATTAGGCTGTCCTTGGGCCCCACCCGAAGAAGGAGGCCCCCCTCTCTCTTTTAGTCTTCGGGTGACTCTCGTTCCTCACGAGGATCATGCACAGGAGGGAACTTGTTCTCCCCTAGGAAAGACCCTGGCATCTTGATAAGGGGGACCTCCTCCCAGTCAATTTACATAATCCGGGGCCTCCATCTGACTCCCCCCCCTCCTCACGCTGTGTCGAAGGTCCCGACCTGGGATTTTACAGGCCTAAGGCCTACTGGGGTGAAGTTCATCATTGGGGCCGGCATGCTGACTTCCATCGGAAAATAGTGTGGTAAAGGGCATACCGGCCGCCAGCAAGGTCAACATACTTGGGGCTAGAAAAGGAGAGACAGGGTCGAGTGAACCTCATCATCCCTTGCCCCTGTAAGATGATTCGCCCAGTGGAGCTGAGCCCACCGGGAGGTTGTCTCCGCGAGTTATTCTCGGTCTTGGTGGAGCCCTATACAGTCCAGAAGCGCTTCATTCGAAATGCGAAAAAATAAATATAAGATTATGGATATAATTAGAGGAAGGGCGGTCGTGAGGAGGGATGTAGACCGAACATAGAATCTACTGTCTTTCTAGGAAAAGGCGGGGAGCCAATGCATGCAAGTCAGTGTAAAACTAGAAAAGGGACATGGGACTAGTGTCGGGATGAATATGGCTACTCAGCCGCGGCCAGAGGAAAAGAAGGTAACCGGAGATCCTAAGGACCTGACATCAATCTAGGATTAGTCCTTGGAGGTAGAGGCGATTAGGTTGATATGAAGATAGAAGAAATCTAATCTCTCCCAGTTATCCAGTAAACCACGATAATTCCAATGGACCACTGTGAGAGAGACGAAAGGGAAAGTAAATAATAAGGGTCGTGAGAGCGGATTTGAAACTCCCAGAAAAATGATTGTAAAAATGAAATACTCCGGGATTTGATTAATAAAATATTATAACATTTTATTTGCACTACCTAAATTTGAGCTCAATATCATTGCTATCAAAGAGATATAGTAACTTTTTTTGTCAGTGGTTACTATTGAAAAGTCTCGTTGAACGAGAGATGAAGGGTCTTGTAAAGATAACTCATCCCAAAGTATTTTATACCCTAATTTAATAAAACTAAACTAAACCTAACCTAACTTAACCTAATCTAGAATAGATTACGTTATACTAGGGTTGAAAAGAAAACCTTCAGATGTCTCATCTTTATAAGATCCAACGTAGACCTAAAGAATGGAAAAGCAAGTTATGCCATGCATATGGCCTTCTGCACTTCACCGAATAGAATTTCAAGAGCAATTCTAAGATTTCCTCATTTTATGCTAGTACTTGTTTATTATCCATTCATAATAGCATCGTTAAGCGTGCTCCCTCGTAAATGGGCGAAGGAACGAAATTAGTTGTATGTGACTGCAATAGAAACTGTTACAATGGGCGTAGAACCTTGGCAGTCGGTACAAGGAATTTTATAATCAAGTTCGGCAAAACGGACCTACTAAAAAAAAAATGTCATCAGTGAAATATAAATAAAAATGCAGAGGGATCCGCTAAAATAGTAGTATTTCCCCACCTCCTAAGATATTACTTTAGGAGCGAAAGCGAGCCGTTACCCCCGCCCCCCCTTCTCCGACTTCACCCTTTTTGGACTTGCCGCCAGGTCACGGAGAAATTCACACTGAGGCATGACGCAGAAAATGAAGGCTATCTCCACGCCGTCTTAATCTCCCCCCTTCCCCTGCCGGGTCGGGAGATTACTCATCTATTGTGTAGGCTGGCCGCGAACAACCTTTATGACTCCAGCCGCTGGTCGTTTCGTCTGACCCGCTGATCTCAGCCTCTTACATTATCCCGCAAGAAGACGCTCGGTTGTCCCGGTCGATGATGAGAGTTCGAGAAGGCCTCTCTATCTCTCTCTCTCTCCCTGTTTTAGAGAACTCCGGGTATATATGCACCCTCCCAATGATTACCCATATATTTGGTTAGAATACACTTTCCCGAAAGGAGCCTGATTCAACGAGGCTCTCAAGTGTTTAGTGAGGGTCGGAAGCCATGGAAGAGCTGGACATCACACTCGTATCTTCGGGTCAGGGAAGAGAGTCTCTCGAGGCAACATCAGCCTTTCTCAACCGCCTTCGCATAAAGGATTGGAGAAGCCGTCCTCAGAAGTTCTTCTGGTGATCTCTTGAGGACAAGAGGCCCAATAGCTCGCTTAATCCGAGTTTTGAGAAGTCCCCCCCTTCTTTCGAAGTTCGACCGGTGACCTCATGAGGACAAGTGACTCGATAGCTCACTCGATCCTAGTTTGGAGAAGTCACCCCTTCCCCTTCGAAGTTCTTCCGTGAGCTCTTGAGGACAAGAGACCCGCATCTCGCAAAACCCAAGTTTGGAGAAAGTAGCACCAACCTCTGCGGGTTCTCGGCTACCCCCGTGAGGAATAAAGGTCACCAAGGTCTCCTCCCAAGTTTGCCCCGCTTTATTCTCGAGGTTCAAAGGAACTAAATCGCTCACTACCCTAAATCTCCCATTATAACCATTTAATAACCTTGGTTATCCAATTAGTATTCGGAACCTAATTCCGTCTTATTCATGTACCTATATATATCCATATTTATTTCGTGCCTTTTTTTAGTGTGTATTAAAATCTATTTTGTTGTTGTGTTTGGAATATTCCTTGGTCACGCAGCTGCAGCTATCTATTCAAATCGCACTCTTAGAATAATAACATTTGTTGCCTTGCTTAGCCCACCTTAGAGCCTGTGTACGTATACTCCCGTACACTTGGCCATACTTCGACAAAAAATAAGCTATTTAAATGTTTATATTGTATTGATGTATTTTTGCGCATTTTTTAAATCAATTATAGGATTAATCTTAGAGAACAACCCTCAAGAACACCATCGCTAATTAATGACCACCCCCACCCAAAAACTTTCAATCCTACATGTCCCCAAGAAACTTATTGGTATATTTAAAAAATAATCAGTAAAATAACTTTTATTAAAGAAAAAGACACAAACAAATCAAACAAATACAATTAAACTAACAAGAGAGGAAAATATTAATCCAAGGGTAAAAAAGAGGAATATGATGGAAGAAATTTTCAAGTTCACTCAAACTTAATCAATCCTGCCACACAAGTTAGGTTATTTGAATCTAACCTAACCAATATTATCTTACCCCAATTTAGTCCTAAGTAACATTTTTACAATATCATTTTATCAATCTTATCATCAATTATTATTACTTATTTAAAAAATTCAATCCTAAGTAATTTCCCACCAGAAAAGATCATTTCTAGATAGTGACAGTTAACATAGGCTGGGAGTCGTTGTCTAAGATCAATTCCAATTATATAATATTAATCTCAACTTGTTTAGGTAGGTATATATAAATTAAAATTGATTTTAATTTAAAAGTGAAGATGTTCCCCTATTAGTGTTTACCAAATATATTTTTAAGGTTCCATAAACTACAAAGGATTCAGCAAATCTAGCAGCCCTACTTACGGGGCAAATAGAAAAACACTTTTCATCCTTCGCTCTCATCCAACACCTGCTGCTGTTGTAAATTCAATCCTTAAAATCCTATATAAATCAAATCTTAAGATGAATCTCCTATTTTTGCTCTTTCTTTTCCGAGTATTTTCGAGATTTAATTTAGAATTCAGACGCTTCACAAACTTAGGTTCTTTTTACATTACCTACATAACCTATCATTGGTTCGGTTATGTAGAATTATGATTCTAAACTTGTTATTAAGATCTTGTTACATTACCTACATAACCTATCATTGGTTCAGTTATGTAGAATTATGATCCTAAACTTGTTATTAAGATCTTGTTACATTACCTACATAACCTATCATTGGTTTGGTTATGTAGAATTATGATCCTAAACTTGTTATTAAGATCTTTTTACATTACCTACATAACCTGTCATTGGTTCGGTTATGTAGAATTATGATCCTAAACTTGTTATTAAGATCTTGTTACATTACCTACATAACGTATGATTGGTTTGGTTATGTAGAATTATGATCCTAAACTTGTTATTAAGATCTTGTTACATTACCTACATAACCTATGATTGGTTTGGTTATGTAGAATTATGATCCTAAACTTGTTATTAAGATCTTTTTACATTACCTACATAACCTGTCATTGGTTCGGTTATGTAGAATTATGATCCTAAACTTGTTATTGAGATCTTGTTACATTACCTACATAACCTATCATTGGTTTGGTTATGTAGAATTATGATCCTAAACTTGTTATTAAGATCTTGTTACATTACCTACATAACCTATCATTGGTTTGGTTATGTAGAATTATGATCCTAAACTTGTTATTAAGATCTTGTTACATTACCTACATAACCTATCATTGGTTTAGTTATGTAGAATTATGATCTTAAACTTGTTATTAAGATCTTGTTACATTACCTACATAACCTATCATTGGTTCGGTTATGTAGAATTATGATCCTAAACTTGTTATTAAGATCTTTTTACATTACCTACATAACCTATGATTGGTTTGGTTATGTAGAATTATGATCCTAAACTTGTTATTAAGATCTTTTTACATTACCTACATAACCTATCATTGGTTTGGTTATGTAGAATTATGATCTTAAACTTGTTATTAAGATCTTGTTACATTACCTACATAACCTATCATTGGTTCGGTTATGTAGAATTATGATCCTAAACTTGTTATTAAGATCTTTTTACATTACCTACATAACCTATGATTGGTTTGGTTATGTAGAATTATGATCCTAAACTTGTTATTAAGATCTTTTTACATTACCTACATAACCTATCATTGGTTCGCTTATGTAGAATTATGATCCTAAACTTGTTATTAAGATCTTTTTACATTACCTACATAACCTATGATTGGTTTGGTTATGTAGAATTATGATCCTAAACTTGTTATTAAGATCTTTTTTCATTACCTACATAACCCATCATTAGTTCGGTTATGTAGAATTATGATACTAAACTTGTTATTAAGATCTTTTTACATTACCTACATAACCTATCATTGGTTCGGTTATGTAGAATTATGATCCTAAACTTGTTATTAAGATCTTTTTACATTACCTACATAACCCATCATTGGTTCGGTTATGTAGAATTATGATACTAAACTTGTTATTAAGATCTTTTTACATTACCTACATAACCTATCATTGGTTTGGTTATGTAGAATTATGATCCTAAACTTGTTATTAAGATCTTTTTACATTACCTACATAACCTGTCATTGGTTCGGTTATGTAGAATTATGATCCTAAACTTGTTATTAAGATCTTGTTACATTACCTACATAACTTATCATTGGTTTGGTTATGTAGAATTATGATCCTAAACTTGTTATTAAGATCTTTTTACATTACCTACATAACCTATCATTGGTTTGGTTATGTAGAATTATGATTCTAAACTTGTTATTAAGATCTTGTTACATTACCTACATAACCTATCATTGGTTTGGTTATGTAGAATTATGATCCTAAACTTGTTATTCAAGAACGAGTCAAGCTCCAATTAATCTTAATCATCCTTTTTATAAATACTGGGTTAATTGATAAGGCATTAAGTCACCTTGGTCCAGAATGAAGGGGTAAATGAGATAATCCAACTTACCTTAAAATATGGAACGTGAATTTTGAATAGGAATTTTTTAATAAATGGCACTACGGTTTCGTTTACTTTAATACCACTTATCGTCGATCCAATTTTTTTTTCTCAAACACAAAAGTTGAAATCCGGATTTATGCACTTATCCGCCAGCTCATCTGCCACATAACTGATACACACTTAACAGATGCCAAAGCTTCACGGACTTCTACAAACGAACGTGTTTTGGCAATTAAGTACTAAAGCTCCCTTTGGCAAATAGACTTATGCCACTGAATAGGATTGGCTGACGAATATTCTCCCCAGATTGGTTAAAAAAAACTTCCGTACTCCAACTCGTGTATGAACTTCCCTCCCCAAAAAAACAATAATTCAAAGGATGGCAAAGGTCACAAGGGCCTATCATAGGTAATCCGACTCCCCCCTCCCTCTCCCCATAAACTACATCCACAAGATTGCATCACCATGATGGCACCAGAATGACATATATTAAATGCCATTAGATTTGGACACTGTAATACGTTAATGCCACAGAACTTCAATTATGAACTTTATCCAATGACGTGGGATCGGCGTGCATCAACGACACTAAAAGATATCCACCTTTTTATGCCTAACAAGCACAAAGTCACACATCATATTCCCACACGTCGAAGTCCCTCCATAGAGATGGAGTGCTATATTGTATAGCATCTCATCCATTATATATCGGCAAAGAGAATCTAAAAATAAAACGGTGTGTATATATACAGGGTGGTCCAAAGTTTTTGTCACCCCCTGTAAATATTGTTTATATTTCAGATGGCTGACACAAGCTCCTACAGTTTGGAAGAGAAGGTGTATGGATATTGGATACATGATCGTGTGCATTCTAACAATAGCATGGAGGATGTGCGACAAGAGCTCTCTGTAAATTCGGCACACTAGCCCCTCCGAAGAGAACGATTCTGCGTTGGGAACATAAACTGTTTCTGACAGAATTAATTAAGAAAAAAACGATGACAGGACGAACCTCAACGCGAAGGGACACATGTGCTGAGGTGGGGGCATCTGTGCCTACGATCACCTTCAAAGTCACTGCGAAAACGGTCTTCCGACCTAAGAAATCCCCAAACCACAATGTTAACACACATAGCAAAGGATCCTACTTTAAAACCGTTTAGGCCAGCATTCGTGAACGAACTAAGCAATGACGACATGGACAAAAGACGTGTGTCATGGGGACGGTTTCTTGATATGTTTCCCAAACTCCCACAACGTAAAAAGGTGTTTTTTTCCGATGAATGTGCAATTTACCGGAGTTGCCAGGCTAGGAATATTTATTTCTGGAGCAAAGAGAATCCGCACTTTTACGAAGAACTGGAGCACAACCACTCGCATGTGATCATTTGCGCCGCTATATCGAGTAAGCACTTGATAGGACCCTATTTCTTCGAGGGCCTTGTTAACCTTCACTTTTACTTTGTCGTGTTAAGGAAGTGGTTGGTTCTACAGCTCCAGAGATTGAATGTGGATTTGAATGATTGTTGGTTTCAACAAGATGGTGCCATTTCCTATTATACTATCAATGTCAGGAAAACCCTGAATTAACTTTTTCGGGATAGATGGATGGGGCGAGCATCGCAACAACTTCCAGCACCTCTCTCGATTGGCCTCCCAGAAATCTAGACCTCACGTCTTGTGACAATGCTCTGTAGGGTATTATCAAGGAGAAAATTTCAAAGAGCAACACCAGAATACCTAACAGGTAAAGGGAACTGTTGAGACAACCTTTGCAACAATCACCGGAGCTGAGTTTCGTAAAATATAACACAGGACAGGGGGCCGCATCTTTTTGAGCTACGGAAATAGTGTTTATACAGACCTTTTTGATGTGCATCGTTGATCAGGTTAGATATTCTGACCTCCGTTTGCTTTCCGTGTCTCAAAACGGGTGGCGGATAGCACGCAGGGCAACTCTGTAGTTGAGCCTTGCCTCAAATAATGCAATTGAACTTTGGGTTCCAATAAATCTCTAAGAGTGACTAATTATACTTAGCAGAAATAATTCACCTATCTATAAAGTTCTGTATATCAAACTGGGCGAAACAAAATAAACTTTACTACTGTACAAACAAAAATAAAATACTGGATATGAAAGATAAATCAAAGTATACACACTCGGCCGCACACGACCGACAACAATTCCGGATGGATCTGCCACCAAAAGATTCGGCTGCTCGAGAGAAGCACGTTGGGGGGGGGGAGGCACTGAGCTCGAGTACTTTCCAACAGCACGGGTTGGGTTTGCACTTAAGGCCGATTTGTACTCGGCCTGTTCGAAGATATGAAAGTAGGGATCGAGGGAGTATTTGCCGGAGAGGAAGCTGAGCTGGAGAGATCTTTTCTCGTTTGTTTCTTTTTTCTCTTTTTAGTCGCGTGCGAGTCTAATCTGGTGACCCGTCTTAAGCCTTGTGGTATCTGCTTTTGACCAGTTAATCTGGTGCCCCATCTTAAGCCTGTGGACGGCTAAAGCACTATTTGAATATCCCTTTGATACTGCATTTTGATGTTGCTTAATTCTTGCAGAGATATTTTTAGAAGTTTAACCTACATAGAATAAATTACAATCCAAACAAGGTATTCTATCTAGGTCAAGCTTCTAAAAATATCTCTGCAAGAATTAAGCAACATCAAAATGCAGTATCAAAGGGATATTCAAATAGTGCTTTAGCCGTCCACAGGCTTAAGATGGGGCACCAGATTAACTGGTCAAAAGCAGATACCACAATGCATATAAATGATTTTATTTGCAGAAATATCTTTGAATCGTTCCTAATCTCCAGCACAAAGGAGAGAAATGTAAATATATGTCCCGGTTTGTTTTCCTTAGATCCAGTCCTATCGTTCTTTCTCAAATCAGACTTATCAGAGACCATAAAAAAATCTGACCTCATAGGAAAAACATTGCTTTGTAAAAATACGGTGCCTCTCTATTTTGTAAACCGTTGTGAGTTTGAAAATGTTAAGACAATGAAAATACCAACTCCAATCAATCTCTCTTTTTCCTTACATGGTTACACAAATATTTATACTTATTCACGTGTTACCTCTCGTGATTTTGACCCATATATATATATATATATATATATATATATATATATATATATATATATATATATATATATATATATGAGCCGCACGCTCCTGCCTCGTCTATTTAAGAAGCAGTAGCTGATTGCAGATCGTCAGTCACAAATTTTTCAACAATGGAGAAGGTTGAGCACCGCGAAGTGATCAAACTTTTGACCAAGGAAGGCAAGAATGCAAAAGAGATCCATGAACGCATGGTTGCAGTGTACACTGACACCACCCCTTCCTATGCAACCATTGCTCACTGAAATAGGGAGTTCAACCATGGTCGTGAGTCCCTTGAAGATGACCCCCATCCAGGAAGCCCGTCAGACGTGACCATCGAGAACAATGTGGCCCGTGTGGAGAGGATCATGCTCGAAAATCGACGGGTGAAGGTCGAAAAAATCGAGCGAGAACTTGGAATATCACATGGAAGTGTTATGAACATCATCCACGACAAATTGGCCATGACCAAGGTCTCTGCCAGTTGGGTCCCTAGAAACCTCACGCCCCATGATCGACTTTATCGTCGTCAAAGTACGGATGAGCTGCTGCTCCTGTACACCCAAGACCCGGCGGGATTCGAGTCACGCATAGTGACAGGTGATGAAACGTGGGTCCATCACTGGGATCCCGAGACCAAGCTAGAAAGCATGGCCTGGAAGCACAGGGGTTCTCCGACCCCCATCAAGTTCCGGACCACACCCTCAGCCGGGAAGATCATGGCCACCATCTTCTGGGATTCTGAGGGAATGTTGATGGTACCTTATGCGCCTCGTGGAAGGACCATCACAGGCAAATATTACGCCGAGGAACTGGCTGGGTTGAAGAAGTGCATCCGTCAGAAGCGGCGCGGCAAGTTGACACGCAGTGTCCTGCTCCTTCACGACAATGTCCCTGTCCACAAGGCCAGAGTTGCATAAGCTCCCTGCACGAGTGCGGATTTGAGGAGCTAAACCATCTCCCCTACAGTCCATATCTGGCCCCTAGCGACTACTTTTTATTCCGCCAGCTCAAGGCTGCACTGCGTGGACGCCGGTTTGGGGACGATGAAGATGTCCAGCTCGCCGTCCAGGAGTGGATTGAACAGCAGTCGGGAGATTTCATGGTTGTCGGGAATTCAAAGCATCAGGGACAAGTGGCGCAAGTGCATTGAAGTCGAGGGAATTTATATTTAAAAATAATAAAACACTTTTTCTCATATCTCGTTTCCTTATATCCGAATTGCAAAACCTATTGACCGCTCCTCGTATCCCCACTCCCTCTCTGGGATCTCGTCTTCAGGGGTTGTTCCCAGAGAGGTTCTGGCCTTCTCAGGGGGAGGAGGGGTCAGCCCTAGGCCCCCTAGGAGTCCCATGGTGCTGCCAACAAGACTTTTAACATGCCCCTCTTTATTTTCCCCCTCTTCCTTTAGCTATTTAGTGGTCCTTATGGATACCCGCCCTTTCCTCGTTTTATGGATTGATTCTAAATTGTTCTTTCATAAAGGAGGAAAAGGCTGGGCATCTCCACAGCCTTCGTCTACCGAATGCCCTAGAAGAAGCCCATCGTTGGCCCTTTTTCTCCGTGCGTAGGAGAACTCGGGCAGCCCCTAAGGCTTATAAAGATGGTGTGATAGATCCGTATCCATTCTCCAGGAAGACATACCGGACGTAATTGATTGTAGAGTTGCAGTAGTGCTGGGCCCTTGTAGGCCTCCATAGTGGAAATTCACAAGGGAAAATGCCTAGTTTTTTCTTTTTTCAATGGTCAGCCATAAACCTAAAACCTTCCCTTCTCGTATGGGTTCTCGTACCAAACGTTCCTTAACTCCCCTTTCAGCCTTCCCTCGCTCGTTGGACCGCTATTCCAACGAAGTAGACCCAGATTTAGATTATCACCGCTTTCTTATCATGAGTTCATCATCCGACACTTCACTTGCAAATGTCGATGTGTTCGACGTCAATGAATCTTTTGAGTCCCACTGTGTTGAACCCTGCCAGGTGTGGTCAAGAGGAAGTGGTAATATCGTAGTCGAGGTGTCATCCCACTTTCAACACAACCTTGTGCAAAATCTATCGTCGATAGCTGAAATTCCAGCAACTGTTTCCCCCCATCCGCGTCTGAATTTTGTCATCGGCGTCGTCCATTCAAACGAACTAAGGAACTACGACACCACCCGCCTTCAGAGCAAGCTTAGTACCCAACGTGTCACACACGTACATAGGATGACTAAAACATTAGGCCCCACTAGAGTCCCAACCACGACACTGATTTTAACATTCGAACGACAAGAACTGCCGCAGTATATTAAAGCTGGGTACTTTCGTGTCCCGGTAAGTCCCTACGTAGAACTACCCAGACGTTGCTTCAATTGCAATCAATTCGGACATGTTGGCCTTGCCTGTCGGCACCCCCACTCCTGCGTGAACTGTAGCTCTGACTACCAAAACCCCGAATGTACAAAAACAACTCGCTGTGCCAACTGCGGAGGTACCCACAGTGCTGCATCAAAACTCTGCTCTATATTTTTATATAAAAAGGGTGGTGCTCGCTTTGCGCGACTCTCTAAGTCTAGATATAAGAGAGGGCCGCCAGCGTGCTCGAGCACAAACCTCACCACTCGGCCGTCTCATCTCCCTGACGTCTTACCTGATGCTGGACGAAACAGACCATCACGCCCGAGTTCCAACACGCCTAAAGCACATCATCCTTCATCTACTCGCAGCGTCAGAAACATTCAGGATATACAGTCGAAGCATCGCTCTCACACCGAGATAACCAATGTAGCCCCCTTCTCTCCAGCAGTTCTAGCTGGGAGAGACGCTCAGGGTGAGACACTTGAAGACATCAGACGCTATCTTAAAGAATTCTCAACATCGATCAGTGAAGGTTCATCCACCCGGCCCTGAGACCCAAAGCCCAGTGGTAAGAGGAAGGATTCCTCACCTGAGTCATCGACCGCCAATAAGCGGGCAGCTTCTGGAGATAACTCGGCGAACCACGAGAATCTTCAATGGACTCTTCCCCTATTGCTGAACATTCTATGCCCTTAAGTCTGTCCCACCCTTCACAGGACTTAGGCTCCATCCTGATCCAAACGATGGCAGATATACACCCAGCTCCACACACCTCGCTCAGATCGCCCGTTCGTTCCACTTACCCTTCTACTCATGATCCGATGCAAGCAGTTGATACTCCAACATCAACAATCGTGGCGGTTGTACTAACCCCTCATACATTGAAAATCCCCTCGACCGATGAATCCGGATCTACCGGTCGAAAATCCCTTCTCAATCTTTCTTTTCCGCCAGGATGTGAGCCCAAATTACAATCAAGGGCCTCGGTCGGTTCTTCAAAACCATCGAAAATAGCCCCAGTTACTGCTCTCTCTAGGATCTCTTTCCCTGCAGAAGCAGGCTCCTTAAAATTAGCTCTCCGTCCCCAAAGCTCTTTGGGACGAACCTCAAACACAATATCGGCCACAAAAAAGAAAAAGACATCCACAGTGGTATCTAGCCGTCCCACATAATATCTTCCATTTTACAATGGAATTGTCAAAGCGTTCCAAAGTGGGAAGAACTCAAAATTCTTTTGACGACTCTCCCCCCTCCCTGCTGTTATTTGTCTTCAAGAGAATAAACTGGGTACACAGCCTTTTCAGCCGCTACCCAGTTTTCTCAATTCACCTCTATTGCTCCTGCTGGAAGCTCCTCTCATGGGGGGTGTCAATCATGGTACCTTCATCCCACCATGTTTCTCCCATCTCCCTACATACTACCCTCCAAGCTGTTGCCGTGAGGGTTTTCTTACTAAGCTTTTTACTGTTTGCTCTATTTACCTACCCCCTTGTTTATCATTGTCAAGACCCGACCTTTTAGAAATTATAGACCAGTTGCTCTCCCCATTTTTATTACTAGTAGATTTTAACGCCCGTCACCCATACTGGGGCGACATCACTCAGGATGCCAAAGGCAGTGTTTTAGAGTCTCTTTTATTATCTGACTTTCTTTGTGTTTTAAACACTGGTGATTTTACCTCTTATCATGTCCAGACCGACTCTTTTAGCTGTGTTGACCTGTCTGTTTGTTTCCCGGATTGGTTCACGGAATTTCGATGGTCAATTCTTGACGATCTCCATGGGAGTGACTACTTCCCTATTGTCTTGTCGGCCCTTCAAGTTAGCTCTCATACAATCATGCCCCTTAAGTAGGACTTAGGTCATGCAGATTGGGAAGGTTTCCAAGAGGCGTCCTTCACAAGTGCATCCTTGGGGACCTTCAATTCAGTGGATGCGGCAGTAGAATACTTTACATCGACTATCTACAATGAAGCAACATAGACCATTCCACGGAGGCGACATGCCACAGGTCACTCAACCGTGCCCTAGTGGGACTCGACGTGTGCAACAGCTGTCAAAAACTACAAGTTAGCCCATGCCCGATTTAGAAAGAACCCAACTTTGTGCAACAAGGTCGACCGAAACCAAGCTCGTGCGCTTCGCCAAAAAAACCTTCGTCAGCGTCTCCGAAATTCATGGTGCAGTAACGTTTCATCAATTTATTCTATGATACCTACCGCTAAGATTTGGATGAGGATTTATAAGATCAGGGGCTGTTATGCTGATCACCATACCTCCACACTTAACTTACACGGTGCCTTGGAGAATGACAGCCTGGTGGTCAGCAATGCTTTTGCTGACCATTTTCGCGCTGTCAGCAGTGTCAGCCGTTACGATAAGGCTTTTCTATCCTACAAATCAAAGGAAGAATCTTATTCTCTCAACTTCACAACAAAATATAACCTTCCATATAATGCTTTATTCAGCATCCATGAGTTGCGTAGCGCTTTGTCCCGTTGCAAAGCTACTTCCCCTGGCCTTTACGAAATCTATTTCGATATGATTCGGCACCTACATCCATACTCTACTCTCTTCTTACTTGATTTGTACATCCTTATATAAGCGAAAGGTTTTTACCCATCATCATGGCGCATTGGAATCATCCTTCCCTTTGTCAAACCGGCCAGGGATGGGTTGGACGCAGATCATTACCGCCCAATAGCTCTTACCAGCTGTTTGAGTAAGTTACTGGAAAAAATTATATTGGAGCGCCTAAACTGGTTCCTAGAAACACTTTCTATCTCTATTTCAATGTGGCTTCCGCAAAGGTCATAGTACCCTTGACCTACTGGTACGTTTCGAAGGATCGGTCCGGCAAGCTTTCTCATTAAAGCACCGAGTCCTGGCCATATTTTTCGATATTGAAAAAGCCTACGACACAACAGGGAGATACGGCATCTTGAAGCAGCTATACGTCTGGGGGATGAGAGGCCTTTTACCGTCACTTATTCAAAGTTTTTTAGCATCTCGATCCTTCAAGGTACGTGTTGGAGACGCATACTCTGACCTAAAACCCCAAGAGGAGGGAGTTCCTCAGGGCAATGTTTTATGTTTTATAATTGCGATAAATGACATTATTTCGTCTCTCCCAGAGGGTGTATCAGCAACTCTGTTTTGTCGATGGTTTAGCACTATACTGTTCCTCACTTCGCCTTCCATCAGCATCGCGTAGGCTACAACTGGCGGTCGATGCTGTCTCCAAAAGAGCACAACTTAAGGGATTCCGCTTTTCCACGAACAAAACCAAAGCAATGTATTTCCACCGGGTCAAAGGGGTTCTTGTTCCGTCATCTATCTCCCTACAAGGCGAATATATAGAGTTTGTCTCCGAGTTTAGGTTTCTTGGTGTAACTCTTGATCCAAAGTTATCCTGGTTACCACACCCACGCCGACTTCGAACAGGCTGTCTGCGGGCTCTAGACATTTTGAAAGTCCTCTCACACACTTTGTGGGGCAGTGACCGACAAACATTGTGGACATTATACACAGCCCTGGTCCAATCCAAATTGGATTATGGCTGTCAAATTTACTCATCGGCTTCCCCTTCAGCCCTCAAAATGCTGAACTCCATTCGAAACCTCAGAGTTCCTCTCCCCAGTGGAGCCTTTCATACTTCTCCCATCAACAGCCTTTACTGTGAGATTGGGAGTACTCCCTTTGCCCTACCATAGACTTCAAATCTGCATGCGATACCTCTGCTGTGTACAGCAAGCCCCTGTATCAGAGGTCTACAGATGCCTGTATGCTGCCGAATCAACGGCGGCATTTGATAAGTTGCCATCTTTACCCCGCCCTTTGAACCTTCGCATAGGAGATCATCTCTCTAACCTGGATGCTACAAAGGTACTTACCCTTCCATCCTTACTGACTCCTAGTTGGCGTGCTCCTCTCCCCACAGCATGTACCAACATGTGGAGCCTGGAGAAGTCCTCCATGGACCCTCGCATCATTAAAAGCCTGTTCTTAGAGCATTCGATCTCACACAAACAATGCTGCCCACTATACACGGATGGCTCTAAGTCAGAAGGTGGCGTGGGTGCCATAGCCACCTACCCAGGAGGAGAATTCCTAACTCTATCTTTGCCGCCAGTAGCATCCATTTTAACCGCTGAACTTTCAGCAATCCTTTTAGCCTTTAGACTCATCCAAATTTTACCTTTTAGTGATTTTGTCATTTTTTCTGACTCAAGGAGTGTTTTACAGTCAATTAGATCTTTTAATGCGTCCCATCCCTTAGTCACAAAAGGTGCAACTGACTGGTCCAAAATGCGTCCCAATATAAAATTATTTTTGCTGGGTCCCTAGGTATGTGGAAGTCCTGGGCAACGAGACGGCTGATCGTCTGGCCCGCTCAGCACATTCTGTGTCCCCAGAAAACACGGCTCTGCCTTTTAGGGACTACCTTCCTTCAATAAGAAAGTATATTTTTTAACTGTGGCAGAATGAATGGGATGACTGTTCATAATCCAAACTATACAAAACAAAATTTATATTCGCTCTTGGCCCTCGAGTCGTCATAGATTGCGGTCGTTGTAGGTAGCCCTTTGCTGAGTTTGCATTGGCCACACCAGACTTACTCACGGCCATCTTGTTTCGGGTGATGTTCAAATCAGCCCTTGCTGTCGTTTTCGTGGTGGGGACCAATCGGTTGTCCACCTTTTATTAGATTGCACCCATTTCGCCACTCTCCGGTTGTCCTGTTTCCCGACCCTTTTAACTATCCCTCAACACACCCCTCTTTGATTCATATTGACAGAGGAATCTTTCAACCAGTCGTTTTTAAAAATTTTATCACAAAGTGGTCTTCTCTACTTTTCATAGATAATTTGACTCGTTTTATCGAAGCTGCCATATAGAATCCACTTGGATTGGGCAGCAACCCACTAGTTCTTTATCTTAAACCTCTCTCTCTCTCTCACTCTCTCTCTCTCTCTCTCTCTCACTCTCTCTCTCTCTCTCTCTCTCTCTCTCTCTCTCTCTCTATATATATATATATATATATATATATATATATATATATATATATATATATATATATATTTATATGAGGTTGCGAATTGGGTTCAGCATTTTAAGAAAATGACAGTGTGGATGGAGGTCCCAAGTCATATGAAAATGAAACCCGTCAAGGCCAAGAGAAGTAGACCCACAACGGGACAATGCATCACACAACTCGTGGATGGAGATTAAGGTATTATACGGAAGGTTGGAGTTCGTCGTAAAATTGAGAGGATGAGACTCTTCGTTTGATTTATAGGCTAGAAAAGCCTTATTATAACGGCTGACACTGTTGACGGCACGGAAATGGTTAACCAAGGCGTTGCTGACCAACAGGCAGTCATTCACTAAGGATCCCTGCAAATTTAGTGCGGGGGGTATTATGGCAGGCATAAAGACCCCGTATCTTGTTAATCCTTTTCCAGATCTTTGCGGTATGGGTTATAGAGGAAATTGATGAAACGTAGCGGTGCCATGAAGTTCGGCGAGTCTGACGAAGGGTATTCTGACGAAGCGCCCGAGCTCGGTTTTGGTCAACCTTGTTATACAAGCTTGGGTTCCGCTGGAATCGGTGTCGTAGGTCAGGTTAGATTTCCTGACCTCCGCTAGCTTCCTTTGACTGGGAAAGGAACGTAGCAAGCCAATAGGATACTCTGCGATTAGCCTTGCCCTGAATAATGTACTTTAAACATGGGGTGCATTTATAGCGTACGAGAAGTGCAGGCGAGCGGCTTAAAAGCTTTATTTGAATGTCTTTTTTTGAGACTCAGGATGGCTGAGTGGATTCGCCGCTGGCTAACAATGATCCAGCGACGCGGGAAGCTGTTCGCAACTCGCCTACGCTATTATTTTTCCTTTGCCCCTTTTCCTACTCCCCCTATATACACACTAAATCGAGTAAGAGTGACTATTTTTCCTTGGCCGAATTAAATCAACTAACTAGAAGGTTCTGGATATCAAACTGGATGAAACAAAATAATTTTTACTAATGTACAAACAAAAATAAAATAATGGATACAACTATATAAAAAAAGCAAATGGGCAAAAGGTTTACACACGTCAACTCCAGGTGGGAGACGTGAACACGTACACACAAACGTACACAACCGACAAAAGGGAAATTACCATTCCGGGTGGATCTGTCGACCGAGGGTTTAGGGGGGGAGACGAGCCACAAGCTCGATGGCTTTTCAACGGCACAGTTGGGTTTGTTTCCATTTAGCCGATTAGTACTCGGCCTGCTTAAAGTTATGAAAGAGAATACAACCTGTCTTCTAACAACCACTGCTAGCCTCGAAAGGAAGGGTCGAGGAGTATTTCGCCGCGGAGAATCTGAGTCGAATGCAGCAGTGTGAGAGTCTCCTGGTTCCTAGTTCTTATTTCTTCTTATTTAATTTTCTTGTCTTCGGGCTCTTGGGGTAAGGGAGGCCAAGAGAAAGAATTCTTCCGCGACGCGTCCTCTTTGGCAAAATACTATTCTTGCCCAGGCCAACGCTTAACTATTTATACAGGTTCGCCTAGAGTGAATGTTACCGAGGCGCCGGAAGTGGATTATACTTTATCTATATAGAGGCTCCGGGAGTGAATTTAGACCTTGACGCCATCTCGCGGAACCTCTCGTTGTTACAATTAGTCTCGCTATAGGGCGTATTATCAAATGGAGGTTACCTCAAAAAGAAGCTTATCGCGGGTTCTTTCTGTCCTGCCCGTCTCTCTCTCTCTATCTTTGACAATCAGCATTGAAGGTTCCCAATGGAGCACTTTTGAAAGACGCCTCTCGGAATCCTTCCCAATTGGCATGGCTTAAGTCCCATTAAGGCTTGGTTGTATGAGGGCTAGGATGAACGGCCGACAAGACAATAGGAAAGTAGTCACTTCCATTGAGGTCATCATGGGTTGATCATCGAAATCAGTGAAACAATCCGGGTCAACACAACTAAACAAATTCTTCCGGACAGGATAAGTGTTAAAATCGCCAGTGTTTAAAACGCGGAGAAAGTCAGATAATAGAGACTTTAAAACACTGCCCCACTATGGGCGATGGGCATCAAAATCTGCCTGCGAGTAACAAAATCATGGAGGGCAAGTAATCTACAAGTTCTAAAAGGTCGGGTCTTGATAAGTGTAAAGAAGGAGCGAGCTAAATAAAGCAAACAGTAAAAAAAAATGTAAAAAAAACCTCACAGCAACAGCTTAGAGGGTAGTGTGAAAGGAAAGGGGAGATACATAGTGGGATGACAAAACCATAACTAAGACCCTGCCATGGGACAAGCCCTCGACAGGGGCAATAGATTCGAAAATACGAAAAGTGGTTACCGCCGGAAAAGGAAGGGTACCTAGTTTATTCTCCTGAAGACAAACAACAGCGGGGTGGAGATTCGTCAAAACAAATTTGAGTTCTTCCCAATTAGGAAGATCTCTTTGAAAGTTCCATTGTAAAAGGGAAGATATTATGTGGGACGGTTAGATACCACAGTAGATATATATTTTTCTCCTTCGTGGCTGAGATTAAGTTTGAAGTGCGTCCCAAAGAGCTTGGGAAGCGAAAAGCAGATTTTGAAGAGCCTGATGTAGCAGGGAAAGATATCCTGGAAGGAGCAGTGACGGGGGATAGTTCCGACGGTTTCTAGGAACAGGCCGAGTCCCCTGCCTGTAACTGGGGCGGGGCGCACAGCCAGGCAGAAATGGAAAATCGAGGAGATTTTCGGACGGTAGATCCGGAATCGTGGGCCTAGGGCGTTTTCGATGGATGAGGGGTTGAACCAACAACCGCGGCCTGTCGATGTTGGAATATCATCAGCTTCCATCGGATCATGAATAGGAGAGTGAGTGGGTGGAGCAGGCAATCTGGGCAAAGTATTTGGCACTGGGCGGATTTTGAATACTGTTTGGATCAGTAAGGGGCCTATCTCCTGTGAAGGGTGGGACGGGCTTGAAAACAAAAAATATTCAGCAACAGAAGAGTCCATTTAAGACTCTTAGGACTCAGCCAAGTCAGCTCCAGAGGCAAGCCTCCTATTGGTCGCTGATGACCCAGGTGAGGAATCCTTCCTCTTACCACGGGACTTTGGGTCCCGGGGTGGGGTAGAAGAACCATCACTGGTCAATATAGAAGAATCTTTCAGATAATGTCTGATGTCGTCAAGGGTCTCACCCTGAGTGGCAGTCCCAGTTACAGCTGCCGAGGAGAGAGGGGAGAAACATTAGGTATATCGGTGTGAGAGCGATGATTTGAAGGTATATCAGGCATACTTCTGGCACTAATGGTAGATGGGCGATGGGATGCTTCAGGCGTGTCGGAACTCGAACGTAATGGTCGGTTTCATTTAGCGGTCGAGCACGTCGGCGAGCATCACGTCCAGACGCGAGGACCTTCTTTTCATATAAGAATATTGGGCAGGTTTTCGACGCAGTACTGTGGGCACCACCACAGTTGGCACATCACGGAGTTTAGGACCATGGTAATCAGAAACACAATTTATACAGGAATTGGAGTGACGGCAGGCACGACCAACATGTCAAAATTGATTGCAATTGAAGGATGCAATTCCTGACGTTCGAACGTTAAAATCAGTGTGGCAGTTGGTACTCTAGCAGAGCCCACAGTTTTAGTTACCCTGTGTTACATGTCTGACGCATTGGATACTAAGCTTACTTTGGAGACGGGTGAGATCGTAGTCCCATAATTCATTCGAACGGAAGACACCGTTGAAAAAGTTCAGACGTGGATGTGGCGAAACGGTTACAGGAACTTTGGCAATCAAAGACAGATTTCGGAGAAGAATTTGTTGATAGTGAGATGATACCTCAACCACAATATCACCACTACTTTTGACCACATCCGGCGGGGTGACCACAGCGGGTAACACATCAACTTTTGCAAGTGCGGTTTCTTATGAAGAACTCAAGACCAGAAAGTGGGTATAAACTAAATCTGGGTCTACATCGTTGGCATAGGGATCCAACGAGTGAGGGATGGCTGAAAGAAGAATTGAAGAACGTTTGGTGCGAGAATCCTTAAGAGAAAAGGGTGGTTTTAGGTTTATGGCAAGTCATTGCAAACAAAATTGACTTCACATTCCCCCTCGGGACTCACCACTACGGAGGCCTACAAGGACCCGGGGCTACTGCAACTCTCAACTCGGTTGCTGCAATTATGTCCTCTTGGAGAATGAATACGGATCCACCACACCATCTTTATTGGTCGAAGAAGCTGTCCGAGTTCTCCTACGCGCGGAGAAAAAGGGCCAATGATGGGTTTCGCCTTGGGCCTCGGCAAACGAAAGCGATGGAGAGACACCCAACCTCGGACCTTCATGAAAGAAGAATTCAGAATGAGCCTGAAAAAAACAGGAAGAGGTCAGGTAGCTGATATAATATAAATCGTAACAAGGAAAATAATGATATTAAAGTGCCAAATTTTAAGCGTGCGGACTTAAATGGCTTCAACCGAAAGTTTAGTGTGATCAAGTGGGATCCAACGTTAGGATATATTAATCAGTGCTGGTCATTTTTCACCGAACATTTCAGAGAATTGGATAAGCATGAAATTCAAACATGGACTTCAATTTAGACAAGTGTTGGGTTTTGCACGTAGGTCGAAATAACCCCAATTTTAATTATGAAATGGGAGGTCAAAATTTTACCTCCGTGGACGAAGAAAAAGATTTAGGGGTGCGGGTTTCAAAGGATCTTAAGTTTAACAAACAAGGTGACGAAGTGTGTAAGAAGGTGAACCGAATGCTTGGATTTATTGCGAGAATTTTTCAATACAAACGCCATGATATAATCATACCTCTATATAAAAGTTTAGTAAGACCACACCTAGAATACGCGATACAATTGCGGTCACCTTCTACACATGTCAACACCAATAAAATGGAAAGAATTCAACGAAGGGCAACTAAACTAATTCTCTCGATTAGAAATAAATCGTATATCGAAAGATTAAATATATTAAAACTACCGACTCTCGAAACTAGGCGATTGCGAGGTGAGCTTATCGAAGTATTCAAAAGTCTAAATAAATTTGAAAACGTAAATTATGAATAAAAATTAAGTATACCATGGTATCACATGTAACGGTTTTAAATTTCCCCTTTAAAATCCTCGATAAATAGAACCCACTCCCCGCGGAGGTGGTAAATGCTCGTAGTGTGAATAGTTTTAAAAGCAAAATTGACAGTTATTTTACGAATAATGATGTATTGTTCAAATACGGAGCCCTGTTATGGGTTGAATATCGCGTGAGTGAGCATCGTGGCGACAATGTCCAATGGAGGACTATCAGCATATCAGTATAGAATGGGACTGTCCTTTGAGTAGACTAAGTAGTGCTTACTGGCTCCCTCTAACTATGTAACCGTCAGGGCCACTAAATAGGAGAAAGAAGAGGGGGAAATGAAGAGTGAAATATATGGGGGGAAGAGAGATGTATTAAAAGTCTGGTTCGCAGCACCAGGGGACCCCTTGGAGAAAGCCAGCCTCCTCCAAGAAGTCAAATAATCCACAAACCTAAGATTAGGAAATTTAAAAAGAACAAAAGCAACAACAAAGCAGTCAAACAATCAATAAAAAAATAACAAAGAAAACGAATGCTCCAACATCCTAACATGCACCTAACACTAAAAATGTTAATTAAAGTGGAGGACCCTCTCCCCAAAAGTCGTACAATGAGCAAGTTGAGGAATACGAACCGACTCCCCTACCCGTACGCGGCATCAACGATCTCGTATAAATTCAGAAATAAATATTAAGAGGTGTCCTCCCTCGAACCATCATGAGGAGGGACTCCATGATACCGTATCGTCATGCGGTATCACAGGCCTTCTCCAGATCGAAACAAATGTGGCGTAGTGCTATCTACGAATGAATACCTCGCACATAACATTTTTTCAGTCGGATCAGAGCATTAGACGTCGAGTGGAACTTGCGGAAGCCGACTATGCAGAGAACAGGTAGCCTCTGCTGTCCAGGTAAAATACTAATCTAGCATTTACGAATTTCTCCATCAACCTGCACACGCAGGTGGTCAGAGAAATTGGGCGAAAACCGGCTATGTTTATTGTGATCTCTCCGCGGTGGGCGAAAATCAGGCACAGTAGTCATTTGCCAGGAGTCAGGGAGGGTTCTCTCTGTCTAGATCTTGTCGAACAAGTCTAGCAGAAATGCCACGCCGTGCTCACATAAGTGTCGAAGCATGGCATATGGGACATCGTCCGTACCATAGCTGTATGCACATAAAGCGAGAGCGGAACTCAACTCACTCGTCGTAAACCTATTTTTGATGGATTCTCCACCTATGGAGGTAAAGTCCAGTCAGCGGCCTTCAGCGATACCACGACTAGAAAATGTGGAGAAACCGGTCACGAAAGACTCCACCAAGGACTCGTGGTCGCAAATTACGTGCCTGTTGTCCATGACAGTGGGAGGGGTCCAGCGAGAACGTGTCCCGAATCATTTTGAATCTCTCCCATGAGGTTACTGGAGAACTAAACAGCCTCATCCAACGATCTAAACTCGTCAACTGGGAGAGAGAAATAGGTCATTTCCTGAAATGCGGACCACTGCGCTCGCTCCAAACACTAACGGGGGTCTCTCAGGCGGCAGCGGTCAGAAAATGATATTTGAATGGGAAAGTGATCACTACTATGGAGGTCATCGACCACCTTCAACTCAAAATCAGGGTGTACATTTGGACAGCCCAAGAATATATCAAGAGAAGAAAATGAGAGCGGTTCTCGGGCACTGATGAGTAATTTCATCCACAACTAGGAAACCCACATCCAGCTCATCAATCAGGTCGGCAAGGACCTGATGCCTGGACTTGATCGTGTTTTCCGCCAAGAAGAAGTATATATCGTTCAAATCACCAAGCAGAAGAAAGGGGCTCGGCAACCGTGCCACGAAGGGGGGTAAGTCCCCCGCATCGAAGTCGACTAACGGTGGAATGTAGGCAGAAATAACAGTCTGCCACTATCCAGGTGTAGCTGCAGTGCTTGAAAGGAAGTATTTATAGTAACTAAAAGAACGAAGACATTATGATGGGTGTAAATCGCGCATCTTCCCATCCGGTTCATATCCCGTTGTGGTGTGGTTGGGAGGATGCGCAGAGGCACGTGCCCAGCATGATCCTCTGCACGAAAATAGCTAGGTAACGGAAAACGAGCCTCTGCAGCCCATCGAAGGAATATACCCTCCAGGCCTACCTCAGTGGAGATTCGGGGGCCCTCTTTGAAGTGAACACCCTCACGGGAATGGCCGTACGTTTCCCGGAGGCAGAACTCTGGCCATTTTTGGCCTTACAAGAAGCTTTCGCCTTCGAAGAGTTATCGAGGGAGGTTGAGCTCGCTATGAGTCTTTTCCTCACGCCGCATTCAAAGCTTTGACCAGCAGCCTGCTTGGAAATGGATGTCCCTCTTTTAGAGGGTCATGGATCGCCTAGTTGCCCGGTCTAGCCTAGGATGGTGTTTTTTTGTTTTTATTCTTTTAGAAACCCATCTGGCGACTGCCTACATGGGCATAAATCGCCGTATTCAGCACGACAGCCTAGGACTGGGCTACTTTAGAATAACAAAGACAAAAAAAAACAAAACAACAACAATAAAAAGGAAAAAAAAGGAACAAGCAGGCTCCAGCGTCGGGTGGAGGTCCGCTTCCCTCCGGCGAAGGGACGTGTGACCTACGAAGAAAAAACAACAAAAAAATCCACCTAGTAAATAAACGGGAGAAGGCCGGCCTCCTCCCAAAAGTCATAGAGTCCATAAGTCAATGTGCACAAACTCGTCCAGAGTACGATGGATAAGCGGTAGCGGCCCCGCTCGTCCTGGTACCGGAAAAGGTAACGTGCGAGAAGATCGCCCAGATCGCACAAGAATGTGCCGAACAGTGTGAGGGACAGCGCAGTCTTCACAGTAGGGCGTAGGCGAGCGCTCCATCAAATAACGGTGTGTCCCGCGGGTGTGTCCAATTTGGAGAGGACAGAAAGCAAGTTGAAGCCGTAGTGGCATTATGGGGGGGGGGGCATGGGAACAGTCGCGGCGCAATGGTACACAACTTTAAGTTCCCTTCGACCGTCTCCCATCTTCTCTGCCAAGCAGCCCGAAGAGCTGCCCGTACTCCTGCCATGTAGTCGGTGTGAGGAAGAGTGAAACGCTGGTCCAGTCGCCGAGTCCTCGCGGACTCTTTGGCGCTTTCATCGGCGTGCTAGTTCCCCGAAATTCCGAAATAGCCGGGAACACAGCAAAAGATAATTTCGACATCTGCCCGGCTTGCAAAAAACCATCACGTCATGGATATCGCGAACTAGGGGGTGCGGAGATTCCAATGCCCCGAGAGCACTCAGGGAGCTTTGTGAGTCGCAATAAGTCATAATCCGGTCTCCGAACCGGGCACGTCGCATAATCTCCCGTACCGAGTGGTGTATTGCCACCAGCTCGACCGCGAAGACAGACGCAGCGCCTGGCAGAGCCCCGCTGACTTCAAACAGAGGGGAGTTTCCTAGCACTAAACCCAAAGGGCTTAGGGTATGACTGGCGTCTCTCGGCGGCATAGGCACCCTCAAAATCAGCTGCGGATGCAGTGAGAGCTGTTGGCGAAGAAGGGAGGCGCCGAGCTCGCGCGTACAGGCGAATAATGCACTGTGTAAAGCATAGAGCAAGTGGCATCTCGCCAGCATCGACAAGTAAGCTCTCAATGGGGGAAGTGCGGAAGGCACCGGTCTCCAGGCGAAGGCCGGTGTGGTGGATCGAGTCCACCTTCCGCAATACATGCTTAGCTGCGGATGCATAAAACTCGCATTCATAGTCGAGCTTCAAACGTACAAAGGATAAATAAAGAAGAAAGGCAGTAGCCCTATCAGCGCGCAAGGCGCTGAACAACACAGAACGAAGAAAATCCATGGCGCGAGTATAAGAGACCCTAAGGCTGCGAATATGAGCCTTCCAAGTGAGGCGTCAGTCAAATACAAGACCAATGAAACAGTGTTAGACCACCACTTCCAGGTGAGCCCCATGCAGATACAAGTCAAGGTCAGGGTGAAGCCGTGAATGGTGGCAAAAGTTAACCAACTTAGTCTCAGCCAAAGAAAATCGAAGCCTGTGTGCTTCGGCATAGCGAGAGACGCGGTTCAACGCCTGTTAGAGTCAACGCTGCAGAGTTAGAATCTGGGCCGTGCCAAAAGAGATCGAAGGTTCAAAGAGTGTGACATTGAGGACACTTCCATGTGGGACACCCTGTTCCTGCTCCATTGGGCAGTAGAGGGCTCGCCCCACCCGTCCGCGGAATCGACAATCTCGTAAAAATTCAGATATAAAGATTGGGAGGCGTCCCCTCGCCCCCATGGTATCGAGGGTCTCCATTGTACCGTATCGCTATGCGGTGTAGTGCTGTCTACGAAGGAAGGCCTCACAGACTGCATTTTCCAGAAAGAGCAGAACATCCGACGTGGAGTGGAACTTGCGGAAGCCGCATTGTGCAGAAAACAGATGGCCTTCGCTGTCCAGAAAAAAGGCTAATCTAACATTTACCAATTCCTCCAACAACTTGCACACGCAAGAGGTTAGATAGATTGGGCGGAAACCGGCCGGAGTAGAGTGATCTCTGCCCGGTTTGCGAAAGGCGAGCACAGTAGCGATTCGCCAGGAATCTGAGAGGAGACCGTCCACCCAGATCCTGTTGAACAAATCTAACAGAAAGGTTATAGCAATGCCTCTGGGCATTTCTATAATAAAAACCTCCTGGGAAACTTAAATATATATATATCACCATTTATTATGTATAAAATTCATTCAATTATTTTACTTTAACTTTGTCAATTTAATCTTTCAATTAATTTACTTCAACTTTTGTAAATTAAATCATTTTATGTTAAACTTAATAATTAATTAATTCATTTATTTTACTTGTCAATTCAATTAACGTATACTGTTCCAAACAACACGTCTTAAATTTCACACACAAACAAACAAACACACGTTCCTAGCTCGATCAAAATAGCACGCTAGGCTGCCCACTCGACTCGCAGCTTTCTTCATATGAAGGTCGGTAATCATTCCTTCTACAATTATTCATTTACCTCCAAACAAATCATACTTAGTTAATTCCATTTTCTCTCACAATTCTTTGCAAACGACCATACGAGAGTAGATCCTAATTATATTTACTTCTCATTGCAGCCCCAATTCAGTCCATAATAGATATTATATATTATTTACTATATTATTCACACTATTAATTACTATATTATTTACTACATTATTCACTACATTACTACACTATATTATATATTATTCACCTCATTGTTTCACCATATTAATTTCACAGACTTCAATTCTCTTCGCATCTTGTTACTGTAAATCATATGTTAAAATATCTTACATTGTATACCTAACCTATTTATCTCCTTGTACATTCGTTGATTTTATGAATATTTTTATATTTATGTAATTGTCTTTCTTAAAGCCCAAGTCATTATCCCCCAAATTTATTTCGCTGTCGCCTTAGGCCTAAAACTAACTGCAGACAGCCTCGATCAAACAAATTTATGGTTATGGTTTTTGAAACGCTATTTAGGCTGATTTATTAACAAGATAAATCACATAGATAACCATATACTAGAAAATTGGTGCCCAAAGTTTAGTAATCTCCCGTCAATCAATAAATAAGTTTAAACGAGAAAATCCTTCTTGACTCCATGCGTCAATTTCGTCCCAAAATCTCGCTCGAGCATTTTTTTGATTCACGTGTTCATTTTTTAATATCGCGTGTAATCTTTAACATCATTCTTCCAATTATCATAATTCATATCAATTTTAATTTAATATTATCCCCTATATTCAACGAGTGGACAATTAATTTCCTTTATTTCTCAATTATTTTTAAATTCTTCATCTTCCTGTGTTCGTAACCAATTTATGCACACACACACACACACATACGTGCACACAGTCACAGCTACTTCTCCCGTAAACACCTTCATTCAACTAGCACAAATATACATAAAACAGTGTCTATGATGGACCAGACACACCAACTAAGGACTAACGGTCTGCGCATAAACAACTACATGCGTACCTCTCTCATCCCGTGTATGATCCTGCAAACCCAATTGCATGGTTGGAAGTCTCATCCCTCCTCCTTAAACCACAAAACATCAATGAGGAGGAGAAAGTATCAGCAATCATCCAGTGGTTACCCATAAGTACCTTTATTCAGTTCAGGAACGTGTTAATTAACGGGGAACAGGATGATGTTTTACACCGCATGAATGAGGCTTTTCTCAATACATATGGTAGGTCCCAAATTGATGACCTGAGAGAGCTCCTGAATACTCAGAAAATGGGAGATAAGAGTCCTTCTTCTTTTTTATCTCATTTGAAGGACCTTATCAGGGTAAAAGGTGCTCACATCGAACTTTTTGATCCTCTCCTCACCGAAATTTTCATGAGAGGAGTCCTCGAGGGAATTAGGCCATTAATCCTAAGCTCGAACCCCACGAGCATTGATGAGGTTGCTGCAGCCGCAGATAAATTGTATAAAAGTCCTTATGTGAATTGGGGCAACGGCCAAACTCACGGCCCATTTAATAATGCTTCAATTTCGCAGGTTCGAGGCACGTCGAGCTCCTCTAACGAACGGGCCGAGCGTTCAAGGGTTTCATCTTCCCTATCGAGAGACCTTGAGGCTTCAATACGGAGGATGGAAGACGACATCCAGCGGTTAAAGCTGCAGCGTGAACCACAGGGCGAGCACGGACACGGCTTTGGCGATTGAAGGCGCAGGTCCAGCTCTGGTTCACGAAAGAGAAACCAACGAGAGCATCCCGATGCAAGAGGTGAGAGACAGCAAAATTTTCAGCCTCATTCTTCCAACTATTCTCACCATCTTCCACACCATCAGGGCCTATGCTGGTATCATCAAAGGTATGGACACAACACTAGTACACAGCCTTGTAGCCACAGTTATGCTTCTTCACATACTGCGCCAAGTATTGTCCCGAAGCATAACTTTTCCCTTTCCTCTCATTCAACTCAATGGTGCTGGTACCACAACAAATATGGTGCACAAGCTCTAAAGTGCTTGCAACCTTGCACATATTTGGACCCAGTATCTTCACATCTCAGCTCTCCAGTTTTCACACTTCACCCAACTCAACCACTTTCTCCAAATCCTCAAATTTCAATTTCCGAACCTTCAAATTCTAGCACTTCTCTTACTCCACTCTCTCAATCACAAACTTTAAACTAGAAAGGCATGGGACAAAAGGGTTTACATCCCCTCCCTACACCTCATTTCCTCAAGTAGCTCGTCCTTTTCGTATTTTTGACCCACTTTCTGAATTTTCATTCCTGGTCGACACTGGTGCTGAATGCAGTGTCATACCTATTTCTAAGGCCGACAAAGCTTCTGCCCCTTCAGATTTAGTTCTGAAGGTAGCCAATTCGACCAATATTAGGACCTATGGAAGGCGTAACCTTCAAGTCTCACTCGGTCTCCGTCGGGTTTTTCGATGGACTTTCATCATGGCCAAGGTAGATTGTCCAATATTGGGCTTCGACTTTCTTTCTGCTCACGACCTCCTGGTCGATTCTCGACAACGCAAGCTTTTCGACCGCAAAACTCTCTTCACTGTCTCAGATTCGTACTCACCTTCTCAGAGTTCCCTCCTCTCTATTCGTCTCCCGTCCACCGAGCCACCGTTTCAGCGCCTTTTTCAGGAGTTTCCTGAGCTCACCCTTCCACCTTTAAAGGACAGGCCCATTAAACATAGTGTGGTGCATCGGATCGAGACAACAGGAGGTCCTGTATTCTCACGGCCACGCCATATAGCACCGGATAAACTCTCTGCTATGCGTGATGAATTCCAATTCATGATTGATTCAGGCATTTGTAGGCCTTCCTCTTCTCCGTGGGCCTCTCCACTTCACATTGTGCCCAAATCCACGCCGGAGGAATTCATAGCAGTTGGGGATTACAGAGCTCTTAATGTTGTAGCAATTCCTGATCGTTATTCCTTGCCGTACTTAGCCGATTTTACCTCTTCTCTCCATGGCTGTACGATTTTTTTCTCGCTTGGATCTGGTTCGTACTTTCAACCAGATCCCTATTCACCCAGATGATGTCGCAAAGACTAACATCACCACTCCGTTTGGTGCTTTTGAAATGGTCAAGATGCCATATGGATTGCGCTTTATGGATCAAGTCCTTAGGGGTCTTCCGTTTGTATTTTGCTACATCGATGACCTCCTAATATCATCTTCCTCGCTGGAAGAACACCTTTCTCACCTTCGCCAAGTTTTTTTCCCGTCTTTAGGAGTACGGTATCGTACTAAACACCCCCAAGTACTTCTTTGGTGTCCCCCAACTCTGATTCTTTGGGCACCATGTCTCGAGTGCAGGGATAAGCCCACTCCAAGATAAAGTTAGCGCGATGCGAAACTTTTCTCGTCCTACATCACGCAAACAACTCAAGAGTTTCTGTAGCATGGTCAATTACTACCACAGATTCATCCCTAAATGTGCCCAGGTCATGCAGCCTCTCAACTCTATGCTCACCAAGACAAAAAGAACTCTCCTCTTGAATGGTCCACTGGGGCGTGCGATTCATTCTCTCGCACCAAAGAGGCTATTGCCCGCGCTGTGGAATTGGTTTATCCTTCTCCAGGAGCCCCCATCAGCGTCGCCTCAGTTGCATCCTCAACTCACGTAGGTGCAACCTTGCAGCAAGAAGTAAGTGACCAATGGCAACCTCTTGCTTTCTTCTCTTACGCTCTTACAAACCCTCAAAAAAGATATTCAACGATCTCTCGAGAACTCCTCGGAATATATCTCGCTGTCCACCACTTCTGCTTTCATTTGAAAGGGCGTGAATTTACCATTTTTACAGACCATAAGCCTTTGGTCGGTGCATGTTCTTCTCATAGTACTTCGTCAGTACACACTGCAGATGACGAACGATATTCACTACGTTCCTGGTTCTTCAAACGTCGTACCGGACGGGCTCTCACGCATTTCATCGATTTCGGGCACGCAACTATCCTACACTGCGCCCATCGATCATGCAACGATAGCGCTTGCCCATGAACAAGATGAAGACACGCAAAAACTGCGTCACTCTTCTCAACTCGTAGTTCGCGAGATGGACTTGCCTGACAATCCTTCTAGGCGCATCCTGGTTGACTATTCAATTCCTGACTGTCATCGTCCTCTCATTCCTCTCGCTTACCATTGGCACACCTTCGACCAAATTCATGGCCTCTCTCATTCTGGCGCCAATGCCACTCGCAAGCTCGTTGCACAACGCTTCGTTTGGCCAGGTATGAATGCAGACGTGGCCAAATGGACTTGCTCATGCCTGTCATGCCAGCGTGCTAAAGTCCACCGCCACACACAAGCTCCTCTGGTTCCTTTTCCTCTTCCTTCATCACGTTTTGACGCCGTTCACATCGATCTAGTAGGTCCTCTTCCTTACTCCCGTAGTTACAATAATCTCACCATGATCAATCGTTTTACTCGCTGGCCAGAGGCAATTCCTATCTCGGACATCAGAGCTTCCACTGTCACTCGAGCTTTCGTCTCAGCATGGGTTGCTCATTTCGGTGTTGACCGGACGATCATGACTGATCGTGGCAGCCAGTTTGAATCCCACCAATGGGATGCTCTCATGTCAGTCCTTGGCTCCTTTCGCCTTCGTATTACAAGCTATCACCCCCAGAGTAACTCTAAGGTAGAACGTCTGCATCGGACCATCAAAGCAAGCTTACGCTCCACCGATCCAAACATAACTTGGGTGGACAAGCTACCTTTTATTCTCCTTGGCATTCGCTCCTCCTTGAAAGAGAATTTGGCTTGCTCTGCAGTGGAATTAGTTCATGGTACTCAACTTCGTCTACCCGGTCAATTATTTTCTTCCTCTGACCGACATCTACCTTCTCACCTAGATCCTTCTTCATACGTACATAACCTGGTACAGGTGATGGCTGAAATTAAGCCAACTGCCCCTAGATTGCCTGCTAATTGTAAAACCTTCGTGCCGAATGAGATGACAACATGCTCCCATGTTTTCGTCCGTCGCGATTCAGCTCGCACTTCGATATAACCAGTCTATGACGGACCCTTTCTCGTTATCTCTAGGAAGCCGAAATTCTTCGTCCTAAAGCTTGGCACCAGGCAAGATACTGTCTTTATCAACCGCCTAAAATTCGCTTATACCGAAAATGTTCGTCTAGAACCCCCAATCACCTCATTCTCCTACTACTTTACCTCTTTATGGTACATTGATCCCCGAAAACAACCTAAACCCCACCTTTTTAAGCTGCTGCCTCTCGAACTCCACCTTCTGTTTTGCTGCCTCCTCCTCCTTTGTTGCAGCAACCCTCGTTGACAGAAGTGGATAGTCAGGAGCAAATCTCTCCCCCACGGGTCACTCCGTCAGCGGACAACGGGACTCAGGACTCCCACATCCCGCTTGACGCCATCTCGGAAGAAACCAGCAAGCGGATCACCTTCGCTCCGTCAACATTCTCTCGTGCCAGGGCCTCGTTCAACGCTAATGTCACTGACACAGCAAATCAGTGCCAGCGTACCCGCAGCCAAGTAAAATGGCACTGGCACACGCTCCCGTCGCGTCGTCAGGAGGACTCGTCGGTACTCGGACTTATAATCTCAAAATGGTAAAACCTTCTTAGGGGACAAGTGTTATAGCAATGCCTCTGGGCATTCCTATAATAAAAACCTCCTGGGAAACTTAAATATATATCACCATTTATTATGTATAAAATTCATTCAATTATTTTACTTTAACTTTGTCAATTTAATCTTTCAATTAATTTACTTCAACTTTTGTAAATTAAATCATTTTATGTTAAACTTAATAATTAATTCATTCATTTATTTTACTTGTCAATTCAATTAACGTATACTGTTCCAAACAACATGTCTTAAATTTCACACACAAACAAACAAACACACGTTCCTAGCTCGATCAAAATAGCACGCTAGGCTGCCCACTCGACTCGCAGCTTTCTTCATATGAAGGTCGGTAATCATTCCTTCTACAATTATTCATTTACCTCCAAACAAATCATACTTAGTTAATTCCATTTTCTTTCACAATTCTTTGCAAACGTCCATTCGAGAGTAGATCCTAATTATATTTACTTCTCATTGCAGCCCCAATTCAGTTCATAATAGATATTCTATATTATTTACTATATTATTCACTACATTACAACACTATATTATATATTATTCACCTTATTGTTTCACCATATTAATTTCACATACTTCAATTCTCTTCGCATCCTGTTACTGTAAATCATATGTTAAAATATCTTACATTGCATACCTAACCTACTTATCTCCTTGTACATTCGTTGATTTTATGAATATTTTTATATTTATGTAATTGTCTTTCTTAAAGCCCAAGTCATTATTCCCCAAATTTATTTCGCTGTCGCCTTAGGCCTAAAACTAACTGCAGACAACTTCGATCAAACAAATTTATGGTTATGGTTTTTGAAACGCTATTTAGGCTGATTTATTAACAAGATAAATCACATAGATAACCATATACTATAAGGTCATGCCTCGCTCACCCAGATGTCGAAGCATAGCGCACGGAAAATGGGCGGTGTTAGCTCACGAAGCAAGAGCGGAACTCAACTGACTCAGAGTAAACCTGTAGTTGGAGGGTTCTCCGCATCTGGAGGTAAAGTCCAGCTGGCGGCTTTACGTGACATTACGACGTGCATTGAATGCTGGCGGAGCAGCATCCCGGCTGAAGAATGTGGATAAAGCGGTCGCAAAGGATTCCGACACGCACACGGGGTCCGAGATTGGCGTCCCATTCTCCTGGAGAACGGGAGAGGAGTCCTGCGGGAACTTGCCTCGAATCCGTTTGACTCGCTTTCACACCTCTGCTAGAGGGGTCTTCTAGTTAAGTGAAAGGAAGCATGCCCGCCAAGAAAAGCGACGGGCGTCCTTCGAAATATACCGGAAACTAGCCCGACGAAATTCAGCGACAGTGAAATCGTTCGGGCGGCGCTGATAGCGCATGTAGGCATAACGCTTCTGCTTGAGGGCCGTCTCACACTCGGTCGACCACCACGGGAGTGGTTGGCGTGTAAAACGGCCAGACGTCCTAGGAATAGTAATTATGCCCGCAGCGATGAGGTTGCCGGAGAAAAACTCGATGGCCTCATCTACCAACCTAAACTCTTCGACTGAGATAACGAATTCAGTCATTTGCTGAAATAAAGAACATCGCGCCCTCACCACCAGGACGGGATCTCGATCGGCAGCGGCTCAGAAAATGATCAGTACCATCGAGGTTATCGATCATCCCTCAATCAAAATCAGGCTGTGCATCCGGAGAGTACAAAGATAGATCAAGGCAGGACAATTAAGCAGTTATCTGGGCAGTGATGCGTAAACTCAACCACATTTAGGACAGCCACTCATGCTCGTCGATCAGGTCGGCAAGGACTTGACCACGGGGATTAATAGATTAGTCTCTACAGAAGGGGTGAATACCGTTTAGATCTCAGAGCAAGAGAAAGGGCCTCGTCAACCGTGCCACGACGCGGCGGAAGTCAACCGCGTCGAAGTCGCCTGACGGTGGAATGTAGGCGGAAATAACAGTATAACTCCTATCAAGGTGCAACTTCACAGCTACTGCCTGAAAGAAGGCATCTAAAGCGAAGAGAAGAACGGAGACATCATGCCGGGTGTAAATCGCATATCCTCCCACCCAAACTCCATCCCGTGGTCGGGGGGTCGTAAAAGCCTTATACCCCGGGAGGGTGGGCTGTTGGCATGCGCCAAGCATGTTCTCCTGCAAAAAGATAGCTAACGGGGAACAAGAGGAGACGCTCCCCCGCAACACCTCCCAGTTGACCCGGAGTCTGAGGCAATTCCATTGAAGGAATATGCCCTCCAGGCCTAGCTCGGAGGAGATGCGGGGTATTTCTTAGAAGAGAAGACCCTCATGGGTAAGGCCATACGCTTTCCGGAGGCAGAACTTCTGGCGATGTTGACCGGACAATACGCTGTCGCCTTTGCGGACTTATTGGGGGGGAGGTTGGGCTCGCCATACGAGTCTTTCCTCCCTCCGCTGAAACGTAAGGCGTCCTGGTGTCCCTCTTTTAGAGGATCCACCGTCTCCAAGCCACCCAGCCCACCACTCTGAGTGGGCGAAGGAACCAAAGTTCCTTTATTGCTGTCCTCCTTTCGGGGGCCAGCTTTAGGAAACCAGGAAGATGGCCTGGCGACCAACTTCTGGGGCGTTGCCTGCTGTGAGTCTGACGACTCGGTGGAGGCGCGTGGCCGTTTCGCCTAACGGGAAACGGTCGTGCGGGAGGGGGCTAGTTTTAGCCGCCAGCTTTACTATGAGACCACCCGGGGTGGGTAGAACCCGCAGGGTTCCGAATCGGCGCGGAAACAACCGTACTCGAAGGCCTGGAGCATATGGTGTCTTTTTCAATATTGAGGCATAGGACGTCCCTGGAAGCGCCGGGAACGCCAGGACCAAGTCCTTAGCCTCGCGAAATGAGAGACGATCCTGAGCCAGAAAGGCTAGGATTTCCTTCCTAAAGAGATACGCACCACATTGCTTCGAAGAAGTAGGGTGCGGCTCTCCGCAATTGACACACTTTGTCACACACAATTTGGACTTATCGTGTGCGGCCCTGGAGCAACTTACACAGGTTCCGGTAACTCTGACTTTGCACGTCGACAGGAGCGATTAGGTACTATTACTGCCACCAATTGGGGGCAGTAATAGCACCTCCGCGGCAGTGGCACGAATGCCTTCGCGTGGTAGCGATACCAACCGGCACGCACCGACTCAGGCAGCTTGTCACATTCGAACGTGACGGAGTGTGTCGGGGTGAGTCTCGAGGCTCCTCCCTGTTTTCTCATAACACGTTCGACCTCACACCCCCAATGGTCGGCCAGCTCAAAGGTGATGTCCTCTATAGATTAGTTCACGAGTTCCCTCGCATAAACTACTCCCTTCACGAAGTTCATGGTAGAGTGCGGCGTCACACTCACAGGCATGCCATCAAGTGTCCGAAAGGCACTAATCATGGCCGCCTCAGAGGGATTCGTCGCATTCCCTAAAAGGGTCCCGTGCGAGAAACGGGTCACACTAGCTGAAGATCTCGTCTGATCGATCATATTGCCCTTAGCCAACATGTTGCCATTCATGGAGCCCAATAACTAGGAAACGCTTGGAGCCAGCGGGCTCTAAAACGCTGGTTAGTCTCTGAATGTGTGGCTCCGACGTAAACGAGGCTCTGCTCTGTGCACTTGTACTTTTGTTTTTTTCAGGGACTCCGCACCCGAGGGGGGAGGGGGCAGCGGGGCCGGACGTGCTGATCTTGGCTTGGTCGCTTACCGAAGCAGAAGACCTATCTGTCACCGCAGCCCGCTTTTCCCCTCTGCCAGCAGGAGCCCCCAGGCCAGATGGACGGGGCTCGGCAAGGTCCTTCTCCGAGAGGGAGAAGGCCTTGGCGGTCGCAGGGGCACCGGCTTGGGAAAGAGATCCTCCCTTCCTTGTACTGTCTTGGGAGACTCGAGCAGTTTGAGGAGGAACTTCATAGGGGCGGACTCGGGTTCGGTGCTTGGCGCCGAGCTCGGATTCGCCCCCATGGAGGGCCCTACCGTCTGAGGCTGAGTTGCCTCAATGACCATGTCTATATTGGGAGGGAGCTTCACTCCACCTCCCAGGACATCACAACTCCCATTGGCAGTGGTGTCACGAGTCTAGTATGGGGAGGCACAGGCCTTGACCCCCGCTAGGTTTAATATTCGAGCCTGCAGGTCTTTGAAGGAGGCGACCGATGGGACCTGTCTTCCCTCTCCCCCCTAAAGGGGTTTGTCCTACCAAGCCGCTTCAATGGGGAGCGGTCGGTTATGGGCTCCCTGCTGGACTTTTTAGCAGACCCCTTGAAAAGTATGGGCGGGGGGAGGGGACTGCCGCTGGTAAGAGGGAGGCACCCTAGGACACCTCCAGACAAGGGGGTAAGGAGAAAACCCATACACCCGTAGGAAAAGGAGAGGAGTAAACATCATCTGCGCTCCAGTAAAAGAATTTTGGTGGTCCCCGTGTGAAAGCACATGGGAGGGGCGCTCCGTCGCTAGTGATTAGAGAAAGTTTTTTTTATTTTTATCATAGGGCGTGGGGACCCTATTCTTTTCTCGGGAAGCAAACGCTTATCACCCCTCGCAGTGGCCCGCTCTGCGAAGGGTGCGTACGGGGCTGGTAGAGCTATGGGGGCTCTTGAAGGTGGTCGCTAATTATGGGAGAATCTTCAAGGTAATCGTGAGGACAAAACCCAAGAGCCTTGGAAGTGGAACGCTCGTTGCCAGTAAGTGTGATAAATTACCGAGTTATCGTATAATCTTTTGGCAAGGACTCCGGTTTTGATACAGATGTCCTAGTTGGTTTGCGTTGCCCTTCTTTACTTCCCACGAGAGTAATTTGATGATGGTATGGGGTGCCCTAAGCCGAGGGGCGGTCTTACACTTGCGACGGGGTCAAATAGCCCAGAGGGTGGAGATAGAAGAAAGGTATTTCGGGAGTTGAGTAATCGCGAGGAGAATGCGCAACGGCTGGTTTTCTGAGAATAAGGCCTTGGCCTTGAAGCAAGTTAGAGCTCAAGTGCAGGCAAAGTCTAAAGGAGGCCGGACGAATAGAGCCTTTAAGCGTTACACCTTAATGTCTGCGTTATGTACATGACTATATAGAAGGATGAATTATGCAAATCCGAGAGATCAGACTGAACGATATATATATATATATATATATATATATATATATATATATATATATATATATATATATATATATATAACGAGATATACTGCGATATAATAATAATAATAATAATAATAATAATAATAATAATAGCAGTCATTTCTACTGTTCTGGTTTCCCACGGTTTTATACTCAATTTAAGCTACGCCCTATTGGATTCATGTCCAACTAAGCCACACCTCCCTCTTATGTGCCGGTCTATTGATTGGTCGGCATTGACATAACTCTCCTTTTAATTGACTACTGCCAAACATATTGATAAGGGAGGCACTCCGACTATTGGGTGAAATTCTCTGTGGGCAGTGGCATGTTCCCATGGAGAAAGCTTTCTACTAACTCATTGTATTTGTTTAATTGTGATAGCTATCCGGTTTATTCTGGATTTTGGTTTGATTACAATGTTTGCCTAAGATTACCTCGACCAACTCTAACAGATAGAGCTGTGCTTCGTTTACTGCCGTGTGATATTCTCGTAAAAGGCGGTAACTTTGCTTTACTCTCTCTCTCTGTACTTTGTGTGTGTCACAACTGTCGCGTGTGTCCTATTTTGGACGTACACGCTAGTCGCTACAAAGCCAGGTGCCGCCATTTTAAGCCACCCCTCCCGCCTGATGACCTGGCAGCTATCCGGCATGACGGCTCCACCTTGAGCACGACGTAATAAAATAGTAGATAGTGAAGTGAGAAGGAAAGGGGATGTGAGGAAGTTATGGGTGGGGATGAAGCAGGTTGTTAAAAAAAAAACACCATCCCTAACCGGAGCTCAGGGGTTAGGGAACATTGTCCCCTTCCCCCTCAGCCCCAATCCTAGATAGTTGGCTGAAAAAAAGGTCAACAACATCTACCCAGTGAACATAGAGGAGGACGGGAAAGCTGTGGGAGAGGTTGTAGGGGAAGTGAGGAAGTAGGGGAGAAACACAGGCTGACTGAAGGATGGAGAAGAGGCTAAGCTGAGGCCGGACGGGGCGCTGAGCCCCGTCAGCACGGCGGCCAGGATAACAAATCGCCACGCCCCTTACGGGGCCTTATGTGGTGTGTATATGGCGGGGGGACAGGAGCTTAAGCTCCTTTGGTGCTGTTCTCATTTTGGGTGACAGCTTTATCAGTCCTTAAAAAAGACAGAGTCACGACCACCTTCGGTGCTGGTTTGCATCATAGAAGTCGAACGGCTCGATGAATTTTATTTTTTTTTCAAAGGGCTATCTGGTGACTGCCCACTTGGGCATAAGTCGCCGCAAACAAACAGCCCAGTTCTAGGCTACTTTAAAATAATTTTTTTTAACAGAAACAACAATAAAAAGCCGATAACAATCAGGAAACGAGATCCGGCGGCGGGGGGAGGTCCCCGTCCCCCCAGCGCAGGAGCCTGCGACCTACAAAAAACAATAACAAAAAAACAAGTTAAATACAAGGGAGAAGGCCGGCCTCCCCCCCCCAAAGTCAACACGTCCACCAGTCATGGTGCACGCACTCGACCCGAGTACAAGGGACAGGCGGTAGCTACCCCGCCCATCCCGGTACCGGGACAGGTAACGTGCGCGAAGATCACCCAGACTGTGATATTCGACAAGAATGTGCCGAACAGTCTGGGAGACGAGGAAGTCGTCACAGTAGTGCGCAGGCGAGCGCTCCATCAAATAGCGATGCGTCACACGAGTGTGTCCGATTCGAAGACGACAGAAAGCGACCTGAAGTCGTCGCGGCATTGGGGGATAGTTCCATGGGAACAGTCGCGGCGCAATGGCACGCAACTTTAAGTACCCTTCGACCGTCTTCAATCTTCTTTGCCAAGCTGCCCGTATTCCTGCCATGTAGTCGGTGTGAGGAAGAGCGAAACACTGGTCCGGTCGCAGAGTCCTCGCGGAATATTTGGCGAGCTCATTCCCCGCAATTCTTACATGTCCACGAGCCCAGCAGAAGATAATCTCGACATCTGCCCGGCTCGCCATAACGGTGGCGTCACGGATATCGCGAACCAGGGAATGCGGTGATTCCAATGACCCGAGAGCACTCAGGGCGCTTTGTGAGTAGCTATAGATCACAATCCGGTCTCCGAACCGGGCACGTCGCGTAATCTCCCGTACCGAGTGGTGTATTGCCACCAGCTCGGCCGTGAAGACAGACGCAGCGCCTGGCAGAGCCCCGCTGACTTCAAAAAGAGGGGATACAGCGTGGAAGCCGACCCCCTCTTAGGACTTGGAGCCATCCGTATACACTGGCACGGTTCCAGCGTGACATGAGATGTGCTCCAGAAAGGTCGAACGTGATACTCCCGGCGCCGTACAAGCTTTTGGAGCAGAGACGTAGAAACAAATAGACAAATGTGGTACCCTCCAGGGTGGCGTCCTTGGCAGAACAAGGGGCCCCACCGGCCCGATAGCTATATCTAGCTCTCGAAGGAGTTTCCTGGCCCTAAACCCAAATGGCTTAAGGTATGACTGGCGTCTCTCGGCGGCATAGGCACCATCGAGATCAGTTGCGGATGCAGTGAGAGCTGGTAGCGACACAGGGGGGCACCGTGCTCGTGTGTACAGACGAGTGATGCACTGCACGCGGCGCAGAGCGAGTGGCATCTCCACAGCATCAACCAACAGGCTCTCAATGGGGAAAGTGCGGAAGGCACCGGTCGCAAGGCAAAGGCCGGTGTGGTGGATCGAATCCACCTTCCGCAATAAACGCTCGGCTGCGGATGCATAAAACTCGCATCCGTAGTCGAGCTTCGAGCGAACAAAGGATCGATAAAAAAGTAAGGCGGTAGCACTTCAGCGCCCCAAGCGCTGAACGTCACGGAACGGAGAATGTCCATGGCGCGGGTACAAGAGACCCTGAGGCTGCGAATATGAGCCTCCCAGGTGAGGCGTCGGTCGAATACAAGACCAAGGAAACGGGGCGACTCAGCCACATCCAGGCGCACTCCATTAAGAAACAAATCTGGGTCGGGGTGAAGCCGTGGATGGCGGCAGGAGTGCACCACCTTAGTCTTGGCCAAAGAAAACCGAAACCTGTGCGCTTCGGCATAGCGAGAGACGCGGTTCAATGCCTGTTGGAGTCGACGCTCCAGAGTTGGCATCTGGGTCGCGCCAAGAGATCGAAAGGTCGTCCACGTAGAGCGGAGCGAGAACATCTTCCGGCAGCACCAAGGTGATGCCGTTGATGCTCAGGGCAAAGAGTGTGACACTGAGGACACTTCCCTGCAGGACACCCTCTTCCTGCTCCTTTGGGCCGGAGAGGGCTCCCCCCACCCATACGCGGAATCGACGATCTCGCAAAAATTCAGATATAAACATTGGGAGGCGTCCACTCGCCCCCATCGTGTGGAGAGTCTCCATGATACCGTATCGCCCGGCGGTATCATAGGCCCTCTCCAGATTGAAAAAGACCGTGGCGTAGTGCTGTCTACGAAGGAAAGCCTCGCAGACGGCATTTTCCAGTCGGAGCAGAGCATCCGACGTGGAGTGGAACTTGCGGAAGCCGCACCGTGCAGAAGATAGAGGGCCTCCGCTGTCCAGGAAATAGGCTAATCTAGCATTTACCAATTTCTCCATCAACTTGCACGCGCAAGAGGTTAGAAAGATTGGGCGGAAACCGGTCGGAGTAGAGTGATCTCTCCCCGGTTTGCGAAAGGCGAGCACAGTAGCGATTCGCCAGGAGTCTGGGAGACCTTCCATCCAGATCCTGTTGAACAAATCTAAGAGAAAGGCCATGGCTCGCTCACCCAGGTGTCAAAGCATGGCATACGGGACATCACCCGGACCATGGGCGGTGTCTGCGCACGAAGCGAGAGCGGAGCGCAACTCACTCACAGTAAACTTGTCGTTGAAGAGTTCTCCGCCTCTCGAGGTAAAGTCCAGCCGGCGGCCTTCCGCGACATGATGACGTGCATTGAATGCTGGCGGAGCAGCATCCCAGCTAGAGAATGTGGAAAAAGCGGTCGCTAAGGATTCCGTCACGGACGCGGGGTCCGAGATTGCGATCCCATTCTCCTGGAGAATGGGAGGGGGATCGTGCGAGAACTTGCCCCGAATCCTTTTGACTCGCTTCCACACCTGAGTTAAAGGGGTCTTCCCGTTAAGTGAAGACACGTATGCCCGCCAAGAAGAGCGGCGGGTGTGCTTCGAAATATACCGGAACCTAGCACTAGCAAAGTCGGTGACCCCGACTTTGCACGTCTACACGAGCGATTCGTATGGCCGAAGCGGTGACAGTAATAGCACCGCCGCGGCAGTGGCACGAATGCTTTTACGCGGTAGCGGTACCAACCAGCACGCACCGACTCAGGGAGCTTGTCACAGTCGAACGTGACGAAGAGTGTAGGGGTGGGTCTCGAGGCCCCTCCCTGTTTTCTCATCACACGTTCGACCTTGACCGCACTCATGGTCGGCCAGCTCTAGGGTGATGTCCTTAATGGAGTAGTCAACGCCTTCCCTCGCATAAACTACTCCTTTCACAAAGTTCATGGTAGAGTGCGGCGTCACACTCACCGGGGTGCCATGAAGTGTCCGAAGAGCACTTATCTTGGCCGCCTCGGCGGGATTCGCCAGAAGGCTCCCGTCCGAGAAACGGGTCACCTTCAGCTCTCTACCAATTGCACTAGCTAATCCTCTCCTCTGATGGATCGTGTTGCCCTTGGACAACATGGTGCCATCAGTGGAGCGAATAACGAGGAAGCGTTAGAAGCCAGCGGGCTCGAAAACGCCAGGTAACCTCTGAATGACCCTCTTTGTTTTACGGGACGCAATCGCTCACCACCTCTTGCAGTAGCCCGCACTGCAAGAAGTGCTTACAGGCCCGGCAGAGCCAGGCGCCGCCATTCGGGACCACACCTCACGCCTGGTGGCCTGGCAGTCCATCCGCATGGCGGCTCCACCTTGGACACGGCGTAAAATTGATAGAATGTGAAGAGGAGAGGGAAAGGGATGTAAGGAAGGTATGGGTGGGGATGAAACAGGTTGTTAAAAAACCTCCATCCCGAACCGGAGCTCAGGGGTTAGGGAACAATGTCCCCTCCCCCCTCAGCCCCAATCCGGGGTGGTTGGCTTGAGAAGGAGGTCAGCATCTACCATGTGATATTAGAGGCTGACCAGAGAAAGTTGTGGGAGAGGTTGTATGAAAAGCGACGAGGTAGGGAAGAAATCGGGCTATCTGAAGGAATGAAGAGAGGCTAAGCTGGGGCCGGACGGAGCGCTGGATCCCGTCAGCACGGCGGCCAGGATGGCAAATCGCCGCGCCCCTTACGGGGGTCTTTTGAGGGAAGCGATCGAAGGGGCCTGGCTTACCTCTCGCCCCTAAGGGGGTTTGCCCTACCGAGCCGCTTACACGAGGGGCGGTTGAGAATGGGCTGCCTGCTGGCTTTTTTGGCAGTCCCCTTGGAAAGAAAAAAGGGGACTGCCGCTGGAAAAAGGGAGGTGCCCGAAAGCACCTCCAGAGAAGGGGGTGAGGGGGAGTCCCCTGCACCCGTAGGCAAAGGAGAGGAGTAAGCCTCCTCTCCGGTTAGAGAAATATGGAGGGTCCCCTGCGCAAACACAAAGGGGGGGGGACCTCCATTTTCCCGCTGGAGCTGCCCGAGGGCGGCTCCGTCGTTGTTTCAGGGGGAGTCAAAGGGGTTTGGTTTTTTAAAGATTCATCTATGGGCCGTGTGACCCTATTTGTGCTACGGGACGCAATAGCTCATCACCTCTCGCAGTTGCCCGCACTGCAAGAGGTGCTTACAGGCCCAGGAGAGCCAGGCGCCTCCATTTGGGACCACCCCTCCCGCCTGGTGGCCTGGCAGTCCATCGGCATGGTGGCTCCACCTTCGACACGGCGTAAAAATATATAGATTGTGAAGAGGAGAGGAAAAGGGATGTGAGGAAGGTATGGGTGGGGATGAAGCAGGTTGTTAAAAACCAACCACCCCAGACCGGAGCTCAGGGGTTAGGGCACATTTTCCCCTCCTCCCTCAGCCCCGATCCGGGACGGTTGGCTGAGAAGGTCAGCATCTACCCTGTGAAATTAGAGGCTGACCAGAGAAAGTTGTGGGAGAGGTTATATGAAAAACAAGGAAACAAGTGTTTTGGAGGAAGGAGAAGAGGATAAGCTGGGGTACGGGCGGAGCGCTGGATCTCGTCAGCACGGCGGCCAGGATGGCAAATCGCCGCGCCTCTAACGGGGACGACTCGATGAAGACGCGCGAGTTTTCTTGTGCTATTAGGACAGCTAGGGATACAGCAGACCACTGAGTGAAAAAAAGAATGACCACCAAGAAGCATTTTGACGCCTGGTGACAAGAACATAATTAACGATCCTCTGGTTAATAGGAGAAAAATCGTCCTTTCCCCACTGCACATAAAACTTGGTATGATGAAGCAATTTGTCAAAGCCCTTGATCACAGTGGCGACTGCTTCAGCCACATAAGTTTAACCTTTTCAAGCCTGAGTGACGATAAGAAAAATGCAGGAATATTTGATTGACCTCAAATAAGAACACTCTTCAGAGATGCCCAATTTGTTACAACAATGAATGCGGCAGAGGCTAGAGTTTGGAACGCTTTCTATAATGTGGGGCAAAATTTCTTTGGTAACAAGAAATCTGCAAACTGCAGAAATTGTGGAAGACCTGCTGTTGAGTTTTCAATTACTTGGATGTAGAATGAGTATCAAGTTTTACTATTTACATAATCATTTAGGCAAATTTCCAAAGAACCTGGGTGATGTTAGTGAGAAGCAAGTCGAACGCTTTCATCAAGATATTGAAGTAATGGAAGAACGCTATCAAGGCCGATGGGACTCCAATATGATGGCAGATTACTGGCGGAGCTTGATGAGACATTTTTTTTTTTTAATTTAGGAGCCTATCTGGCGACTACCCACTTGGGCATAAGTAGCCGGAATCACAAAAATGATAAAAAAGGAAGATCGCATAAATTAGGAAGCAACCTCTGGCATCGGGAAAAGGTCCCCCTCTCCCCGGCGCAGGACGTGCGACCTACAAAGAAAACAACAATAACCAAAAAATAATACCTAGTTAAATAAAGGGTAGAAGGCCGGCCTCCCCCTAAAAGTCTATAAGTCCACCAGTCAATGTGCACGAACCCGTCCCGAGTACAAGGAACAGGCGGTAGCAACCACGCCCATCCCGGTACCAGGAAAGGTAACGTGCGCGAAGATCGCACAAGAATGTGCCGAACAGTCTGGGGGACAACACAGTCTTCACAGTAGGGTGCAGGCGAGCGCTCCATCAAATGGTGGTGCGTCTCAAAGGTGTGTCCAATTCGGAAACGACAGAAAGCAAACTGAAGCCTTAGCGGCATTGGGGGGTAGGTCCATGGGTCGCGGCGCAATGGTACACAACTTTAAGTTCCCTTCAACCGTCTCCCATCTTCTTTGCTAGGCAGCCCGAAGAGCTGCCCACACTCTAGCCATGTAGTTGGTGAGGAAGAGCGAAACGCTGGTCCAGTCACCGAGTCCTCGCAGACGCTGTGGCGCCTTCATCGGCGTGCTCGTTCCCCGAAATTCCTAAATGTCTGGGAACACAGCAGAAGATAATCTCGACATCCGCCCGGCTTGCCAAAACGGTGGCGTCACGGATATCACGAACCAGGGGAGGCGGAGATTCCAATGCCCCGAGAGCACTCAGGGCGCTTTGTGAGTCGCTATAGATCACAATCCGGTCTCCAAAGCGGGCAGGTCGCATAATCTCCCGTAGCGATTGGTGTATTGCAACCAGCTCGGCCGTGAAGACAGACGCAGCGCCTGGAAGAGCCCCGCTGACTTCAAACACAGGGGAAACGGGGTGAAAGCCGACCCCCTCTTCGGACTTGGAGCTATCCGGATAGACTGGCACGGTTCCTGCGTGACACGAGGTGTGATCCAAAAAGGTCGAACGCAATACTCCAGGCGCCGAACAAGGTTTGGGAGCAGAGGCGTGGAGAAAAAATAGCCAAATGTGGTACCCTCCAGGGTGGCGTCCTGGGCAGAACCAGGGGCGCCACCGACCCGAGAGCTATACCTAGCTTTCGAAGGAGTTTCCTGGCCCTAAACCCAAAGGAATTAGGGTATGACTGGCATCTCTCGGCGGGATAGGCACCGTCGAAATCAGCTGCGGATGCAGTGAGCTATTAGCGACTGAGGGAGGTGCCGGGCTCGCGCGTACAGGCGAATAATGCACTGTACACGGCGTAGAGCGAGTGGCATCTCCCCAGCATCGACCTATAGGCTCTCAATGGGGGAAGTGCGAAAGGCAGCGGTCGCCAGGAAAAGGCCGGTGTGGTGGATCGAGTCCATCTTTCGCAATACACGCTCGGCTGCAGATACATAAAACTCGCATCCGTAGACGAGCTTCGAACGAACAAAGGATCGATAAAAAAGTAAGGCAGTAGCCCTATCAGCGCCCCAAGCGCCTAACGTCACGGAACGGAGAATATCCATGGCGCGGGTACAAGAAACCCTAAGGATGCGAATATGAGCCTCCTAGGTGAGGCGTCGGTCAAATACAAGACCAAGGAAACTGCGATTCAACCACTTCCAGGCGCGGCCCATTAAGAAACAAACCTGGGTCGGGGTGGAGCCATGGATGGCGACAGAAATGCACCACCTTAGTCTTGGCCAAAGAAAACCGAAACCTGTGCGCTTCCGCATAGCCTGTTGGAGTCGACGATCTCGCAAAAATTCAGATATAAACATTGGGAGACGTACCCTCGCCCCCATCGCGTGGAGTCTCCATGATACCGTAATCCCATGCGGTATCATTGGCCTTCTCCAGATCGAAAAACACCGTGGCGTAGTGCTGTCTACGAAGGGCCTCGCAGACGGCATTTTCCAGTCGGAGCAGAGCATCCGACGTGGAGTGAAACTTGCGGAAGCCACACTGTGCAGAAGACAGATGGCCTCCGCTGTCCAGGAAATAGGCTAATCTAACATTTACAAATTTCTCCATCAACCTGCACACGCAAGAGGTTAGAGAGATTGGCGGGAAACCGGCCGGAGTAGAGTGATCTCTCTCCGGTTTGCGAAAAGCGAGCACAGTAGCGATTCGCCAGGAATCTAAGAGGAGACCCTCCACACAGATCCTGTTGAACAAATATAAGAGAACGGCCATGCCTCGCTCATCCAGGTGTCAAAGCATGTCGTACGGGACATCGTCCGGACCATAGGCGTGGCCGCGCACGAAGCAAGAGCGGAGCGTAACCCCTCAAAGTAAACGTCGTTGAAGGGTTCTCCGCCACTGGAGGTAAAGTCCAGCCGGCGGCTTTCCGCGACATCACAAATGTGTATTAAATGCTGGCGGAGAAGCATCCCGGCTAGACTGCGGAAAAAGCGGTCGCTAAGGATTCCGCCACGGACGCGGGGTCCGAGATTGCGGTCCCATTCTCCTGAAGAACGGGAGGGGGGTCCTGCGAGAACTTGCCCCGAATCCTTTTGACTCGCCTCCACACCTCTGCCAGATGGATCTTCTAGTTAAGAGAAAACACGTATGCCCATCAAGAAGAGTGGCGGGCGTGCTTCGAAATATACCGGAACATAGCCCTAGCCCGACGAAATTCAGCGACAGTGAAATCGTTCGGGCGGCGCTTATAGCGCATGCAGGCATAACGCTTCTGTTTGAGGGCCGTCTCACACTCGGCCAACCACCATGGGAGTGGTCAGCGTGCAAAAAGGCCAGAAGTTCCAGAATAGTAGCCACGCCCGCGGCGATGAGGTTGCCGAGAAGAACTCAACGGCCTCATCTACCGACCTAAAGTCCTCGACTGAGATAGAGAATTCAGTCATTTTCTGAAATGCAGGCCACCGCGCCCGCGCCAAGCACCACAGAGGTGGGCTCTCACCAGAGAAAGATGTGGGAGGTTGTATGAAAAGCGACGAAGTAGGGGAGAAATACAGGCTGTCTGAAAGAAGGAGAAGAGGCTAAGCTGGGGCCGGACGGAGCGCTGGATCCCGTCAGCACGGGGGCCAGGATGGCAAATAGCCGTGCCCCTTACGGGGTTCTCAGAAGGCAGCGTAACACCCAGGTAGCTGAGTGCGCACCAAGAAATAACCGACGACGACCTTCGAACGCGGCTGATCCAGCCATTTTATTTTTTTAAGAATAGTCAACTCACACATTTTCAGGAGTTTTTTTTTCATTTGTATATTTTCATCTGGAATAAAATGGCTTCTTTCTGATCACAGAAATAGGAAATTTATATTCATAATAGTTCTCATTTTTCAAAAAAGAAATAGATGTTAGATTTTTACCAATACAGAAACTTTCACTTTTAATAGGATGACAAAATAATAACAGATTCGACTAAATATTTACTTTTTGAATGAGAAAGGTAGCTACATTGAAAATATCACCATTAAATGATGTAATAATACATCTGCTTACATGCGCAACATATTTCATTTTGAATTTATAAGCATTTGATAACTTTCAAGTCATACATAAAATGTAAAAGAAATAAAAATAAACGTAACTTTTATATATTGCTAATGTGTTTGAAACAAACAACTTTGGTAAATAAACGGTGGGCATAGAATTGAATTGATTCATAATTTAATATGCTGGATTCTTAGCCCATCTTCTGATTACTCTATACTTCTGTTTAGTATCATTCCTCTTGCAACATCCTGCAACTCAATAAAACACGTCATTAACTCATTCTGTCTAGTTCTCTGCTCGGGTTTGTAAAATTGCGAGACTTCTTTACTAATGTGATTCGTCGACGTTTGACGATTTCATTGGTATTCAAGCTCCATATAATCAGTTATTGGTTCGTATTGACTACCAATATCCTCGGGAGCGTAGAAGATGAGACTTATAAGCTGCTTTAGTTTGGGGGTTGAAAATAATTAAAATGTTTCGTATTGTGGTTTGGGTTCTAAGAAATAAATATCATTAGTTTTCAGCCATTTGGCAAAAATAAGAGAGCAAAATTATGTTGATTATACTGGGTGCATCAGTATTTTGAGGACATCACTTTGAATGGCTCTAACTTTCTTATGCATAATTTTTTAAAATTTCTTTTTTCAGATCAATAATGAATGATATTAAAGTGACAAAACAAATGAAAAGGCATGAGGACTTATTTCCATAAAAGCTCAGCATAATCATAGAGAGATCGCTCGCTTTCTGAAAGTTCCCGATCATCTTTGCCAACGTTCGAAAAGACGGAAGCTGCTAATAGGGATCCAACATTCGCAGAAAAGACACAAAACACATGCAAAGGGTTTTGATACCACCAAACCCCAAGAATTTGTGCAGAAAGTTCAGGAAAACTTTTCAACAAAACCCAGGAAATTCGATCCGACCTTTTACAAAGGGTTTCAAGTTTCCAGAATGCACCATCGGGAGAGTTGCTATGGAAGATGTCCGTTACAAGTCGTATGCGATGCGGAGAGGTCAGTTCATATCAGTTAAGACGAAAGAGAATCGTTTGATTTTTGCAAAGCGCTTGCTTTCCCTGTTGAAACATCAACAAGCTGGAATGTTTTGGTATTTTCTCATGAGAAAAACTTCGACCGGGACTAAAAGGTAAACCCAAGGAATGACAGATGGTTACGCAGTGCCAAGCGACGTTCCAACTGTGATGGTTCTGGGAGTCGTTAGCAATGAGTGAGATGTCATACCCCGTCATTTTTTTACACAGAAGTTTTATAAAAGGTTGTGAGGCCTTGGATATAGAGAGTACGCAAGGAAAGACCTTTCATTTTCAAACAAGACTGCACCATCTCATAATGCTAGAAGAACCCAAGCTTGAATGCGTGCCAATTTCCACGAGCATGTTCTCTCACACACATGGCCTCCTAGCTCACCCGAACTAGGAAGTCTGCTATAACAAAGACTATGTTCGAAATTGATAAAGATCATCTAATTCGGGCGTGCTAACGGTTCAGACCCTGCATGGAAGCAGTCATTGAGGCTAATGGTGGATTCAGTGAATCGACGTTTTATAAGGATTCAAGATTATTTGAATACACTTTTCCCTGATGTGCTATGCGTCTTTTCCTACATTCCTACAAATGACCTCAAAATACTGACGCACCCTATACATGGTGAGACAATCATCCGTTAGGGAAACCAGCACCGAAATCAAAGAACTTTCGATTCCCATCTACTTTATGCTTCCCCTCGTTAGTTAACTTCTCTCACGAAATATATTCTTGGATTATGGGACCATATAGCGAAAAACAAAACAAGAGGGAATAGCGCATGTACTGGAAACTATTTATTCGAAGTCTGTTTGTTCGTTTTCCAAAGGCAAGGTGTCTAGATTCTCTTCTTTCTCTACTCATTAAAATTAAAAAGGTAGAACGCAAAATGCAAATTCATAAGTTTGTAATAACATATATGATCGTATATTTTCTTGAACAACAAAGTCAAAATCTAATCAGCTAATCATTTCTCTAATGAATGATTCCACTAATCGATGACAAGTGGTGTTTTCGGGAAAATTTGTGCTTATTGATTGAGTCAAGTGACAAATTCAGTCTCAAATATATTAAGAGAAAGCAAACGTAAAACAAGATTATTTTCAATAAACAAGTTGTTTATTTATTATTAGCACCACCCAACCCATTCCTTTGGCAATGAAACCAACATAGAGAGCAGTATGAGAATCAGTTTTAGAAATTATTCATGTCTAGCCAGAAAGTATTGATATCTTTAACTCGTGGGTCAATCAGTCAGTCCCAAAAGGAAGTATATTAGTCAATATTAATTTCACTAACCCTATGAGGGACATTTAATAAAGTAGCCTTACTTACAATAGGATAAACACATTTAATATCCATATCCACCGGGAACCCATTATAGTGCGGATAAACCAACAGCTCCCCCGCAAAGGGAAAAATATCGCCCACATTCAGAGGAGATGGCCATTTGGCCACGCAAGATGTGATCACATTTAGCTGGTGATTCTTGGGGATGAGCACAGTATCTACATATAAGAGCCGGTCTTTTCATGCTCAAAGAAATAGTCTATGAATTAAACATAGCAAATTAGTCACCATGGACACGAGGTTTAAATCATTGATGATCAATAGAAGAATTGATTAGGTACTATTTTCTCCAATGCACAAGGTAGCGGGTGAAAATTATAGTGATGTATGTTAATAATATACATTTCACCAACATTAATTTACAGATTTCAAGAAATCACTGTCAAAATAGGTAAATTGAGAAAATATTACATTTACAAAAAATGTCTAGATAAATAGTCGTTGAAAGCATTTATGAATAGTATAACAACATTATCTTACAGCTATATTTTCAGTTTTACTAATGCCAATAAGTGCTGAAGATTAACACATAACGAATGAAAAATCACCAAAGCATCGTGAAAACAATTTCTATCCCATATAAAAATCAGTCATTTTATAGATCGCATTTTCATACCTTTTCGCCCAGTTTGCCAATATCAAAGCAATCATACCATGCGTTTGAACTTAATTTACAATGTGACCGGTGCAATGAAGAGAGAACTAGATAAGAATACATAACAAAATAGTTGTAGAGGATAAAGAAAATCAAAAGGTTCTTTGAAGAAATAACCTCAATGACAACGATCTATGATGTAAACGACCTGTAACAGAAAAATGAAACAAATAAAAACAAAGGCAAAATCTATATAAAGTGAGCAAAATCTAACGAATCTTAAATTAAGTGGGGGGGGGGGGGCAAGAGACCAATAAATGAAGACACTCTTAATTCATATTAGGAAATAGCCTAAGTGCCATTACTTTCGCCATGGAGATGCCGCCTTCCCGAGGTTGGGAAGGAAGCGGCGCAAACGGCATCACTTCGATCCTCGCTTTAACCCATTGGGGGTTAAGGCGCGGCTCTCGGGTGGTGACCCTTGCTTCCTGGACTAGGCCCAATGGGTCTTGACCCAACTTTATCACCTGTGTATTCCTTTACCTTCACATTTTTTCCTAATGAGTGATGATAATCAAGCCACCTTCACTCCTCTATTTGCTGGGGACATCGAACTCAACCATAGACCACCCTATATTTTCCACACATGCAAACAAATACAGGAGCCAGGCAACCATAAAACTCAACACATGTAAACACACAACACCTACACTGTTCCAACCTACAGGGTACAGAACATTATACTAGAAACAAGATATATGCAATATGCTCTTACACCTACATCAACTCTTCAGAACAAACCCTAAGCATCCTACAACTAAACATATGTTTAATCTCCAACAAAAACACTGAACTAAACTTCTTACGCAAACACAACATACCCATATACCTCATCAAAAACTCTCCCTTTCTACTAGTACACTAGACAAATGCAAGACACCACGCGGAGAGCCCATGGTCTCTTAAAACTAGGACATAATCCAATCACCTTGACTAACACCACATCTCACACTAAAACACCCCTAAACAATGATACAATGTATTAGGTTAAAGTCAGAAACACAAAATACAAGCTATACACCATTCCTAAAACCATTCACACAACTTCCAAACCTTTTCATCTGAAGTGAGTTAAATGCACCTCTCCTCTCATGGCTCATACACTCAACAAACAACAGAGATACACAAATCCCTCAGCAATTTCACACACTCACTACACTGCCTCAACCAAACAGATAACCATTTCAACTCAACTGTAGCTCACCAGACATAACATTTTGCACATCTCATTTACACACTAGACCTCCATCATAAAATTCAAAACCACCCACCCACATTTAACCTCGTTATTCAAAAACTATATACACAAACTACAAAAAAAGCCAACCAGACAATCTATGGAAAATACATAGAAGAAAAATAACAAATTCACCCTTTAAAGCACGAAGCCAATGAGGGAAGGACGTATTCACACAGAAAATTAGAAGGAGACATCTGTGAAGAAAGTAGTGAAGGATGACACAGTGAAAAGAGTAATATAGCAACAGGTCCTCTTTGTAAGCATTGGGGCTAGGAGGGGGCACAACTTCGGGCACTGAGGCCGAGAGGGCATGCTGTTCCTCCAGGTTTCAGTCGTAGCAGGGTATTTACCCCTGCTACACCATCCATCCCCTTATGAGGAGAGGGGGAGATGTATGAAGAATGGAAAAAGAGAGTGGGAAATTTAAAACAGATGCAAAAGACGACCCGCGAGAGAGAACACCAGTTTCTATTGGGGGGACTAATGTTGGGAGAGTGTGCCACTCCGTCAGGTTTCAGATGGAGGAGGTGTATCATCTCTGCTACACCCCCTAATAGGTTAGAAAAAGCATAAGCACACACAAAAAACAATCAATGCAATCAGCAAAAAAGCTATTTCCCATGGTTTAAGAAAATCATATAACCCAAACTTTACAAAAGAAATCTCTAAGTGCATAACAGAGAAACTAAAACAAAAGACCACCTACACAACAAGAATTACAACAAATCTAACACTTCAATACTCTCATCAACAATCTAATCTAAAAACAACAAACTGAAAACTTAGAACAAATACACAAGCAAAATAAATCACAAAATGAACTTATTGAAATTATGAAGAGACCTAAAGAAAATGCACCACACTCAATTCATCTCCCCCACACATCACTGATTGCTCACAACAACAAAATAGCCTCACCAAAACACTGCAACTCACTATAGAAAGACTAGTTAAACATCAGCTTCCTTCTCACACACTGTCAAAACACACAATCCAAAGATACATAAAAACACTAACAAAGACCAAATTTACCCCATCAAATGTTAATTAGGCATCAACTCGCATAAAATCACAAAAGCTAAAGGCCTTGCTTGACAAGGAAAGGCCCCAGCGTAGGAAAGTGAGACCTAAAAAAAAAAAGCCAACAACAAAACAGTTAGCTAAGGTGGAGGAGGCCAGTCTCATCCAAAAAGTCCACAAGTCAGTGTACACGAATCCGTCCCGAGTACAAGGAAAAAGCGGTAACGGCCCCGCTATCCCGGTACCGGGACAGGTAACGTGCGCGAAGATAACCCAGACTGGGACATTCAACGAGAATGTGCTGAACATTCTGGGGGACAACGCAGTCATCACAATAAGGCGCAGGCGAGCATTCCATAAAATGGCGATGCGTCCCGCGAGTGTGTCCAATTCGGAGACGACAGAAAGAAACCTGAAGCCGTCGCGGCATTGGGGGAAGGTCCATGGGAACATTCGCGGCGCAATGGCACGCAACTTTAGGTTCCCCTCGACCGTCTCCCATCTTCTTTGCCAAGCATTCCGAAGAGATGCCCGTATTCCTGCCATGCAGTCAGTGTGAGGAAGAGCGAAACGCTGGTCCGGTCGCAGAGTCCTCGCGGACTCTTTGCGCCCTGATTCCCCGCAATTTCTACATGTCCATGAACCCGGCAGAAGATAATGTCGACATCCGCCCGACTTGCCAAAACCGTGGCGTGACGGATATTGCGAACCAGGGGATGCGGAGATTCCAATGCCCCGAGAGCACTCAGGGCGCTTTGTGAGTCGCTATAGATCACAATCCGGTCTCCGAACCGGGCACGTCGCGTAATCTCCCGTACCGAGTGGTGTATTGCCACCAGCTCGGCCGTGAAGACAGACGCAGCGCCAGGCAGAGCCCCACTGACTTCAAACAGAGGGGATACAGCGTGGAAGCCGACCCCCTATTGGAACTTGGAGCCATCCGTATACACTGGCACGGTTCCAGCGTGACACGAGGTGGCTCCAAAATGGTCGAACGCAATACTCCCGGCGCTGTACAAGCTTTGGGAACAGAGGCGTGGCAACAAATGGTCAAAGGTTTAAGGTTTAAGGTAAGGAAATAGTGGGTTGCTGCCCAATCCAAGTGGATTCTATATGGCAGCTAGGATGAAACGACGCAAATCATCTATAAAAGGTGGAGGAGACCACTTTGTGTCTAAAATTTTAAAAACGACGGGTTAAAAGATTCCTCCGCCAATATGAATCAGAGACGGGTGTGTTGAGGAATAGTGAAAAGGGTCGGGGAACAGGACAACCGGAGAATGGCGAAATGGCTACAATCCAATAAAAGGTGGGCAACCGATTGGTCCCCACCGCAAAAAAACGACAGCAAGGGCTGATATGAGCATCACCCGAAACAAGATGGCCGTGAGTAAGTCTCGTGTGGCTAATGCGAACTCGGCAAAGGGCCACCTCCAACGACCGCATTATATGACGACTCGAGGGCCAAGAGTGAATAGAATTTTTAATTTTGTTTCGTTTGGATGATGAACAGTCATCCCATTCATTCTGCCACAGTTAAAAAATATATTTTCTTATTGAAGGAAAGTAGTCCCTAAAAGGCAGAGCCGAGTTCTCAAGGGACACAGAATGTGCTGAGCGGGCCAGCCGATCAGCCTTCTCGTTGCCCAGGACCCCCACATGCCCAGGGACCCAGCAAAAAATAATTCTATATCAGGACGCATTTTGGATCAGCCAGTTGCAAATTTCTGTGACCAGGGGATGGGACGCATTAAAAGATCTAATTGACTGTAAGACACTCATTGAGTCGGAAAAAATGACAAAATCACTAAAAGGTAAAATTTGGATGAGTCTAAAGGCTAAAAGGATTGCTGAAAGTTCAGCGGTAAAAATGGATGCTGCTGGTGGCAAAGATAGAGTTAGGAATTCTCCTCCTGGGTAGATGGTTGCGGCGCCCACGCCACCGTCCGACTTAGAGCCATCCGTGTATAATGGGCAGCATTGTTTGTGTGAGATCGAATGCTCTAAGAACAGGCTCTTAATGATACGAGGGTCCATGGAGGACTTCTCCAGGCTCCACATATTGGTACATACTGTGGGGAGAGGAGCACGACAACTAGGGGTCAGTAAGGATGGAAGGGTAAGGACCTTTGGAGCATTCAGGTTAGAGAGATGATCTCCTATGCGAAGGTTCAAAGGGCGGGGTAAAGATGGCAACTTATCATATGCAGCCGTTGATTCAGCAGCATACAGGCATCTGTAGACCTCTGATACAGGGGCTTGTTGTACTCGGCAGAGGTATCGCATGCAGATTTGAAGTCTATGGTAGGGCAAAGGGAATACCCCACTCTCGCAGTAAAGGCTGTTGACAGGAGAAGTACGGAAGGCTCCACTAGAAAGGCGAACTCCGAGGTTTCGAATGGGGTTCATCAGCCTTTTAAGGGCTGAAGGGAAAGCCGATGAGTAAACTTGACAGCCATAATCCAATTTGGATTGGACGAGGGCTGTGTATAATGTCCACATGTTTGTCGGTCACTGCCCCACGAAGTGTGTGAGAGGACTTTCAAAATGTCTAGAGCCGACAGACAGCCCGTTCGAAGACGGCCTAAGTGTGGTAACCAGGATAACTTTGGATCAAGAGTTACACCAAGAAACCTAAACTCGGAGACAAACTCTATATATTCGCCTTGTAGGGAGATAAATGGCGGAACAAGACCCCCTTTGACCCCGTGGAAATACGAAATAATGTAATTTATCGCAATTATAAAACATAAAACATTGCCCTGAGGAACTCCCTCCTCTTGGGGTTTTAGGTCAGAGTATGCGTCTCCAACACGTACCTTGAAGGATCGAGATGCTAAAAAACTTTAAATAAGTGACGGTAAAAGGCCTCTCATCCCCCAGACGTATAGCTGCTTCAAGATGCCGTATCTCCATGTTGTGTCGTAGGCTTTCTCAATATCGAAAAATATGGCCAGGACTCGGTGCTTTAATGAGAAAGCTTTCCGGACCGATCCCTCGAAACGTACTAGTAGGTCAAGGGTACTATGACCTTTGCGGAAGCCACATTGAAATGGAGAGAGAAGGTGATTGGTTTCTAGGAACCAGTTTAGGCGCTCCAATATCATTTTTTCCAGCAACTTACTCAAACAGCTGGTGAGAGCTATAGGGCGGTAGTGATCTGCGTCCAACCGGTCCCTGCCCGGTTTGACAAAGGGAAGGATGATCCCAATGCGCCATGATGAGGGGTAAAAACCCTTCACCCATATAAGGTTGTACGAATCAAGTAAGAAGAGAATAGAGCGTGGATGTAGGCGCCGAATCATATCGAAATGGATCTCACCAAGGCCAGGGAAAGTAGATCTGCAAAGGAACAAAGCGCTATACAGCTCATGGATGCTGAATAGAGCGTTATATGGAAGGTTAGATTTTGTTGTGAAGTTGAGAGAATAAGATTCTTCCTTTGATTTGTAGGATTGAAAAGCCTTACCGTAACGGCTGACGGCGCGGAAATGGTCAACAAAAGCATTGCTGACCGCCAGGCCGTCATTCTCCAAGGAACCGTCTAAGTTGAGCGTGGGGGTATGATGATCAGCATAACGGCCCCTGATCTTATTAATCCTCTTCCAGATCTTAGCGGTAGGTGTCATAGACGAAATTGATGAAACGTAACGTCCCCATGAATTTCGGCGAGCCTGACGAAGGGTTCTTTGGCGAAGCGCACGAGCTCGGTTTCGGTCGACCTTGTTGCACAAAGTTGGGTTCTTTCGGAATCGGGCATGGGCTAACTTGTAATTTTTGATAGCTGTTGCACACATCGAGGTCCACCAGGGCACGGTTGAGCGGCCCGTGGCAGGTCGCCTCCGTGGGATGGTCTGTTTTGCTGCTTGTAGATAGTCGATGTAAAGTATTCTACTGCCGCGTCCACTCCATTGAAGGTCCCCAAGGATACACTTGTGAAGGAGGCCTCTTGGAAACTTTCCCAATCTGCATGACCTAAGTCCCACTTAAGGGGCATGGTTGTATGAGGGCTAACTTGAAGGGCCGACAAGACAATAGGGAAGTGGTCACTCCCATGGAGATCGTCAAGAATTGACCATCGAAATTCCGTGAAGCAATCAGGGGAACAAACAGACAGGTCAACACAGGTAAAATAGTCCGTCTGGACATGATAAGAGGTAAAGTGGCCAGTATTTAAGACACAAAGAAAGTCTGATAATAAAAGAGACTCTAAAACACTGCCTTTGGCATTTCGAGTGATGTCACCCCAGTATGGGTGAGGGGCGTTAAAATCTCCTAGTAATAAGAATGGGGAGGGCAACTGGTCTATAAGTTCTAAAAGGTCAGATCTTGACAATGATAAACAAGGGGGTAGGTAAATAGAGCAAACAGTAAAAAGCTTGGTAAGAAAAACCATCACGGCAACAGCTTGGAGGGTAGTATGTAGGGAGATGGGAGAAACATGGTGGGATGAAGGTACCATGATTGACACCCTCCATGAGAGGGGCTTCCAGCAGGAGCAATAGAGTTGAAAGTGAGAAAGCCGAGTACCAGCGGAAAGGGCCGTATACCCAGTTTATTCTCCTTAAGACAAATAACAGCGGGTTGGATAGTCGTCAAAAGAATTTTGAGTTCTTCCCACTTTGGAGGAACGCCTTGGCAATTCCATTGTAAAATGGAAGATATTATGTGTGACGATTAGATACCACTGTGGATATCTTTTTCTCTTTTGAGGCCGATATTGTATTTGAGGTTCGTCCCAAAGAGCTTGGGAGACTGTGAGCTGATTTTGAGGAGCCTGTTTTTGCAGGGGGAGAGATCCTAGATGGAGCAGTAACTGGGGCTTTTTTCGTGGGTTTTGAAGAACCGACCGAAGCCCTTGATTGTAATTCGGGCTCACAACCTGGCGGAAAAGGAAGATCAAGAAGGGATTTTCGGTCAGTAGATCCGGATTCATGGGTCGAGGGTATTTTCGGTGTCTGAGGAGTTGGTCCAACCGCCGCGATTCGTGATGTTGGAGTATCAAATGCTTCCATAGGATCATGGGTTGAAGGGTGAGCGGAACGAACAGGTGATCTGAGCGTGGTGTGTGGAGTTGGGTGTATATCTGCCATCGTTTGGATCAGGATGGGACCTAAGTCCTGTAAAGGGTGGGGCGGACTTAAGGGCATAGAATGTTCAGCCATAGGGAAGGAGTCCATTGAAGATTCCCGGGGTTCGGTCTAGTCAGCTCCAGAGGCTGCCCGCTTATTGGTGGTCGATGACCCAGGTGAGGAATCCTTCCTCTTACCACTGGGCTTTGGGTCTCGGGGCTGGGTGGATGAACTTTCACTGGTTGATGTTGAGGATTCTTTCAAATAGCGTCTGATGTCTTCAAGTGTCTCACCCTGAGCGTCTCTCCCAGCTAGAGCTGCTGGAGAGAGGGAGGCTACATTGGTTATCTCGGTGTGAGCGCGATGCTTCGACTGCATATTCTGAATGTTTGCGACGCTGTGAGTAGATCTAGGGTGAAGTGCTTCAGGCTGGTCAGAACTCGCGCGTGATGGTCGGTTTCGTCCAGCGTCACGTAAAACGTCAGAGAAGAGCCGGTCGAGTAGCGAGGTTTGTGCTCGGGCACGCTGGCGGGCGTCTCTTATATCTAGACGTAGGGAGTCGCGCAAAGCGATCACTTCCTTTTCATATAAAAATATAGAGCAGAGTTTTGACGCAGCACTGTGGGTACCTCCACAGTTGGCACAGCGGGGTGTTTTGATGCATTCGGGGCCATGGTAGTCAGAGCTACAATTCACGCAGGAGCGAGGGTGCCGACAGGCACGGCTAACATGTCCAAATTGATTGCAATTGAAGCAGCGTCTGGGTAGTTCGATGTAGGGACTTACCGGGACACAAAGGTACCCAGCTTTAATATACTGCGGCAGTTCTTGTCGTTTAAATGTTAAAATCAGTGTAGCGGTTGGGACTTTAGTGGAGCCTAATGTTTTAGTTACCCTGTGTACGTGTGTGACACGTTGGGTACTGAGCTTACTCTGAAGGCGGGTGGGGTCGTAGTCCTTTAGTTCGTTTGACAAAATTCAGACGCAGATGGGGCAAGACAGTTATTGGAATTTCAGCTATCGAAGATAGATTTCGCACAAGGTTGTGTTGAGAGTGGGATGACACCTCGACTACGACATCACCACTTCCTCTTGACCACATCCGGCGGGGTTCACCACAGCGGGACTCAAAAGATTCATTGACGTCAAACACATCAACTTTTGCAAGTGGGATGTCGGATGATGAATTCATGACAAGAAAGCGAGGATAATCTAGATCTGGGTCTACTTCGTTGGAATAGGGGTCTAACGAGCGAGGGAAGGCTGAAAGGGGAGCTAAGGAACGTTTGGCACGAGAACCCTTACGAGAAGGGGAGGTTTTGGGTTTATGGCTAGCCATTGCAAAAAGAAAAAAAACTTCGCATTCTCCCTCGGGGCTCCCCACCATGGAGGCCTACAAGGGCCCGGCTCTACTGCAACTATGTAATCAGTTACGTCCAGTATGTCCTCTTGGAGAATGGATACGGATCCACCACACCATCTTTAGAAACCTAAGAGGCTGCCCGAGTTCTTCTACGCACGGAGAAAAGGGGGCCAACGATGGGTTTCTCCTTGGGCATTCGGTAGACGAAGGCGGTGGAGATGCCCAGCCTCTTTCACCTTCATGAAAGAACAATTCGGAATCAATCCATTAAACGAACAGAGGTCGGGTATCGATAAGGAAGGACCACTAGATAGGTGAAGGAAGAGGGAGAAACAAAGGGCAGTGGAAGAGCGTAATAGGGGAGGAAAGAAAGAGGGGCATGTTAAAAGTCTTGTTGGCAGCACCATGGGTCTCCTAAGGGGCCCAAGGCTGACCCCCCTCGCCACAAGAAGGCCAGAGCCTCTCTGGGAACAACTCCTGAAGAAAAGATCCCAGAGAGGGAGGGGAACAAATGGTCAAAGGTGGTACCCTCCAGGGTGGCGTCCTGGGCAGAACCAGGGGCGCAACAGCTATACCTAGATCTCGAAGGAGTTTCCTGGCCCTAAAGCACAAGGGCTTAGGGTATGACTGGTATCTCTCGGAAAATAGGCACTGTCGAGATCATCTGAGAATGCAGTGAGAGCTGTTCGCGACTGAGGGAGGCAACGGGCTCGCGCGTACAGGCGAGAAATGTACTGTGGAGAGGCGCAGGCGAGTGGCATCTCGCCAGCATCAACAAGTGGGCTCTCAATGGGCCAAGGACGGTGTGGTGGATCGACTCCACCTTAGAAAGCACACGCTCGGCTGCAGATGCATAAAACTCGCATCCGTAGTCAGGCTTCAAACAAACAAAGGATCGATAAAAAAGTAAGGCAGTAGCTTTATCAGCGCCCCAGGCGCTGAACGTCACGGGACGAAGAATATCAATGCAAGAGACCCTAAAACTGCGAATATGAACCTCCCAAGTCAGGCGTCGGTCAAATACAAGACCAAAGAAACGGTGCGAGTCCACCACTTCCAGGCGCACCCTATTTACAAACAAGTGTGGGTCAGAGTGGAGCACTGGATGGCGGGCAGAAATGCACCACCTTAGTCTTGACCAAGGAAAACCAAAGACTGTGCACTTCGGTGTAACAAGAGACACGGTTCAATATCTGTTGGAGTCGACGCTCCAGAGTTGGCATCTGGGCCGTGCCAAAAGAGATCGAAAGGTCGTCCACGTAGAGCGCATCGAGAACATCTTCCAGCAGCACCAAGGTGATACCGTTGATACTCAGGGCAAAGTGCGACACTGAGGACACTTCCCTGCGGTACAGCCTCGCAGACGGCGTTTCAAATCGGAGCAGAGCATCCGACGTAGAGTGGAACTTGCGGAAGCCGGACTGTGCAGAACACAGACGGCCTCCGCTGTCCAGAAAAAAGGCTAATCTAACATTTACCAATTTCTCCATCAACTTACATCACTCTACCGGTCAGGGTAGAGTGATTTCTCCCCGGTTTGCGAAAAGCGAGAACAGTAGCGATTCGCCAGGAATCTGGGAGGATACCCTTTACCCAGATACTGTTGAACCTATCTAACAGAAATACCATGCCTCACTCACTCAGGTGTCGAAGCATGGCATTCAGGAGATCGTCCGGACCAGGTGAGAGCGGAGTGCAACTCACTCAGAGTTGCATTGAATCCTGGCGGAGCAGCATCCCGGTAAGAAAATGCGGAGAAAGAGGTCGCGAAGGATTCTTCCACGGACACGGGGTCCGAGATTGCGGTCCCATTCTCCTAGAGAACGGGAGGGGAGGGGGGGGGTTATGCGAGAATTTGCCCCAAATCCTTTTGACTCGCTTCCACACCTCTGCTAGAGGGGTCTTCCCGTTAAGTGAAGACACGTATGCCTGCCAAGAGTGGCAGGCGTGCTTCGAAATATACCATAACCTAGCCCTAGTCCGACGAAATTCACCGACAGTGAAATCGTTCAGGCGGCGCTTACAGCGCATGTAGACATAACGCTTCTGTTTGAGGGCCGTCTCACACTCTGCTGACCACCACGGGAGTGGTCGGCGTGCAAAACGGCCAGATGTTCTAGGAATAGTAGTCAGGCCAACGGCGATGAGGTTGCCGGGAGAAAACTTAACGACCTCATCAACCGACATAACTCCTCGACTGAGATAGAGAAATCAGTGATTTGCTGAAATGCAGGCCACCGCGCCCGCGCCAAGAACCACCAGGGCGGGCTCTCGGGCGGCAGTGGCCCAGAAAATGATATTTGAATGGGAAAGTGATCACTGCCATTGAGGTCATCGAGCACCCCCCACCCCAAATCAGGCTGTGTATCCTGAGAGCACAAAGATATATCGAGGCAGGAAAATGAAGTGGTTCTCGGGCAGTGATACGTAAAATCATCCACAGTTAGGACACCTATCTCTCCAGGTCGTCGATCAGGTCGGCAAGGACTTGACCCCGGGGATTAATCGAGTAGGATCCCCAGAGGGGGTGTCTACCGTTCAGATCTCGGCAACGATGCCACGACGTGGACAAAGTCTCCCGCGTCGAAGTCGGCTGACGGGGGAATATACGCGGAAATAACAGTATCCCTCCTATCCAGGTGTAACTGCACAGCTTCTGACTGGGAGGTATTTAAAGCAAAGAGAAGAACGAAGACATCATACCGGGTGTAAATCGCGCATCCCCTGCCCGGAAAACATCCTGTGGTGGTAGGGTCGCAAAACACTTATACCCCGGGAGAGTGGGCAGGGTGGTCGCGCCCAGCATGGTCTCCTTCAAAAAGATAGCTAACGGGGAAGGGGACGAGACGAGCCTCCGCAGCTCCTCCAGGTTGACCCGTGTTCCGCGGCAATTCCATTGAAGGAATATGCCTTCCAGGCCTAACTCGGAGGAGATGCGGGGGGGGAGGGGGGCTTCTTCGAAGAGAAGACCCTCACGGGAATGGCCGTACGCTTCCCGGAGGCAGAATTCCTTGCGTTGTTGACCGGAAAATGCCATATCGCCTTCGAACACTTACCGGGGGAGGTTTGGCTCACCATGCAAGTCTTTTCCTCCCTCCACTCGAGACCTTAGGAGAGCGGGGAGGGGGCGGAGGCAGGAATCCCTCTTTTGGAGGATCCACCGCCTCCGAGCTACCCGGCCCGCCACTGGGTGTGGACGAAGGAGCCGAAGCTCCTTTAGTGCTGTCCTCCTTTCGGGGGGCTGCTTTTGGAGCCCCGGAAGATGACCTCACGACCAACTTCAGGTCTGTAGCCTCCTGCGAGCCTAACGACTCGGTGAAGGCGCGCGGCCGTTTCGACTTACGGGAAACAGAGACGATGAGTGAAGGGAGGTGAGTCATGGTTTTAGCTGGGGCTGGATGTGAACCTTTTCTGCTGCCAGCTTTACCAGGGATACGCCCAGGGTGGGTAGAACTCGAAGGGTTCCGAATTGGCGCAGAAACGACCGTGTTTGTAGGCCTGGAGGGGCCAGGAGCAGAGGGTGTCTTTCTTAGCATTGAGGCATAAGACGTCCCAGGCAGAGACGGGCGCGCCAGGACCAAGTTCTTAGCCTGGCGAAATGAGAGGCGATACTGGACTTATCGTCTGCGGCCTTGGACCATCTTACACAGACTTCAGGTAACCCCGACTTTGCGCGCCTGCAAGAGCGATGACAGTAATAGCACCTCCGGGGCAGTAGAACGAATGCCTTTACGCGGTAGCGATAACAACCGGCACGCACCGACTCGGGGAGCTTATCACAGTCGAACCGTCTGAGGAGGATCTCGCACAAGGGCGGACTCGGGTTTGGTGCTTGGCACCGAGCCAAGGTCCGCTCTAATGGAAGGTCCTACCGTTTGGGGCTGGGTTGTCTCAAGGACCATGTCCATCTCAGGGAGGGGGGGCTCCATATGGCCATCTCCCCCAGGACATCACAGGTCCTATTGCTTGTAGTTTATCTGGTTGGTAAAGAGAGGGGGGGGGGGCACGTACGATGACCCCATCTAAGCTCAATGTACGAGCATGCAAGTCTTTAGAGGAAAGGGGCCAACGGCCCCTATCTTCCCTCCCACCCCTAAGGGGGTTGGCCCTGGTGGGAGGGGTCAATTATGGGCCGCCTGCCTTTCTTGGCAGTCCGCTTAGAAAATAAAGGGGGGACTGCTGCTGGTGAGAGGTCACCCAAAGGCGACTCCAGAGAAGGGAGTGAGGGGGAGTCCCCTACACCCATAGGCAAAGGAGAGGAGTAAGCCTCCACTCCGGTTGAAGAGTTTTGGAGAGTCCCCTGCAAAAGCACAGGGGTGGGGGGACCTCCATTTTTTTGGGTGGAGGTGCCCGAGGGCAGCTCTGTGAAGTTTATGGGGGAAAGTAGAGGGAGATTAAGTTTTTCAGGGTCTTCATCATTTGGCAATGGTGACCCTATTTATTCTACGGGATGCATACACTAATCACCCCACGCAGTAGCCCGCTCTGCGAGGGGTGAGTACGGGGCCGGGAGAACCAGCTGCCGCCATTTGGGGCCACTCTTCCCGCCTAGTGGCCTGGCGCCTCCACCTTGGGCACAGTGTAAAATGGATAGATTGAAAAGAGAAAGAAAGGGAAGTGAGGAACGTGTGGGTGGGGATGATGCAGTTAAAAACCCACCACACCAGACCAGAGCTCAGGGGTGAGGGAGTGTTGTCCCCTCCCCTCTCAGCCCGATCCGGGATAGTTGGGTGAGAGGAAGCTGGTTGGTGTCTACCCTGTGAAATTTGACGCCAAACCAGAGAAACTTGTCGAAGGAGAGGTTGTAGGGAAAGTGAGGAAGTAGGGTAGAAACGCAGGCTGTCTGAAAGAAGGAGAAGAGACCAAGCTGGGGCCGGATGGGGCGCTGAGGCCCGTCAACACGGCGGCCATCTTTCCACCCCTTACCACGTGGAAAGATGGTAGATGCAATTCAATGTGGGCAAGTGTATGGTAATGCAAGTAGGTTATGATAATCTCAATATGGGTGGTAAACTAGTCAACATAGAAAAGGATTGAGGTGCCTTAATTTATAGTAATCCAAATTTTTAAAAATAATACACTGTAGAGGCCCCAAAAGAAAATAGGGTTCTTGGATACATAGCTAACTTTCTGTATCTTAATCAAAAGATATTATTCTTCCCTTATATAAAGAAAGTGGCACTTGTAATACCTCATTTAGAGTATGCAGTACAATTCCACTATCCACATAAGCAAAAGAACATTGGAACAATTTCAATAACAAAATTAATTTCTGAATTTAGAAATAAATCGTAAGAAGAAAGAATGAGGCATTTCAATTAAGCTCCCCTGAAAAATTGGTATCTACATAGCCAACTTATTGAAGTCTTTAAAATATTGGTTATGACTACTTTTAAAATTAATTTAACAATAAGAATTAATATAACCTCATAAATTAAGACAATAGTTTATGAATGTTTTGAAAATGCACACCCTAGTACACATTTGTACATCCAGGTTGAGTGAGGAATTCATTTAATGGAAACTCATATCTGGCTGTGTGAAATGAACCCAGGATGTCTCAATCACATCCAACTTACTTTTGATTTGTTTCTCTTGAACATCATAAGGACAATCACAAGCCACCACCTCCACAAATAGACAACTCAAATAAATCCACTATACAGGAGACAGAGTACTTCTTGCACAACTAAGATCAAGCCATTCCCATCCTCCAAAAATACAAGCACAGAATAAACCTTGTCCTAACAGCAACCTGCACCCAATGTAACCAACACCTTGGCTGCCTTAACTTCAGACAAGCACAAAACACCATCACCTAAGGGAGCTTATGGACCCACCTGGGGGATATGGTAATGCTTCTGGAGTTCACCCACATCACAGAAGTTAGGGAGGCTAAAAAGTGTCAGTTATCTAGCCATAAAATAAAACCACCCCTAGGTCTTTATTGCTTTGTCGCCCACACATGACGCAAAAGTCTCAAAATGCAAAATGAATGAAAGAATGGTATTCTAAAGAAACTGCAGACCCCCTACCTTGGAGATAATTCATTTCTTCTTTGTTTTTGGTGATGTAGACTGGAATACTGATGATGCAGACATTAGGTTCTCTATATATTGACCAAGAACCTGGTTCTCAGACTTAAGTTTCAGATTTTCTTCCTTCACACTGTCCACCCTCTGGGACAAATCTGTGCAAAAGAATGGTAAGCCATGAGAAAATTAACTTCTATTGTCATATCTCAATAGTACTTTGTTGCAATTAGGTCTGGTTACTCAGGATGGAACCAATTTTAAGGTTCAAGGTTAAAAGTCTATAATCACACTATTTAATCATAGATTCAAGTGTGTTTATTTGGCAGCCAAGGTAGCCTATTTTTAGGTTATCTTAATGAAGAAGATGAAGGAGAAAAAAAAGAAAAAAAAAACCCATCCCAAACAAAGAATAAAAACAAGGCTGGCCTCCTTCAGGGGCCCAAACATACAACCAACAAAATGATTAAATACTAAGGAGGCCCACTGCCTCCAAAAATTCAATCACACCACAGTCCAGTATGCAAGAGCCTGGTCTGGTCCCAGCCTGAAGGACAGATGAGAGTGACTTCACCTATCACAGTACTGGACCAGGTATCACATAATGCCCCCCCCCCCCCCCGAATAGGAGATTCAACCAAAAAGTGTCTCACCATCTTAGGACCAAATAATCTTCTTTACACAAAGGTTCAGGAAAAAACTCTTATCATAAGTCGGGGTGTCCGCAAGTGTGCTTGATTCAGAGGCAATAAAAAATTATCTGAAACCATTGAGGCATTGGGGGAAGGGAGGGGTAAGTCAATGGAAAAAGTTAGGGTGCCATACCCATAAGTGTGCTCAATAACGAAAACTGTATCACAATAACCGATAACTGCCGATAAATTTATCGCCTGATAAGGTGATAACCGATAAATCCAAAATTATAATACAATATTGATTATTGACTATATATAGCGTTATTTTATAATACAATAGTAAGAAAATTTCAATAGTTTCTTACCTGGTGAGGCTCTCCAACTCCTCATAGGTTTTGAGGATCCTCTTCCCAGCTTGGACCTACCTATATCTGCCTTCATGGCATGTGCGGCTTGCCCCTGTGCTAAACTGGAACCAAAAACTGAAATTATCGATTAGCACTAGTTTGGAACCAAAAGTATCACCGATACCGATTTAATCGCTAACACAGAGGAAAAAAATTGGATAACCCGATATCGTTATCGCGATAACACCCACCTATGGCCATACCATGCAACTTTTAAATCTTCTCTGCCTCCTTACATGCAGTCAGAGAGGAGAAAATTAAAAGGCTGGTACAGTCATCCAGTCTGTGCCTCTTTTGGTGCCATCATCAGAAACAGTCATTTCCCCAAATTCATACTTGTCCAGGATCCAGCATAAGACAATCTCAACATCCGCCTGGATCAGAGCAGCTGTTACATCACAGATACTGCAAACCCAGGGATGCAAAGATTCCCATGCAAAAATGGCTATCTTCGAGCTCTGTCAGTATGTATAAATATATATATGCAAATTTTGTTGAAGACTATTGTGTATTTCGCCTTAATTAATTTCCTTTGGTGAAATACACAATGGTCTTCAACAAAATTTGCATTCAAGAAAGACTGCTACCCAACTACACTAATATATATATATATATATATATATATATATATATATATATATATATATATATATATATATATATATATATATATATATATATATATATATATATGTCATGAACTGTTGAGCTTCTTCCAAATCTGAGTTTCAATAAGAAGGTGAAAACCAAGCACGCTATTCATAAAAGCCTCTTTATATGCCTGGGGTTGAAATAAATAGTGCAATTTAGGATAAGCTGCTTAATAGAAGAATAAAAATTTCAATAATTCATGATACAATATAAAGATTGGCTGCAGTTTGATTTATATTTAAATTAGGTTTAAGTTTTAGGATGTAAAGTGATTCTAATATTCATATGTTGTTGGGATTGGGGCTATGACTAAGTATTTAAAAATTAGCCATATTAATTTCAGACTTGCATACTTTGATGTGAATTCAAATGAGCGAGGGATCTGGTGTGTTTAGAATCAACCCTGTGCGGGTTGACCTTCCTCGATGCTGCTCGATGTGACAATGGATTGACCTAATGGTCAAACCAATATAAGATGAATCACAAGATTTACAACTCCTTATAGATGAAATAGGATCCAATATTGTGCCCATTTTTTAACATGAATTTTGAGGGGAGATATGGATTGAATTTATTTAGAATCTTCTTAATTTCATTTACAAAGTCGTTTGATTTTTTACCAAAGTATGGGAGACAAGAGAAAATGGATAATTTCTCTACAGTATTTTCTGTTGGACTTTTTTTGATAGAGATCATGGAGAAATTTTTTAATATGTTTTTTCAAAAATGAGTCAGGGTAGCCATTATTATTAAAAATTTTAGAAAAGAGAATTCTAAATGCAGCAGTCTATATAAAGAACATATATTGTAGGCTCGATGACTAAGAGTTTTTATGTTTTCTGGCAAGAAACTAAAGAAGCTTGTGCCTAAATCTGTAAATGTAGGCTTCCTATAGAGTGAAGTTTCAAACTTTGTTCCTGAATGTTTAATATCTAGATCCAAAAATGGAAGTCTACTATTTTTCACAATCTCCATTGTATTCAATTTTACTATTTTAACCCTTTACTATCTTAGTTTCTTAGTACCAATGATGAGGCTAGGACCTCAAAACGTTCAACCCCAGACAAATAAAGATGAATTTATCAATAGTGTTCTTGGTTTTCACCTTCCTATATATATATATATATATATATATATATATATATATATATATATATATATATATATATATATATATATATATATATAATGTATATCTCTCATGAGCATAAGAGAATGATGAAATAAACACAACACACAACAAGAAAGAGAAAACGGAATAATTTTTCTTCCAAAATAGTTATTTCCTACTTAAAAAAAATCTGAGCTGGGGTGGGATTCAAACTGTGTACACTGAGGCATTGAGGATGGTAGCTCTGAAGATCAGCGTCTTGGTCATATAAGCGATGTGCACTTAATGATACATGTTCAAATCCAACTTCTTTATTTATTTTCATATAACAGTTAAAAGAGGTAGTGCTATCTTTACGTTCTCTACATCTCCCATTTTCCTTCTTAAGCTTTGATTGGTTCATGTGATATTCTCCTAAGTGTGGTCCTGCGCCCAAGGCGCAGGAACATGCGACGTAAAACAGTCAAATAAAGTCGTAAAGTCCGCGAGTCTGTGTGCACGAATCAGTCCCGAATACAAGGGACAAGCGGTAGCGACTCCGCTCATCCCGGTACCGGGACAGGTAACGTGCGCGAAGATCACCCAGACTGGGACATTCAACAGAATGTGCTGAAGGGTCTGGGGAACAACGTAGTAGTCATAATGAGGCGCAGGCGAGAGCTCATTGGGGTGTCGATGCGTCCCGCGAGTATATCCAATTCGGAGACGACAAAAAGCGACCTAAAGATATCGCGCCGTTAGGGGTAGGTGCATGGGAACAGTCATGGCGCAATGGCACGCAACTTTCAGTTCCCCTCGACTGTCTCCCATCTTCTTTGCCAAGCAGCCCGGAGAGGTACCAGTATTCCTGCCATGTAATCGGTGTGAGGAAAAGCGAATAATTTGGCGCGCTCATTTCCTGCAATTACTACATGTTCAGGAACCCAGCAGACGAAAATCTCGACATCCGCCCGGCTCGCCAAAACCGTGACGTCACGGATATCACGAACCAGGGGGTGCGGAGGTTCTAATGGCCAGAGAGCATTCAGGGCGCCTTGTGAGTAGCTATAGATCACCATCCAGTCTCCGAACCGGACACGTCGCGTTACCTCCCGTACCGAGCGGTGTATTGCAACCAGCTCGGCCGTGAGGACAGACGAAGGGCCTGGGAGAGCCCAGCTGAGTTCAAACATAGGAGGGGATACGGCGCTGTAGAAGCTTTGGGAGCAGAGGCGTGGCGATAAATAGCCAAATGTGGTAACCTCGAGGGTGGCCTCCTGGGCAGAACCAGGGGGGGCACCGGCACGAGAGCTATCTCGTGAATGATATTTGAATGGAGAAGTGATCACTACCATGGAGGTTATCGACCACCCCACAATCAAAATCAGGCTGTGCATCTGAAGAGCACAGAGATAGATCAAGGCAAGAAAATGAAGCGGTTCCAGGCAGTGATGCGTAAACTCATCCAGATTTAGGACACCCATCTCAAGCTCTTCGATCAGATCGGCAAGGACTTGTCCCCTGGGATTAAAGGACCTCGGCAACCGTGCCACGACACGGCGGAAGTCCCCCGCGTCGAAGTCAGCTGACGGTGGAATGTACGCAGAAATAATAGTATACCTCTTATCTAGGTGAAGCTGCACAGCCACTGCCTGAAAGGAAGTATCTAAAGTGAAAAGAAGAACAGAGACATCATGCCGGGTGTAAACCGCGCATCCCCCAGCCCGGCCGCCATCTCGTGGTGGTGGGGTCACAAAACTCTTATAACCCGGGAGGGCGGGCAGATGGCACGCGCCTAGCATGGTCTTCTTCAGAAAATAGCTAACGGGAAAAGGGACGAGACGAGCCTCCGCAGCTCCTCCCAGTTGGCCCGGAGTCCACGGCAATTCCATTGAAGGAATATGACCTCCACACCTAGCTCGGAGGAGACGCGGGAGCTCTTCGAACGGAAGACCCTCACGGAAATGGTCGTACGCTTCCCGGAGGCAGAACCCCGGGCGCTGTTGGCCAAACAAAGCGCTGTCGCCTTCGAGGACTTATTGGGGGAGGTTGGGCTCGCTATGCGAGTCTTTTCCTCCATCTGCCTAGAAACCTTAGGCGGGCGTTGCGGCTTCGGAGGCGGGGGGCCCTTTTTTCGAGGATCCACCGTCTCCGAGCCACTCAGCCCACCACTAGGCGTGGGCGAAGGAGCCGAAGCTCCTTTGTTGCTGTCCTCCTTTCGGGGGATAGCTTTAGGAACCCCGGGAGATGGCCTGGCGACCAACTTCAGGGGTGTTGCCTCCTGTGAGTCTGTAGCAACTGTCCCAGTCCATGTGTTCCCCATTTCCATGTGACCGTTCTAAAAGTTTCGTACATGCGGTGCTCGCTGCCTCAGTGTGCCTGGTTCGAATCGCTTTCCTGCACGGATTTTTCGGAAAAGGTAATAAAAATATTACTGTAAGGAAAAATTATTCCGTTTTCTCTTTCAATGTGGTTTAATGGATTCATATATATATATATATATATATATATATATATATATATATATATATATATATATATATATATATATATATATATATATCTCCTTATCCGATTCTACATATTACGTTCAGTCATTGTTATAAATTTCCTAATCAATCAATAACCCCTTGTTATTCAATTAGTATTATTCTAAATTTTGCATTCACAGTAATTGTTAAAGATTAATAAAATTATTTTTTAGCCTCGGCGTTATTGTACTTTTTGCCTTAACGTATTTCCAACTCTATTTACGCAGAGTAGGTCAGCTATCCAGGCAAAGTCTACTTCATTAATACTCTGACGTAAAAAGTCTAACGACTCGGTGGAGGCGCGTGGCCGTTTCGCCTTATGGGAAACGGTCCCGCTAGGGGAAGGGTGTGGAGCCTTGGTTTTAGCGGGGGCTGGGTAGGAACCCTTTGTGCCGCCAGCTTTACCAGGGGAGCGCCCGGGTTGGGTAGAGCCCGCAGAAGGGCTCCGAATGGGCGCGGAAACAACCGTGCTCGTTGGCCTGAATGGGCCAGGAGAAGAGGGTATCTTTCTAACAATTGAGGGCATAAAACGTCCCAGGCAGAGCCGGGCGCGCCAGGATAAAGTCTTAGCCTCGCGGAATGAGAGACGATCATGGGCCTGAACGGCCAGGATTTCTTTCTCAAGGAGATATACACCACATTGCTTCGAAGAAGTAGGGTGCGGCTCTCCGCAATTGACACACTTGGCCACACACGATTTGGACTTATCGTGTGCGGCCTTGGAGCAATTTATACATACTTCGGGTGACCCCGACATTGCACAGCTAGATGAGCGATTCGTATGGCCGAAGCGGTGACAGTAATAGCACCTCCGCGGCAGTGGCACGAATGCCTCGACGCGGTAGCGGTACCAACCGGTACGCACCGACTCAGGGAGCTTGTCACAGTCTAACGTGACGAAGAGTGTAGGGGTGGGTCTCGAGGCCCCTCCCTGTTTTCTCATCACACGTTCGACCTTGACCGCCCCATGGTCGGCCAGCTCTAGGGTGATGTCTTCTATGGAGTAGTCAACGAGTTCCCTCGCATAAACTACTCCTTTCACAAAGTTCATGGTAGAGTGCGGCGTCACACTCACCGGGGTGCCATGAAGTGTCCGAAGAGCACTTATCTTGGCCGCCTCGGCGGGATTCGCCGCATTCGCCAGAAGGCTCCTGTCCAAGAAACATGTCACCTTCGGCTCTCTACCAATTGCACTAGCTAATCCTCTCCTCTGATAGATCATGTTACCCTTGGCCAACATGTTGCCATCATCAGTGGAGCAAATAACGAGGAAGCGTTTGAAGCCAGCAGGCTCGAAAACGCTGTAGTAGTTTGGTTGTCCGCCTCCCCTCCCCTATGTCTAATCTCTTTCTTCTTTTGCAGAATGTGTGTGGGTGTGGATCGTGTGATCACCGTCTTTACTTTGTGTGGGGGGACTCGATGGATCTCTATTGTGCTCCCCCATTCATCTCCTGTTTTCTTTTTAGGCGGATTCTTTCAGCATATATTTTTCTTTAGAAAGTGTAGGTAAAAGTTTGGAAGTAAAGTTTGTGACTGAGGAAGGAAGAGCCGCCTAGACGGAAGATAGGTGAGTGAAGATTGTGTGAGAGTGAATATGGTTGAATGAGTTAGGAGTAAAGATGTTTGAGTGTGGCAGTGAATAGGTGACTGAATGTGCCTTCTCTTTTCCAGTTCCGTGGTACCGATTGTCGTCGACATCTGGCTTTAGGAGACGGCTGAAGCCAATCCTGACCCTCGCAGGTGCGCCTACCTTTTGGGGCAATTTTCTAAGGTGTGGACCTTGGCCAGCACCTTCCAGTCTCCAGGGAGTGGTTGAAGCAGTGTCCAACCGACGGTGACCCAGCAGTTGGGACCAACAAGCGTCCCAGCTACCCAAAATCCTCGGCTTTGCCGAGTCCTGGACCCCTCAGAATCCCGCAGAAAGTGATCCATCTCCCACTTTCTCCAACACGTCTCAATCCATTAGTTAGATAAGGGTGCACCCGTCTTTCGCAATATCTTGGTTTTATTATTCGTTTGCGTGCCAAGATCTTATGTAAGGCCTTTTGGTAAATATATACATCTGGTGGTTGGCCAGAATATTGTAAGGCCAACTGTATTTATATATTTATATGTAATGTATTTTGGTTTAGGTTGAGGGTTATATAATATTTGGGGTTGATTATTTTGCTATAATTACGGTTTCTAAATTAGATTTAGAAAATACTCTCTCTCCTCAATACCCTCTTCTTGAACCACCGAGCGGACCTTGTCAGGGAGGCGGGAACTTTTGGCTAGGGACTCGCGATCCCGCCGCTACAACGCCAGGTAACCTCTGAATGGGAGGCCCTGATGTTATCGAGGCTCCGCCCTGGGGCCCGTTTGGTCTTAGTCTGGGGCTCCGCACCCGGGAAAGGGGGCAGAGGGGCAGGATGTGCCGATGTTGGCTTGGTCGCTTACCGAAGTGGCCGCAGACCCATCCGCCCCTGCAGCCCCCTCGAATGGAGAGGAGACCCGAGTCTTTTTCCTTTTAGGAGAGGAGGGTGGGGAATGAACCCGCTTCTCCCCTCCGCCGGCAGGAGCCCCCAGGCCAGATGGACCGGCCTCAGCCAGGTCCTTCTCCGAGATGGAGAAGGTCCTTGCAGTCGCAGGGCACCGGTCGGAGGAGATCCCTCTCCTCCTTGTACTGCCTTGGAAACCCAGGCCGTTTGAGGAGGACCTTGCATAGGGGGAGTTTCGGGTTCGGTGTTTGCCGCCGAGCCCAGATTCGCTCCCATGGAAGGCACTACCATCTGAGGCTGGGTTGCCTCAAGGACCATGTCTATCTCAGGGAGGGCCTCTAGTTGGCCATCACCCCAGGACATCGCAGGTCCCGTTGACAGAGTTGTCACAAGTCACGTGTGGAGAGGCACAGGCCTTGACCCCGGCAAGGTTCAATAGTCTTGCCAACAGGTCTTTTCAGGGAAGCGACCGAAGGGCCCTGGCCTCCCTCTCCCTCTAAGGGGGTTTGCCCTACCAAGCCGCTTACACGAGGGGCGGTCGGCAATGGGCTGCCTGCTGGCTTTCTTGGCAGTCCCCTTGGAAAGAAAAGGGGGGACTGAGGCTGGAAAGAGGGAGCTGCCCGAAAGCAGCTCCAGAGAAGGGGGTGAGGGGGAGTCTCCTACACCCGTAAGCGAAGGAGAGTAGTAAGCCTCCTCTCCGGTTAGAGAAATTTGGACGGTCCCCTGCGAAAGTACAGGGGGAGAGGACCTCCATTTTTTTCTGTGGAGCTGCCCGAGGGTGGCTCCGTCGATGGATAAGGGGAAATTGAGGGAAGATTTTTAATCTTCTCATCATTGGGCATGGTGACCCTAAATTTTTCATGGGATGAATACGCTCATCACCCCCTCGCAGTAGCCCACCCTGCAAGGGGTGCGTACAGGCCTGGCAGAGCCAGGTGCCGCCATTCAGGACCACCCCTTCCGCCTGGTGGCCTGGCAGTCTCTTGGCATGGCGGCTCCACTTTGGACAGGGCATAAATAGAAATAGATGGTAAAGTGAGAAGGAAAGGTGAAGTGAGAAGGAAAGGGAATGTGAGGAAGGTATGGGTGGGGATGAAGCAGGTTGTTAAAAACACACCACCCTAGACCGGAGCTCAGGGGTTAGGGAACGTTGTCCCCTCCCCCCCGATCCGGGACGGCTGGCTGAGAAGAAGGTCAGCAACTACCCTATGAAATTACAGGCTGACCAGAGAAAGTTGTGGGAGAGGTTGTATGAAAAGCGAGGAAACCAGGGGGGAAACAAGTGTTTTGAACGAAGGAGAAGAGGCTAAGCTGGAATTTCTCCATCAACTCGCACACACAAGAGGTTAGAGAAATTGGGCGGAAACCGGTTGGGGTAGAGTGATCTCTCCCCGCCCAGTTTGCGAAAAGCGAGAACAGTAGCGATTCGCCAGGAATCTGGGAGGATACCCTCTACCCAGATCCTGTCGAACAAATCTAACAGAAAGGCATTGCCTCGCTCCCCTAGGTGTCGAAGCATGGCGCACGGGACATCGTCCGGACCATGGGCGGTGTCCGCGCACGAAGCGAGAGCGGAACACAACTCACTCAAGAGTAAACCTGTCGTTGAAGGGTTCTCCGCCTCTGGAGGTAAAGTCCAGTCGGCGGTCTTCTGCGACATCACGACGTGCATTGAATGCTGGCGGAGCAGCATCCCGGCTAGAGAATGCGGAGAAGGCGGTCGCGAAGGATTCCGCCACGGACGCGGGGTCCGAGATTGCGGTCCCATTCTCCTGGAGAAGAGGAGGGGGGTCCTGCAAGAACTTGCACCGAATCCTTTTGACTCACTTCCACAACTATGCTAAAGGGGTCTTTCCCGTTAGCCCCGAGTCCGCGGCAACTTCATTGAAAGAATATACCCTCCAGCCCTCTTTGAAAAGAAGCCCCTCCCGGGAATGGCTGTACGCTTCCAGGAGGCAGAACTCCGACGCTATTGGCGCAATCGCCTTCGAAGACTTATTCGGGGAGGCAGGGCTCGCTAGGCGAGTCTTTTCCTCCCTCCAGGGCGGCTTTGGAGGCGTTTTGTATGGCCGAAGCGGTGGCAGTAGTAGCCCTCCACGGCATAGCACAAATGTCTTCATGCTACCGCGCGAAGGCATGCTCATCACACGTTCAGCTTTAAGGTGATGTCTTCTAATGAGTAGCCCACGCGTTCCTTCACTTAAAGCACTTATTTCACGAAGTTCATTGTAGAGTGTGGTGTCACATTCACCAAAGAGCCATTAAGTGTTGGAGGGGCACTAATCATGGCTGCCTTGGAGGAATCCAACGCATTCGCTTCAAGGCTCCCGTCTTAGAAACGGGCCATTTTCGGCTATCTACCAATCAAGTTAACTAATGCCCTCTTGTGATGTATCCTGGTAGCTTTAGCTAACGTAATCGAAGCTATGATCAGTGCACTTACGACTTTGGTCTTTGTTTGGGTCCCCCACCCGAGGGCGCCATGGGGCGAGACGTGCCGATCTTAGCCTGGTTGCTTGCTGAAATGGCAGCAGAAACCATACATCCCCAGAGCCCTCTTTGTCTTCCTGTTCCTTTTCTTTTAGAGGAGGAGGGTGGGGAATAAACCTACTTCTCTCCACCACTAAGCAACCCCTAGGCCGAATGGACCAGCCTCAACAAGATCCTTCTCTAAGATCGGTAGCAGCTGGGGGAGGAGGTCCCTTCTCTCCTTGTGAGTCCTCGGGGGCCTGAGCCAGACAAAGAATGCACAGGGGCAGATCTAGGTTCTGTTTTTGGCACCTAATCCAGGTTCATTGTCATGCAAGATCTTGCAATATGCAACTGGGTCACCTCCAGGACTATGTCCACCTCAGAGGGTGGCCTCCATCCCCCTACCAAGGCATCATGGATCATAATCAAGAACTCTGTCTTGTTGTGTTTCATTGATCCCTCGAGGTTTAAAATATGACTACAGGATGTTAGGGGCCACAGACCGATGGCTCCAGCTATCCCTTGCCCCCTTAAAGGGGTTAGCCCTATTGAGCCACTCCTGAATGGAGTGATCAATTTTGAGGCATGTGCCTTCTCTCTTGGCAATCCCATATGATAAGAAAGGAGGAATTGCCACTGGTAGGGAGATGGAGTCGCCCGAGGTCGTCTCCAAAGAAGAGGGTGAGGGGGAAACCACCACATCTGTAGGCCTAGGAGAAGAGTAAACCTCCTCTCCAGTAGAAGAGGGTTTGATAGGCTCCTGAGAAAGAATAGGCGGGGGGAAGGGGCACCTCCTTTTCAGAGGTGGAGCTGCCCATGAATGGCTCCGAAGTTGGCAAAGGAAAAGCCCATTTGCCACATGGTGATGGTGAGAGGGGAGCCCTCCCACCCAGGGAGGGCGAGGCTGCGCTTCAAGGCAGATCTCCATGTGCTTTCCCACTATTGCCTTCTATTTTAACCATAGTTGCTGAAATAGAGAAAGAGGCACGTGGAAAGTAGATACATTGACCTCCTCCCAATAACTTGGGAGGTTATGAGAAAAGTATCCATGGGATCAGACATTCCAGCATGTGATCATTTACACAATCAGTCCTGGTGCAGTGTTGATGGGCTTTGCCAACCCGACCTACCATTCAGCCGAAAGTGTCCTGGAGCTTTAACCATAAAGGATGGTACCAGCGTAGCCATCTTATATGTGTACTGGAAGAAGGTGAGCAGAGTTGATGGCCCAACACACCCCGTACATAATACTTGCCCTAGCTAGTGGGCTTTTATACCTCGCAGCAGTTAGGGACCTCACAGTATACACTGCCACTCAACTAAGGCTCAAAAAAGGACAAAAGAACACTGGGCAACCAGAACCTCTGTGGATAGAAGAGCAAGTTTGGAAAGTGGAAGGAGGGTATGTAATGAAGAGAAGCAGAGAGAGGTGTCGACTAATGAGGAGGGTAGGTGATCCCAGGATGGCTGGCAGCCCAGCAAAGCACCATGGCTACTGGACTGAACTCTATCCAGGTGTGAACAGTCCTAGTACAAAATGCTGGTAGAAAAGGTAGAGCGGATAGTCATAAAAATAATAATAATGTTATTAAATAATAATATTAATTAATACTACTAATAATATATAATCATAATAAATACTAATATTAAATAATCCTAATAAATAATATAAAAATATTAAATAATAAAAAAAAATTATAATAATAATATCTAATAATATGAGGGAAAGTAGTGCTGAGTGTGTGTGGGGAGAAAGCACACCCACAACTTTCTCAGGCCCCATCAGAGTTCAAGTCAACCCAGTGACAGGGCCTCCCTGTCACTAGGTTGACTCCTGTGACTGAATGGGTCAATGAAGAGTTTCTGTTGTCTTGTTTTAAGGTGGGGACCGTTGCCTAGATGGGTTAACAAGGGAACAAGGGGGAAGGAAATTTACATGGGTCAGAAAGGGGAACATTGTGGGGCTAAAGGTAGCTAGGAAGGAGTTTTAGCAGCCATCCAATTAGTTGGATAGTTGATCTGATGGGGCTCTTTGTATTTGGTTGTTGTTTATAGATGTAATAAGGAAATCAATCAGAGAGCAAAGGAGAAACAAATTAAGCTTTTCTTGAATAAAAATTAGGTTCCCTTCACCATTTTGAATTGGAGCAGATGTGAAATTAAATAAACTCACCATCTAAGGTATTTTGAAGTTCCAAAACTTGAGAAATCAGACGAGCTTTCTCTTCATGCTCATCTGGGGATAAATCAGGATCCAAACCTGAAAATAATAAAAAAAAAAGTTAACAAATCAGGAAATATACCAATAGTTTTTTTAACCAGTCTATCCAAAGGCTGGAGCTTTGTATAGATCAATTAAGAAAAGAGTAGGAAATGACAACAATGGGGGCAGCTGACTTGTTCAGGCTGACATGTGTAGTATTTGTATGTGCTTAGTTTTGGGTGATGACTGCACCAGAGTCTTGCCCACCGTGTGGGGAAGGATATTTCTTCTGGGTTGACATCTGCTGAAATATGATTGCAGGGGGTGATTTAGACCCTGAGATTGGATGCCATGTTGTGTTAGGTGTGTGCAAATTGTTTTTGTGAGTAATAGTTGGCTGGTTATGGGTATAATGATGTGATCTATGTTGTGGATGGCTATGGTCTTGTTATCAATACTAGATGGGCTCTTAAGGTTCTGTAGAAATATCCAGTCAGTTTATGCCCATCACCCACTCTATAAAGATAAACAACCACCTACTTAAGGCAAAACTAGGCACAACAGCTTTACCCTACCTGTTCCTATCCTAACCTAAATATATTATACCATATTTACTAATCGCTACTAACACTTTTATAGTGACTTTTGACCTACAGCCGACACATCATATCATCAATGTTGAGTGCTGTTAATTATTGTTTTTCATGGTCTAACTATAATTGATAGCCTATATATATTACAATGGGGAAGTGGAATTCCTTAGATTGTTTTGTTATGTAATGTCATTGGAAGCTTATTCAACACAAAAACCTTAAGGTAAGCAAATGGATTTAAATACTTTCAACCACTGCAAAGGCAAGTTATTCCATATTTTAGGATAACTCTATACAAGTAAATTTTTGTGATATTAAATTTTTTGTTAAGTTTGAAGCCATTTTTTCTAGTGGTGGCCAATTCATAGTATATTAGTAAAGCCATTTAGAATTTTAAGGATCTTGAAAGTTGAATGGGCAAACAATAATTTTAGTGAAACCAAGTTAAGATATCGCTGGCCTCATATAAATTTATTTCTCTAAACTCTAGGGATTAATTTTTTCTCTCTATGCTGAAAATGCTCTCAGGTTGTTATGCCTTTTACATAGAAGAGCAAAATTGAACTGAAAAACTCCTATACATCCCAGAACTATTTGCTTTAAAAGCTACATATATTGACTAGAAGCTTTTAGGTAACTCAAAATTAAAATATCCAAATCTTTTTCAAATATAACCACATTTAAATTATGCCACCCACATAAACATTTTTCTCAATTTTGTATCAACAACAACCTTGAAATTTATAATAGTAAATTATTATTATGGTCATTATACAAGTGCTGTCTTGTATAGGCTATTGATTAGCCTATACAAGGCTAATCAATAGTCAGCTAACCATTTAAGTACATTACATCCCAAATCTATGAATTTTAACTTTATCCATCTTTTATGCCACCAAAGAGTATGAAATGCTTTGTGAAAATTTCTCGAATATATCAGCAGGAGATGCGAGAGGTAGCCATCTCTCCTTATCTAGAACTCCAATATCAGTCATTTTGCACAGAGTGAACTCTTACCCGGGTTCCCACAGGAATATGAATATGAAAAAAACTGACTTTTACCTGACTTACTTTTAAAATTACCTGACCATTAAATTTAAAATTTTCTACTACCTATTATGAAATATTAATATGCAAATAGTAAACTTCAAAGAATAACTGAAAAAAAAAGCCCTTCAAGAAGAGAAGAAATAAAAAAAACCACTACATGAAGGCCCTCTTCCCTTACCCATGCTGTAACAAAATTTTGTTAAAATTAGCAACTTAAAAATGCTACAGGATCCTTCTTGTGTGTGTTTTTTTTAATGTTATGTATGTATATTTATTTCTAGAAAATAAATTACAAATAACAAGGATATAGGTATTACAATTGATTTTACAAAGCTAAAAATATTTTTAAAAGGAAAATTTTCCCTTTTTTTTGTCTTCAGATATTTTTGTACCAATGTCATGGTATGACCAGTGTATGCTGTTATATGCACACAGGCCTACTGACTGACTGAAATTAAGGCTCCACGTGGGGATGGACCTAAGAGTGCTTTACATACACAGTTGCTAGGCCAAGGAATATTCAAACACGGCTACAAAAATATACTTTAATAGGACTAAAGATTACATACACATATAGGGCAAGTTAAATGGCAATGTAATTAAATATTGAAGGTTCATTGGTAAGATGATTAACACTATCAATTAAGTTTGAACCAAGGGATAATTAATTAATTAATGATTTTACAATTATGCAAGTTCTAGAGCAAAGGGTTTTTTTTTTTTCAAGGGGCTATCTGGCGACTGCCCACTTGGGCATAAGTCGCCGCAAACAAACAGCCCAGTTCTAGGCTACTTTAAAATAAAAAAATTAATAGAAAAACAATAAAAAGGGGATAACAATCAGGAAGCAAGCTTCTGCATTGGGGGGAGGTCCGTCCCCCCCTCGGCGCAGGAGCCTGCAACCTACAAAAAACAAAAACAAACAACAATAACAAGTTAAATACAAGGAAGAAGGCCGGCCTCCCCCAAAAAGTCAACAAGTCCACCAGTCATGATGCACGCACTCGTCCCGAGTACAAGGGACAGGTGGTAGCGATCCCGACCATCCCGGTACCGGGACAGGTATCGTGCGTGAAGATAACCCAGACTGGGACATTCAACAAGAATGTGCCGGACAGTCTGGGGGGCGACGCGGGCGTTGCAATACGGCGCAGGCGAGCACTCCATCAAATAGCGATGCGTCACACGAGTGTGTCCGATTCGGAGACGACAGAAAGCAACCTGAAGCCACCGCGGCATTGGGGGATAGGTCCATGGGAACAGTCGCGGCGCAATGGCACGCAACTTTAAGTTCCCTTCGACCGTCTCCAATCTTCTTTGCCAAGCAGTCCGAAGAGCTGCCCGTATTCCTGCCATGTAGTCGGTGTGAGGAAGAGCGAAACGCTAGTCCGGTCGCAGAGTCCTCGCGGACTCTTTGGCGCCCTCATTCCCCGCAATTCCTACATGTCCAGGAACGCAGCAGAAGATAATCTCGATATCTGCCCGGCTCGCCAAAACCGTGGCGTCACAGATATCGCGAACCAGGGGATGCGGAGATTCCAATGCCCCGAGACCACTCAGGGCGCTTTGTTATTCGCCCGAACCGGGCACGTCGCGTAATCTCCCGTACCGAGTGGTGTATTGCCACCAGCTCGGCCGTGAAGACAGATGCAGCGCCTGGTAGAGCCCCGCTGATTCAAACAGAGGGGATATGGCGTGGAAGCCGACCCCCTCTTGGGACTTGGAGCCATCCGTATACACTGGTATGGTTCCAGCGTGACACGATGTGTGCTCCAGAAAGGTCGAACGCAATACTCCCGGCGCAGTACAAGCTTTGGGAGCAGAGGCGTGGCGACAAATAGCCAAATGTGATACCCTCCAGGGTGGCGTCCTGGGCAGAACCAGGGGCGCCACCGGCCCGAGAGCTATATCTACCTCTCCAGGGAGTTTGCTGGCCCTATACCCAAAGGGCGCAGGGTATGACTGGCGTCTCTCGGCGGCATAGGCACCATTGAGATCAGCTGCGGATGCAGTGAGAGCTGTTGGCGATTGAGGGAGACGCCGGGCTCGCGCGTACAGGCGAGTGATGCACTGCACGCGGCGCAGAGCGAGTGGCATCTCCCCAGCATCTCAATGGGGAAGTGCGGAAGGCACCGGTCGCAAGGCGAAGGCTGGTGTGGTGGATCGAATCCACCTTCCGCAATAAACGCTCGGCTGCAGATGCATAGAACTCGCATCTGTAGTCGAGCTTCGAACGAACAAAGGATCGATAAAAAAGTAGGGCAGTAGCCCTATCAGCGCCCCAAGCGCTGAACGTCACGGGCCGGAGAATGTCCACGGCGCGGGTACAAGAGACCCTAAGGCTGCGAATATGAGCCTCCCAGGTGAGGCATCGGTCGAATACAAGAACAAGGAAACGGTGCGACTCAACCACATCCAGGCGCACCCCATTAAGAAACAAATCTGGGTCGGGGTGAAGCCGTGGATAGCGGCAGAAGTGCACCACCTTAGTCTTGGCCAAAGAAAACCGAAACCTGTGCGCTTCAGCATAGCGAGAGACGCGGTTCAATGCCTGTTGGAGTCGACGCTCCAGAGTTGGCATCTGGGCCGCGCCAAAAGAGATCGAAAGGGCGTCCGCGTAGAGCGTAGCGAGAACATCTTTCGGCAGCACCGAGGTGATGCCGTTGATGCTCAGGGCAAAGAGTGTGACACTGAGGACACTTCCCTGCGGGACACCCTCTTCTTGCTCTTTTGGGCCGGAGAGGGATCCCCCCACCCATACGCGGAATCGACGAACTCGCAAAAATTCAGATATAAACATTGCGAGGCGTCCCCGCACCCCCATCGTGTGGAGAGTCTCCATGATACCGTATCGCCATGCGGTATCATAGGCCTTCTCCAGATCGGAAAAACACCGTGGCGTAGTGCTGTCTACGAAGGAAAGCCTCGCAGACGGCATTTTCCAGTCAGAGCAAAGTATCCGACGTGGAGTGGAACTTGCGGAAGTCACACTGTGCAGAAGTAAGATGGCCTCCGCTGTTCAGGAAAAAGGCTAATCTAACATTTACCAATTTCTCCATCAACTTGCACACGCAAGAGGTTAGAGAGATTGGGCGGAAACCGGTCGGAGTAGAGTTATCTCTCCCCGGCTTGCGAAAGGCGAGCACAGTAGCGATTCGCCAGGAGTCTGGGAGAAGACCCGCCACCAAGATCCTGTTGAACAAATCTAACAGAAAGGCCATGCCTCACTCACCCAGGTGTCGAAGCATGGCGTACGGGACATCGTCCGGACCATGGGCGGTGTCCGCGCACGAAGCGAGAGCGGAGCGCAACTCACTCACAGTATACTTGTCATTGAAGGGTTTTCCGCCTCTGGAGGTAAAGTCCAGCCAGCGGCCTTCCTCGACATCACGACGTGCATTGAATGCTGGCGGAGCAGTATCCCAGCTAGAGAATGTGGAAAAAGCGGTCGCTAAGGATTCCGCCACGGACGCGGGGTCCGAGATTGCAGTCCCATTCTCCTGGAGAACAGGAGGAGGGGTCCTGCGAGAATTTGCCCCGAATCCTTTTGACTCGCTTCTACACCTCTGCTAAAGGGGTCTTCCTGTTAAGTAAAGACACGTATGCCCGCCAAGAAGAGCGGCGGGCGTGCTTCGAAATATACCGGAACCTAGCCCTAGCCCGACGAAATTCAGCGACAGTGAAATCGTACGGAGGGCGCTTATAGCGCATGTAGGCATAACGCTTCAGTTTGAGGGCCGTTTCACACTCGGCCGACCACCATTAGAGTTGGTCAGCGTGCAAAACGGCCAGACGTCCTAGGAATAGTAGTCAGGCCCACGGTGATGAGGTTGCCGGAGAAGAACTCAACGGCCTCATCTACCGACCTAAAGTCCTCGACTGAGATAGAGAATTCAGTCATTTCCTGAAATGCAGGCCACTGCGCCGGCGCACAGCACCACCGAGGTGGGGTCTCAGGCGGCAGTTGCCCTGAAAATGATCTTTGAATGGGAAAGTGATCACTACCATGGAGGTCATCGACCACCCCCCAATCAAAATCAGGCTGTGCATCCGAAGAGCACAAAGATAGATCAAGGCAAGAAAATGAAGCGGTTCTCGGACAGTGATGCGTAAACTCATCCACGTTTAGGACACCCATCTCAAGCTCTTCGATCAGATCGGAAAGGACTTGTGCCCCTGGGATTTATGGAGTAATCTCCCCAGAGAGGATGCCTGCTGTTCAGATCTCCAAGCAAGAGAAAGGGCCTCGGAACCGTGCCACGACGCGGCGGAAGTTCCCCACGTCGAAGTCAGCTGACGGTGGAATGTACGCAGAAATGATAGTATACCTCCTATCCAGGTGCAGCTGCACAGCCACTGCCTGAAAGGAGGTATCTAAAGAGAAAGGAAGAATGGAGACATCATGCCGGTTGTAAACTGCGCATCCCCCAGCCCGGCCATCACATGGTGGTGGGGTCACGAGACCCATATACCCCGGAAGGGAGGGCAGAGGGCATGCACCTAGCATGGTCTCCTGCAAAAAGATAGTTAACGGGGAACGGGACAAGAAGAGCCTCCGCAGCTCCTCCCAGTTAGCCTGGAGTCCACGGCAATTCCATTGAAGGAATATACCCTCCAGGCCTAGCTCGTGGAGACATGGGGGCCCTCCTCGAACAGAAGACCCTCACGCTTCCTGGAGGCAGAACCCCGGGTGCTGTTGGCTGGACAAATTGCTGATGGGGCTGTCGCATTCAAGGACTTATTCGCGGAGGTTGGGCTCACCATGCAAGTCTTTTCCTCCCTCCGACTCGAAACCTTAGGCGGGCATTGTGGCTTCGGAGGCGGGGGGCCCTCTTTTCGAAGAACCACCGTCTCCGAGCCACTCGCTCCACCTCTAGGCGTGGGTGAAGAAGCCGAAGCTCCTTTGTTGCTGTCCTCCTTTTTGGGGACAGCTTTAGGAACCCCGGAAGATGGCCTAGCAACCAACTTCAGGGGTTTTGCCTCCTGTGAGTCTAACGACTCGGTGGAGGCGCGTGGCCGTTTCGCCTTACGGGAAACGGTCACGCTGGGGGAAAAGGGGGGAGCCCTGGTTTTAGCCGGTGCTGGGTGTGAACCCTTTTTGCCACCAGCTTTACCAGGGAAGCGCCCGGGTTGAGTAGAGCCCGCAGAAGGGCTCTGAATGGGCACGGAAACAACCGTGCTCGTTGGCCTGGATGAGCCAGGAGCAGAGGGTGTCTTTCTAATTAATGAGGCATAAGACGTCCCAGGCAGACTCGGGCACGCAAGGACCAAGTCCTTAGCCTCGCAGAAAGAGAGTCGATCCTGGGCCTGAACGGCCAGGATTTCTTTCTCAACGAGAGATGCACCACATTGCTTCGAAGAAGCGGGGTGTGGCTCTCCGCAATTGACACATTTGGCCACACATGGCCCAACTAATAAAGTTTAAATAAAACAAATAGTTGTTAAATGTTTCATTTTTAGTTCGTGATTAGAAATTACTGAGGGTTACATATAAAAGTATGGTCGCATTAAAAAAAAAGGTAATTTCCTCCCAAATAAAAGTCTACTCTAAAAAAAGTAGAAAACATCATCTGGATGAAATGAAAATAGCATTTTCTGAGAGTACATACATCAGATATTAAAATGGTAACAACTGAAGTGTAATTGTGAAATTAATTTTTTGGCATACCAGAAAACAGTGGTGTGAATTTCTTATTCCGCAGTTAAAGGGTTAAAAATTGTCCTAAAGGGAGAGGTGACTGAAACTGCTTCAGAAAAGAATAAAATACTTTATGTGTATACCAATTTGGTTTCTATGGGTTATTTTGTTAACACATTCATCAAATAAAATAACAAAATCCTTTTAAAATTCTTTCCTTTAAGCATTCATTTAGTAAGGAGAAATGCCATGATTTATACACTATCTAACCATCCAGAAAATTTAGGAAATTTTTCAGCAATTAACCATCGATTATTAAAATATGTTTGTTTTGCACTCATTTTTCTATATAAAATTAATAAAACCAATCTGAAAAAAATATAATATTTATAAATAAACCTAAATAAATAGTATAATCAACTCCAAAACCTAAAGTGGCCCAAAATTGTAGACAAATCTACATACTAAACCACTACAAAATCATTTTTTTCCTATAGATCTGCTGTATCTGTCTAAAATATATATCTATTTGCAAAAGTTATTAGCTTCTAAAAATGTTTAAAAATGCTAGATGAATGCAATAATTTTTTTTTTATCCTGTTTCAGACATTTACTATTTGATGAGTTTATTTATTTCATTGAGGTAAGTATAAAGCAATTAAAGAAATATAGGCAGGACAGAATATTAACATCAAAAAAGTAGGAAAAAAGTTAAAAAAATGAATATTAAAAATATAAAAAAAAACTTGTTATCCAAGCAGAGGCTAAGGACCTAAGGCATGCCAATGCCATTGAGCTAGTATATACCAGCGGAATTCTATACATGGGTGAGATATTAGTATGTACTATATTTTTGCATAAAATGTGTACACAGAATGCAGAAAAATAGTTGTTACATAATTATAGAGAAGAAAACATAAAAATCTGAAATAAAAACTTTTTTACCTGATTTTTTTTTATAAATTTGAACAAATTACCTGACTTTTTTCTTTAAAAAACCCTGACTTTTTCTGACCTGTGGGAACCCTGTTTTTGTCTTAAAACAACACACCTGTCACACTTCTCATCAATATCATATACTAACAGAATATTCAATTATTTTTAAATTTTAGTTTAATGGGTTTTTTTTTTATTAATATATACAGATATTCTTACTTTCTGAGTCCCTGAATTATGAGTTTATATCGATGAGATATAAATGTGGCAAAAATAAAAATAAAAAGCTAAATTACATTATCGATGTTTCCCCCTTGCATAGCACACCATGAGTGAGTGTACTTGCTTCAATTCAAATTGCTGCATGCCATTTCATCATTATCAGAAAGATGCTTCTTTCTCTTTTCTCTCATAAAGATGAGCAAAACTATGAAATAAAACAACACCAAGGTGGAAAAAACATTAAAAACACCTGTGATTTAGATATTCTTACTTGGCTAAGAACTAAAGAGGATAATATGAAGATTTTAACAGCATGGATTAGTCATCAGACAAAATTAAACATGCCTGGTGCATATGCCATGATTTTTGCCAAACCAGTGTCTATTTTCGCAATGCTCCAAGGACAAAAAAGATAATGAAATTGTGTTGCAAGCTGTAAATTTTTAAAAATATGTATATATTTTTTATTAAACGTTAATTCTAATAATAAATTTGAGTTTCCCCAGCCTAAAATTCCCTTGATGGAAAGAGAATTACGGGTGCCTTCTTCTCTCCTTCCTCCCTCTGAAAGAGACTGGATGGGCAAGCCTTGCTGAGGTCCATCATTGAAATGGCAAAGGACCTGGCTGCCTGTGGAGCTCCACCCAAATGAAGAGATTCATTCTCCCCCTTTGATTCCCCAGGGGCCTGTGTCTCCTTGGGAGGACCTCCTGGTGTAGGAAGGTGGTTGAGTGAAGGCTCATAGTTTGGATGAGGAGAGGCAGGGTGAGGTATATACAGATTGGTGAAGGTATAGTCTGTTCTGTTGATGCATGCTCAGAGTGTTTGGATTTCAATTAAAATAATGCAATTTTATTCTTATATCCTTAATTAAATAGGTTGGGAACCACTGATGTTAAATGATTAGGATCAATAAACAATGAAACTAATATTTACAAATATAACTTTTGCTTTTGAGAGGAAGCAAAACCTTAGCTGATATGAGGTCCATTACTGATGTTTCACCCATCCTGAGCTCCTTCAAAATGACATGAGCAAAACTGCAAGTGTAGTTGACCTGTCAGCCAAGAATGGCTGCAAGGAAGTGGTTAGGTGATTAGGTACAGGGAAGTGGTTATTGGGGCAAATCCAATCTTCCCATTATTTGTTCTCCAATTCCCAGGAACCCTCAAACCACATCTTTTGCGACATGTAAGCATTGTTTATAGAGGTTCCAAAGCCTCTCTTCTGACATGACATGAGGTAGCTGGTAAAGTCCATAAACATAGATAGAGGAAGTAAGAAGGGGGATACTTTTAGAAAAAAAGGTGCATAGTGGAACAGGGGGAATGTACAAGCTTCCCCAAGACTTGTCAGAGTTCAAGTTCTCAGCCTGGCCTCCATTTTGGGCACTCAGACTGGGAGAATATGGCACTCCTGCTGGTACCAGGTGTAGCAATATACATAAGTTACCCTATATGCAAGGTCAACATAGGAGGGTACTATTCTAAGATATGAGATCAAGAAAGAATAACTTTGCATGAAATCAAATTAAATTCCTCTTTAAGTGCATTGAAGAGAAAGTCACACTAAATTCAACAGAGTCCCTAGCTCTAAGCTTGCACCTGTTCTCTTCCAACACAGCCACTTACCTATGAGGAGTAGACACTGTCCTTGAAGGAGCAAATCCAACTCCATCCCTCATTTGGAGACACAATACAACTCTAACAGCAAATGCTGAGAGATACCATGTGGCAGGTCTTGAAGAAAACTGGAGAGGATCTGTTAATGGAGCCCCTGGAACAATGGGTGGGGCATCATCATCTAGAACCTCTCTTAAGTACACACACAGCCCACCAGAGAGGTCTGTGTGTGTACACTGGCCTCAAATTTTCCATCAGCATGGAAATATGCAGATATCCTCAAGGATGTCATATGAAACTGCTAAAATAAAGCTCCCAGTGATATTGGATACGGGTTGGGATTGTCCTTCATCTGTGGTGGAGTCACTAATTTTTTTTTTTATACGGCCCTAGCCTAGCCTGGCCTGGCTAATGCAGAGGCATAGTCACCAAAATTATATATATGGTAGTATAATTTTAGGCTATTTTAATTTTAAAAACAAAACAAAAATCCCAAGAGAAAAAAACACAAACAAAAAGAAAACCAGAACTAGAAAGGGCATGCCTAAGCATCCAAACATGCACCCAATACCCCCAACGGCTGTATACGATGGAGGCTGTCATCCTCCAAAAATTGTACAATGCCACAATCAGGCTTGCAACCCAAGTACAAGGAACAAACAGTAGTGACCCAGTGCCTCACAGTACAAGGAGAGGTAATGTGTGCTAAGATTCCACCATTTGACAAGAGTGTGCTGGGCTGTCTGGGGGACCAAGCAGTCACTGCAGTAAAATGCAGGGGAATGTTCAATCCAGTAAGAGTGCCTGAGTCAGAGGCAACAAAGCTGTTGAGGCATTGAAGGTTCTATTGAAATAGTTGTGGCCCAATGGCAACCAAGTTCATGTAGGCCATCTGCCAGTAAGCTGGAAAGGCTGACCCGATTCCTATCATGTAATGAAAATGGGAAAGAGCGAAATGTTGGTCCAGTCCTTGCAGATTGTTTGGTGCCTTGATTTCATGCAAACCCTACTTGTCCAGGAGCCAAGCTAAAGGCAATCCCAACATCCTCCAGCTTGTAGCAGCAATGGTATCAAAGATACTGAGAACTTAAGAGATTCCAAAGCATTGAGTAAACTCAATGCACTCTGTGAGTCACTATATATCAGAATCTGCTCTCTGAACCAGACCTGATATGCAATCTAAACTACTGTGTGGTATATTGCAACCAGTCAACGGTGAAGATAGATGCAGTATCCAGTAGAGCTCCGCTGGCTTCAAATAAACAAGCATGAAAGCCAACCCCATGAATGTACACTGGCACAGCTCTAGTGTGACATGGCATGTGCTACAAAAAACTTGGATGCTGGTGCTGTAGAAGCTTTGCGAACAGAAGACTGCCAACAAATATTCAAACAGAGTAGGCTCCAGGCAGAAACAGAGGCCTGTAGAAGTGCATAATGCACTGTGTACAGCAAGTGACATTTACATATTATCAACAATGTGGCTCTCATTAGGGGATGCATGGAAGGAACAAGTTACCAAGTGGAGACCAGTGACCATCTTCTGCAATTCATGCTTGGCTGCAGATGCATAAAACTTGTATCTGCAGTCAAACAAAGCAATGGTAAAAGAGCAAGGCTGTAGCATTATCAGCACCGTAAATACTAAAAATTACAGAACAAAGAATGTCCAGTGAGTAGGTACGAGACCCTAAGGCTGCGGATATGGGCCTCACAAACAAGCAAGCACTGATTAGGAACGATTCTGGGTGAGAGTGGAGATGTGAATGGGGGCAGAAATACACTGCTTTAATCTTGGCCAAAGAAAACCAAAACTATGTAGTTTGGCATAGCCGAAGATACAGTTCAATGCCTGTTGAAGTTGACACTACATAATTGTCATCTGGGGTGCTTCAAAAGAGATTGAAAGGTCATCTACATAGTGTGGCAAAAACATCTTCCTAAAGCACCGAGGTGATATTGTCGATGCTCAAGGTAGAGAATGACACTAAGGAAACACTCGCTTTTGTGAAGAGATATCTTCACTGGTCTGAAGACGATTGAATGAAAGTGATGTTTTCCGAAGAAAGCTGCTTTAATCCATCAGTCGCCTGAGGGACTTCAGAGGTACTCGATTCAGTGCTACATAATCGCCTGAAAGCCTTTTGTGGTGTTTCACTTTTAGACTCATATTTGTATTCGGCTTGATTATTATGATAATTCAGCTTCTTTTTTTTTGTCAAACTTTTATGTTAGTGAGTAATCATATAATTAAAATACATAAATGGCTAAGGTTAGTCCTTCTTTGTTTGTAAATAGAGATTTATAAATGAGAGTAACTTGACTCCATTCAAGGCTGCACCATAAATCAACCACAAAAAAGGGGCTGATTTATGGTTCACACAAGTCTAAACAGTCAATTTTTGAGGACTTCCTTTGTATTTTTGTTCAATACACTTATGTTTTTCGTTTATCATCCAATTTAAAAATCATTCAATTAAAATCAGCATGTTATTCAAAGCGAACTAACGGGTAAAAGCCTATTTTTTCGCCGAATTTTAAAAATGATTTCATATAAAAGTTATCCATAAGAAATAAGCAAAGTTTTCTATAAAATGGCATTTGCTTAGAAGCGGTAACTAAAATATAACAATTCATTTCTTCAGTTAACAAGAAATAACTTTGAGCTACAAGCAAATATTTCCAATCATAATTCAAAATATGGAGAAGTCTATTAATAATTTGTAGGTTAAATCAATAGAATAATTCTTTGCAATTAAAATATATTATTTGGTATATAATAAAGGATTTAAATATTTTATTTTATTATTTTCCATAACGAAGTAACAAGGATAAATTATTTGAGGGCAATTTCCAAGCAATTCGCTCAGCGACTAATGGGTTAAGTGTATCAGAGGGGTGAGCGGGAAAGTGCAACAACCCTCCACCATCACCTGCTACAATCCCCGCTATACCGTTTGTATTGTTAAAAACCCCCACCAGGTGATTGTGTGGGGGTGCTTTTAGTAGAAAAGGTGGGAGGGGGGCTTGTGTTTTTTACCTATAAACACTAAAATGAACAGTGATCATTACATGAACATTCTGGAGGACCATCTTCTGCCTTATGTTATTCAAGGTGCAGATTTTTTTAATGCAAGATGGGGCCCCCTGCCACACCTCAAGAAGGGGAAAAAAACTACCTTGATGGCCATAATATCAATATTTTGAAGTGGCCTAGGAACAGCCCGGACCTAAACCCCACCAAAAATTGCTGGGCTTTCATGAAAAACCAGCTTGCCACTGCCAACACCTCCTCCATTTCACGACTCATAGAGGAGCTGAAGGCCCTCTGGATTACTCTGGACAACAAATACTTCAAGGGACTGGCTGCATCAATGCTGGGCATCTTCATTTAGTCCTCAAGGCAAAGGGCCAGGTGATAAAATATTGACAGGTATGTTTGCAATATTTTTTTTCAGTTTCTAACCAGTTATTTTTTGCAAAAGCTGGCCCTTTCGGTAGGCAATCAATTTCCATTACAGTGACTGTATAGTTCTTTGAACCTTTCTCTCAATCCCTTAATCTCTATTATTTTGGCTTATGTTTGCATTTATCAAAGTTGGTTTTAACCTAATTGTAGTTTTGATCCCTTTTCTCTTTTTATTTTAACTTCAACTTTTCATCAGCAGTTTCTTTAATAACTATATCAAGACTTCATATATCTTGTACTGGTACCTTGTGGGTTGTTCATTTCTCTTCTAACTGTTTTAAATAATCTTTCATTGATTCAGTACCTGTTTTATAGTATTCATGTTTCTCATTTATTTTATATTTCGTGTTTCTATATTTTATCAGGAATGCAACTCCTACTAAATCATCATCATGTCCCTTTCAGCAGGTAAGGAGGACATTGGGTAATATCCTGCTACTGGGGTAGGTTATGCAAGTTGGAAGGGTATGTAATAAAGAAGAATTGGATAGGAGAGCCCACTAAAAAGTAGGGTGGGTCATCACCCTACTTCTGTCCTTGAGGTTTCAGTTGGAGCAGGGTTGTTTTTACCACTGGCAACACCATTTTCCCTCTTGCAAAATAAGGAGGGGATACTCATAAGAAAAAGTGTGAGCATACAGGGAGAGGAAAATGCACCAGAAAACCAAGGCTCAGTCAAGGGATTTAGTCAGGAGGAAGTGCTGCCCATTGAATAGCAGGTGTAGGTCTAAGACAGGGTACCCACCCGTTGGGAAAAATGGTAGAGAAAGGGACAGTCATAGTTGAGAATGAGAAGGTGCATAAAAGGACCAGAGGAATGCGCCAGCTTCCCCAGGCCTGGACCAAGAATGGAACTTCATTGTGACCCGGGGCTTTATTGCAAGCACTCTTGCTGAAAAGGACATGCAGGTGCTCCTCCAGGTAATGTGTAGAGAACTATTAAGGCTACCCCCCCCCCCTGCAGGGATGGACTGCATGAAGTATATATGCACACGCTCTAAGACTTCACTCACCCATGCTAGCTGACAAGGGTGCCAGAGTAGTGATCATGAACACTAGGCCTTATGAAACCAAGAGGGTGAAACATCCTTGGGGGATGAGAATACCTACCTAAGAGTTGCTCCTGGGAAGCAATAAAACAAGGAAGAGTGGGGAAAGAAGTTCCTTCACTTGGAGGAGAGTGTGAGAACCACAGTTATTTGAGGACCACCTAAAATGAATAAACCCAATAAGACTCATGTCTAGAATAGGTAGTGAGCATGGATGCTGGTCAAGCAGCTTGAGAGACCATCAGGGGAGATCTTGTGGAAAGACAACAGTGAGTATGAAGCATCACGCATAAGAAACTTCTTCCCAGTTGAAGAAGTGATGGATGCCACCAGGGATGGGTCTGAGTCACTGCCCTTCAATTCTAACTAAATTTGGAGCTGGTGGAGTTCTGCATGAAGTTTAACACTTCCCAGGAGCAGGAGTACCAACAAATGTACAGAAATGCCTAAAAATAAAAAGAGCCCATCTGGCAACTGCCTACTAGGGCATAAGTCGCCATACTTACGCTACAGCCTACTAATACTAGGCCAGATTAAAAAACAAGTAACAACATGGAAGTAACAAAAAAAACAAGATGAGCAAAAGGGGTAGCTCCCACCCCCACTGGTGCAGGAACATGCGATCAACAGAGTCAAATGAAGTAGAGGAGGCCAGCCTCCTCCAAAGGGTCATATAGTCCACAAGTTTGTGTACACAAACCAGGCTCAAGTACAAGGGACAAGCGGTAGTGACCCTGCTCATCCCAGTACCAGGCCAAGTAACGTGTGCGAAGATCACCCAGACTGAGACATTCAACAAGAATGTGCTGAACAGTCTGTGGGACAATGGTCTTCACAGTAGGGCACAGGAGAGCGCTCCATCAAATGGTGAGGCATCTCGCGAGTGTGTCCAATTCGGAGATGACAGAAAGCAACCTGAAGCCTTCATGGCATTGGGGGGTAGGTCCAAGGAACCAGTCACAGCACAATGGCACGCAACTTAAAGTTCCCCTCTATAGAGGGATCCACTAAAATAGTAGTATTTCCCCACCTCCTAAGATATTACTTCAGGAGAGAAAGCAAGCCGTTACTCCCCCCCCCCACCCTCTCCAACATCACCCTTTTTGGACTTGCCACCAGGTCACTGAGAAATTCACACCTAGGCATGACACTGAAATTGAAGGCTACCTCTCCACCATCTTAATCTTCCCTCTTCCCCAAGTCGGGAGATTACTGATCTATTTTGTAGGTTTGCCTTGAACAACTTTTATGGCTCCAGCCACTGGTTGTTCCATCAGACCCACTGATCACAGCCTCTTACACCTTCTTGTAAGGACACGCTTGGTTGTCCCAGCCAATAATGAGGGTTGAAAAGGCCTCTCTCGCTCTCCCTGTTTTGGAGAAAGCCGGGTATATATGCACCCTCCCAAGGATTACCCACAGATTTGGTTAGACAACACTTCCCCAAACAGAATTCGATTCAATGATGCTCTCTCCCAAGAAGTGTTTAGTGACGGTCGCAAGCCATGGAAGAGCTGGACATCACACTCGTATCTTCGGGTCAGGAAGAGGAGTCTCTTGAGGCAACGTCACCTTTCTCAAGCCTTGCTTAGTCTACCTTAGAGCCTGTGTGCAGATATTCCCATACACTGGGCCATACTTCGACACTCTCAACTGTCTCCCATCTTCTTTGCCAAGCAGCCAGGAGAGCTGCCGGTATTCCTGCCATTTAATCGGTCTGAGGAAGAGCGAAACACTGGTCTGGTTGCCCAGTCCTCACACTCTTTAGCGCACTCCTTCCCTGCAATTCCTACATGTCCAGGAGCCAAGCAGAAGATAAGCTCGATATCCACCCAGCTAGCCAAAACTGTGGCGTCAAGAATATCATGAACCAATGGATGCGGAGATTCCAATGGCCCGAGAGCACTCAGGGCGCCTTGCGAGTAGCTATAAATCACAATCCCATCTCCAAACTGGGCATGTCGCGTTATCTACCATACCGAGCGGTGAATTGCCACCAGCTTGGCCGTGAAGATAGACACAGTGCCTGGCAGAGACACACTGACTTCAAACAGAGGGGATATGGAATCAAATCTGACCCCTCTTGGGATTTGGGGCCATCCATATACATTGGCACAGTTCCAGCGTGACACGAAGTGTGCTTAAAAAAGTTGAACGCAATACTCATGGCACTGTAAAGCTTTGGGAGCAGAGGCATGGCAACAAATAGTCAAAGGTGGTACCTTCCAGGGTGGCATCCTGGGCAGAACCAGGGGCGCCACCGGTCCGAGAGCTATACGTAGCTCTCAGGAGTTTCTAGCCCTAAACCCAAAGAGCTTAGGGTATGACTGGCATCTCTTGGAAGCATAGGCACCATCGAGATCAGCTGCGGATGCAGTGAGAGCTGTTGATGACTCAGGGAGGCACCAGGTCGCACTTACAGGCGACTAATACACTGTGCATGGTGCAGAGCAAATGGCAGCTGCCCAGCATCGCCAAGTAGGCTCTCAATGGGAGGTAATGCGGAAGGCATCGGTCGCCAGGCAAAGGCCAGTGTGGTGAATCGAGTCCACCTTCCACAATACACGCTCGGCTGCAGATGCATATAAAATTTGCCTCCGTAGTAGAGCTTGGAACGAACAAAGGAATGACAAAAAGGTAAGGCAGTAGCCCTATCTCCGCCCCAAGCAATGAATGTCAAAGAACGAAATGTCCATGGCGCAGGCACATAAGACCCTAAGGCCGCAAATATGAGCTAGCCAAAGAAATTGTGTGAATCCACCACTTCCAGGTAAACCCCATTTAGAAACAAGTCCTGGTAGGGTGGCGCCATGGATGGTGGCAGAAGTGCACCACCTTAATCTTGGCCAAGGAAAAATGAAGCCTGTCCACTTCGACATAGCAAGAGACGCGATTCAATGCCTGTTGGAGTCGACACCTGGGTCGCACCAAAAGAGATTGAAATGTCATCCATGTAGAGCATAATGAGAACCTCTTCCAACAGCACCAACCGAGATGATACCATTAATGATCAGGGCAAAGAGTGGGACACTGAGAACACTAGCCAGTGGGACACCCTCTTCCTGCTCCATTGGGCCAGTGTCTCCTTGACCCAATCGTGTGGAGAGATGACATGATGCTGTATCGGCATGCAATATCAACCTTCTCCAGATTGAAAAACACTGTAGCATAGTGCTGTCTATGAAGAAATTCCTCATTTTCCAGTTGGAGCAGAGTATCCGAAGTGTAGTGGAACTTGCGGAAGCCACACTGTGCAGAAGACAGGTGGCCTCCGCTGTGAGGAAAAAAGGCTAATCTAACATTTACCAATTTCTCTATCAACTTGCATATGCAGGAGATTAGAGAGATTGGGTGGAAACCAGCCGGGATAGAGAGAGATCTCTCCCTGGTTTGCAAAAAGCGAGCATAGTAGCGATTCACCAGGAGTCTGGGAGGATAGCCTCTATCCAGATCCTGTTAAACAAATCTAACACAAAGGCCATGCCTCGCTCACCCAGGAGTTGAAACATATCATATGCGTCATCGTCCGAACCAGGGGCAGTGTCCGCACATGACACGAGAGCGGAATGCAACTCCTTGATTGAAACAGATAAATCAGTCATTTAAAATTAGCTGGTTTCAGCCCTCCTATCAAGCTATGTTGCTTCTCAGGCACACATCAGCCAAAGCAAGCCCCAACTAGCCACTGTGATGCTCAGACACGCCGGTAACCTTCTTAAGTAAATAGTGTCAGCTTAAAAAGAATCCGGACGGAGATTCAAACTGCCAACCCATAGTGCTAATCACTATACTAGCCGGGAGGCTACCTGAAATGCACACCACCACACCCACACCAGGCACCACTGAGGGAGGTGGGATCTCAGGCTGCAGAGGTCCAGAAAATGATATTTGAATGGGAAAGTGATCACTACCATCGAGGTCATCGACTACCCCCCCACCTAAAATCCCACTGTGCATCCGTAGAACACATGAAAGATCAAGACACCTATTTCCAGCTCATTGATCAGGTCAGCATGCACCAGGCCCCTGGGAGTGATCAACTAGTTTCCCCAGAGAGGGTGTCTACAGTTCAAATCCCCAAGCAAGAGAAAGGGCCTCAGCAACTGTGCAATGATGGGGCAAAAGTCCACAGCATCAAAGTCGACTGACAGTGCAATGTACGCAGAAATAATAGTATACCTCCTCTCCTAGTGCAGCTGCACTGCTCCTGCCTGAAGGAGCTATTTAAAGCAAAGAGAAGAATGGAAACATCATGCCGGGTGTAAATAGCACATCCTTCTGTCTGGCCCCAATCCTGAGGTGGTGGGGTCATTAAACCCTTTATCCTGGGACGGTGGGCAGGGGGCACGTGCCCAGCATGGTTTAGGAAACAAGATAGCTAAGGGAAAATGGGAGGAGATGAGCCTCTGCAGCTCTTCCCAGTTGGCCCAGAGTCCGCCGCAATTCCATTGAAAGAATATGCCCTCCAGGTTTAGCTCAGAGATGCAGAGGCCCTCTTCAAAGAGAAGACCCTCATGGAAATGGCCGTATGCTTCGCGGAATGAGAACTACAGGTGCTGTTGCCTTTGTGGTTGGGCTCGCCATGCAAGTCCTTCCCACCCTCCTCCTCAAAACCTCAGGCAGGTGAGGCGACTTCAGAGATGACAAGATCTACGGCCTTGTCACAACACACTGTGTGTGGTCGTAGGAAACGAAGCTCCTTTGGTGATCTCTTCCTTTCGTGTGACAGATTTAAGAGGCCCGGAAGATGGCCTCACGACTACCTTCAGGGTTTTTGCCTCCTGTGAGTCTAAAAACTTGGTGGAGGCCAATGGCCTTAAAAGAAACAGTCCTGCTGGGGAATTGATGGTGAACCCCAGTTTTAGCCAAGGCTAGGTGTGAACCCTTTCTGTCACCAGCTCTACCAGGAGAGCGCCCAGGGTGGGTAGAAACCACAGAAGAGTTACAAATGGGAGTGAAAACAACTGTGTTTGTAGGTCTGGGTGTCATTTTTAAGATTGAGGCATATGACGTCCCAGGCAGTGCCAGCGCACCAGTAAGACGTCCTTGCCTCACAAAATGAGAGAAGATCTATAGCCTGAACAGCCAGGATTTTTTTTACCAGGAGATACTCACCAGATTGCTTCAAGGAAGTAATGTGCGGCTCTCCACAATTGACACACTTGGCCATACACGATTTAGACATTGAGTGCAGCCTTGGAGCAACTTACACAGACTTTGGGTAACTCTGACTTTGCATGTCTACAGGAGTGATTTATATGGCCGAAGCGGTGGCAGTAGTAACACATCTACAAGAATGATTTGTATGGCTGAAGGGGAGACAGTAGTAGCACATCTGCGGCAGTGGCATGAATGCCTTCATGCCGTAGCGATACCAATAGGCACGCACCGACTCAGGGATCTTGTCACAGACAAACATGATGAAGAGTGTAGTGGTGTGTCTAAAAGCCCCTCCCTATTTTCCTACCACACATTTGAACTTGACCACTCCTTAGTTGTCCAGCTCTAAGGTGATGTCATATATGGAGTAGTTCACGGGTTCCCTCATGTAAACCACTCCTTTTACTAAGTTCATAGTAGAGTGCAGCATCACACTCACCGAGTGTCCGAAGGGCAATAATCATGGCCGACTCAAAGGGATGACGCATTCGTCTGAAGGGTCCTGTCAAAGAAACGGGTCACCTTCGGCTCCCACCAATCAAGCTAGCTAGTGCTCTCATCTGATGGATCATGTTGCCCTTAGACAACATGCTGCCATCAGTGGAGTGATTAACCTGAAAGCAGTTGAAGCCAGTGAGCTAAAAAAAATGCCAGGTAATCTCTCAATAAGGTGCCATGATGTAATCAAGGCTCTGCTCACCTCACTTGCAACTTTGGTCTTGGTCTGGGACTCCCCACCCAGGGGAGCATCAGGACTGAAGGAGCGAATCTTGGTTTAGTCGCTTGCCAAAACAGCAGCGGACCCGTCCATTCCCAGAGCTCCCATGGAGGAAGAGGAACCCCCTTGTCTCCAACGTCTGAAATGGAGATCTTGGTTGTCAAAGGGGCACCAGCCATGGGAGGAGGTCCCTCCTCTCCTTGTGAGTCCTAGGGGGCCCTGAGTCATCTGAGAAGAAGCCTGCACAGGAGTGGATTCTGGTTCTGTGCTTGGCACCAAGCTCGGGTTCAACCCCATGGAAGATCCTACCATCTGGCACTGGGTCACCCCAGGGACCATGTCCATATCAGGGTAGCCTCCATGTGGCCATCCCCTTCAAGTCTTCACGGATCCCATTTGAGGTACCTTTTGTCTTGTCATCTCCGGCCACCAAACTGGCATCCATTGGGGAAGAAAGGGGGCCAGGTAAGCTGGTCTCCTGTAATCTGAGAATAAAGGACTGCAGGATGTTAGGGGGCATACAGACTCATGGGCCCTGCTATCCCTTGCCCCCCCCCCCTCTAAGGAGGTTGACCCTATCGAGTCGCTCCCACTGGGAGTGGTCATTCTTGAGCCACCTTTTGCGGCTCTCTTGGCAGTTCCCTGTGAAAGTAAGGGGGGGACTGCCACCAGGAAAAAGAGGGAGTCACCCAAGGGCACCTCCAGAGCAGGGAATGAAATGGAGTCTATTGTACCCTTAGGCCTAGGAGAGGAGGGAGCCCTGAGAAAGGATAGGGGGTGGGTGGGTGGGTGGGGAAACCTCTTTCTCTGATTTGGAGCTGCCCGAGAGTGGCTCCAATGATGGTAAAGAGGGGGGGAGGGTTACATTCTCCATGGCCATTACACAAGATTTTACTATCCCTGACTGTGATGGCCAACACTGACCCCAACATGGGAATGGCACTACTGGGCGCCTTTGATTGGCCCCAGCTGCTATTACTGGGTGGGATGGTATACACCTTTTCTGCCACCCCTCAGGAAAATCCAGACCAAATCCTACATGTGGCTTGGAGGGCACATTGGGATGATGGATCCAGCTTGATGACCAGCTTCTGAGCGGTTAGGGTCACCACACACTTAACATCTTTATGTTAGTGTGTTTGGCTCTATGATCCAAATGAGGGCAGGGTCATGATTGAGGAGGTCCATGGGCAGGAGAAGGGGCCAATAAAAGGGCGATTCAGTAATGGACTCAAGGAGCACAAGTGAGATGTAAACCAAAACATCAACTAGGGGGTGACAACCATGATTGCAATGCAGCCACCAGAAGGTAGAGAAATGTAATGAAGCCACCTTCATAGCTACATCAGAATGTCTGAACAACTGAGGCTTCCTCAACATAAGTCAGAAAGTTACACAAAAGGTATTATCTTACCACTTCTGCTTGCCTCCTTTACCCTGAATCAACACCTTGGAAACATTTTACAAATCTGAACATTAACAACTCAAAATATACCAATCAGCGACAAGTTCAGATTTGAAAGTTTATAACAATTCTGAAGGGTATTTAGATAGGCAGTTTGGCTCATGTTATTTTGAAAAAACTCAGAATTAGGGAAATATGAATAAAGGACCTCATACCAGTTCAAGTTTTTCTCCTATCCTCGCCTTTCATCCCTCTCAATTTCTTATCAGAAACATTCAGCAATTTTTTTCTTTTATATTTGACTGGGCAAAAAACAATTAACCATAAATTTTTCTACTCATTTGTATTACAATTTAAGCCCTGAAAAAATCATTTAAATGTGTCAGACAAAGTAGAAGTCTTTAAAAATAGCCATCATTTAAAGGCTAGAGATATAAAATAATATTAAAAACAACAAAAGAATATTTACCATAATTACCATTATGAAGAGGGCTACTTGATCCATTTGTGTATGCAGATGGAATGGATTCTAGACTTTGCTCACGAGTAGAGGTGCTAATTTCAACACCAGACAGCTTATCATCTTCTGATATAACAACTATAAGAAAAGATGCAATTATACTATTATAATTTTCAATAAACCACTATTTCATAATGAAGTTATGCCACATTAAAATTAATGAAATAGAATAAATAAAAATGAGCAATGCAATAACTACCTGATGGATCATCATCTGCTAATGGAATGTTATTAAATTCTTCTTGGAAATTTGAAGAGCATGAACTCATTGTCGAATTAATATATGAAAATAACTTTCTAGATACACATAAATCTCATTTAAAGTTAATTCTGATATATAAATGTTAAGGCTTTAATGCTAAAACTGAAATAATAATAAAAAATGAGTAAATGCTATTATCAATTTATTCATAGTGATTAGTTATTGCAGTAATACTGGCATCCAATATTGTTTTGTTGATGATCCCCAAATTGTCTGGTCCAACAGGCCCAAGTGGTATATATTGTATTGTTGGCCTCTGTAATTGTGTACATTCTTCCATTATGTGTGGTGTGTGCCACATTCTAGAAATGCATCAGCAATGGTAACATCCTGGTTTTTCTGGTAACTCAGGAAGGTAGGGTGATGGCCACAGCTCGGTCAGGTGAACTCTCTCCTCAGGAGGAAGGGAGGATTCCAAAGGGTGGATATCAGAGGGCTATGCATTAGCAGGGTAGTGTGAGTAAATGGATCAGTGAATGAAGTGAGTGTAGATATGTTTCCGGAAGATGGTTTAAGGTGGGTGAGTTGAGTTTTGTAATAAAATATAATTTGGGTTATTTTAAAAAAAATTTTGTTGGAGTAGCTGTTCAATCATGTAATTTAGTGGCTGCTCTGGATTTTGGGATATGGGGCTAGTATTTATGTGCATCTCATGTCAAGGTGATCCTAGACCTTGAGGACTTTGGTTTCAGAGTGTAGGTGATCGGTAGATGTACTATGTATGCAACCTGTGACTGTTTTTAAAGGTTTGTTTTGTATAATTTGGAGTGTGGCAGAATCATTGAGTAGTTAGGGACCCAAACAAAGCTTGTATAGTCTATTACTGCGTGTATGGACTGATATTATTTAAAATGTGGTGCTCTTGACTGGAGGGGGTACAGGGGTGAAAGAAGGGTGTGTAGGTTTGTGGTGACAGGGTCACAACTCCTACACCAACTATCCCCACCACCCTGACAAGGCCAACCCAGTTGTTCAAGGAGAGGGTAATGAGGAGAGTTTAATCTTAATTTTATTATAACCTAATAAATAATAAAAACTACCAAGACCTTAAGCAATCACAGCCCCCAAAACCTAAAAAAATATATATAACCTTGTATCCTAAATTCAAAATAATCAAAAATATATATATACACTAATATGTATGTGGCCTTACAAGTTTTATTGGCCAACAACTGCACGTATACTCAGAGGATAAATAAGGCCTTACAAATATATTGACCAAAGTGAATCAGAGACCGCAAAATTTCAAAAGTAATGGGTACACCCTTAATCTAACGGTTAACTGGTCGGAAAGGGGAGAAATGGAAGGGTATGGGAAGGTGGGCCCGCTTTCTGAGGGATGTGTGCGGTCCAGGACTCGGCAAAGTATCCCAACTTTAGGGACCTGGGACACTCTAGTTCCAACTGCTGGCACTAGCTCCAACTACTGCCTGGAGACTGGGAGGCGCTCTCCAAGGCCCACACTTATAGGCAGTCCCTTCTCTGCATGAGAATGAAAGAGAGTCAAGGCTGGCTACCGCTGCTTCACAAAGCTAGAAGACGCTTAACTAGCCGGCACCAAGAAGCTGGAAAGGAGAAAGCATCATCAATCACAAATTCACTGCCACATTCAAACATCATCAATGCTCACATCAGCACATACATCCATTCACAACATTCACCTGGATATCTGTCCAGCTTGTCCTTCACTGTACCAATTAAGGCAATTCAATGAATAAACATCAACAACTCAAGTTCATTAATTTCACTGATTTGCACATTGTCCAAAATCACAATTGTAATTTATTATTAATTCAAGCCTATGGAAGAACAAAGATGAATGGGGAGGCATGAGAGGACTATTTAGTCCCCCACCTAGAGCAAAGACATCCCAATTCCTGAACCACGCAACCTGAAAAACAAGAAAGGGATTAGAGACAGGGGGCGCAAGGTGGACAATAGACTACGATAGGGTCTTTGTTGTGTTTAAAGATTATAATGATTGTACCATGTTTTAAGATCTGAGGTATTGCATTGTATGAGTAGCTGTAGTTAGTAATGTTGGTGAGTGCTTGTATTCCATGTGGTCCAAGGTGTCTTTTATGTTGTCTGAAACACGGACAATGAGGGCATATTCGCACATAGGTAAGATCTGTAAACAGAATAATGGATGTAGATGATGTGAAAGCAGTGGAAGATATATAGCTCCAGGTCCTCCTGCAGGCACTGAGGTAGGGAGGATGCGCAAATGCATACACTGGGGTTGGGAGGGTGTGCTATTCCTTTAGGTTTCAGTTGAATGAGGGGCATTATCCCTGCTATACCATCCACTTCCTTGCGAGGGATAGAAGACATAAGAAGAATTAAAAGAGGTAAAAAGAATGACTCAGGTCCTGCCAGTTTTTCTTGGAGCACTGAGGTCAGAAGGGTATGCTGACCCTCTCGGTTTGTTGGAGCAGGGTCATTACTCCTGCTATACCAAACCTTCCCTCTCTTGCAGCTAAGTGCTTGGGGTTGTGGCGAGCACAGTAGCAATTCCACACAGATCCTGTTGAACAAATCTAACAGAAAGGCCATTCCTTACTCACACAGGTGTCAAAGCATGGTGTACGGGACATCATCCGGTCCATGGGCAGTGTCCGCACACGAAGCAAAAGTGGAACGCAACTCACTCAGAGTAAACCTGTCATTGAAGGGTTCTCTACCTCTGGAGGTAAAGTCCAGTCGGCGGCCTTCCGCGACATCACAGCGTGCATTGAATGCTGGGGAAGCAGCATCCAGGCTAGAGAATGAGGTCGTGAAGGATTCCGCCACGGATGTGGGATCTGAGATTGCGGTCCCATTCTCCTGGAGAACGGGAGGGAGGTCCTGCGAGAACTTGCCCCGAATCCTTTTGACTCGCCTCCACACCTCTGCTAGAGGGGTCTTCCTGTTAAGTGAAGACACGTATGCCCGCCAAGAAGAGTGGCGGCGTGCTTCGAAATATACCGGAACATAGCCTTAGCCCGACGAAATTCACCGACAGTCAAATATTTCGGGGCGGCGCTTAGAGCGCATGTAGGCATAACGTTTTTGTTTGAGGGCCGTCTCACACTCAGCCTACCACCACGGGAGTGGTCGGTGTGCAAAATGGCCAGACATTCTGGGAATAGTAGTCAGGCCCGTGGCGATGAGGTTGCTGGAGAAGAACTCAACGGCCTCATTTACCAACCTAAACTCCTTAACTGAGATAGAGAATTCACTCATTTCCTGAAATGCAGGGGTTTTTTGGGGGGGTTTTAAGGGCCTATCTGGCGACTGCCCACTTGGGCATAAGTCGCTGCAATCAAACAGCCTAGCTCTAGGGTACTTTAAAATAAAAATATGAAAACAAAACAACAATAAAAAGTGAAGATGACAACAATTATGAGGCAAGCTCCGGCATGGGGGGAGGTCCCCTTCCCCCCGGCACAGGAGCGTGTGACCTACAAGGAAAACAAAAATAAAAAAAAAAACCTGGTTAAATAAAAGGGAGAAGGCTGCCCTTCCCCCAAAGTCTAGAAGTCCACCAGTCAAGGTGCACGCACTCATCCCGAGTACAAGGGACAGGCAGTAGTGACCCCACCCATCCTGGTACTGGGACAGGTAATGTGCGCAAAGATCACCCAGACTGGGACATTCAACAAGAATGTGCCGAACAGTCTGGGGAACAATGCAGTCATCACAATAGGGCGCAGGCAAGCGCTCCATCAAATGGCCATGCATCACACAAGTGTGCCCGATTCGTAGATGACAGAAAGCGACCTGAAGCCATCGTGGCATTTGGGGATAGGTCCATGGGAACTGTCGCGGCGAAATGGCTCGCAACTTTAAGTTCCCCTGGACTTTTCCCATCTTCTTTGCCAAGCAGTCTGAAGAGCTGCCGATATTCCTGCCATGTAGTAGGTGTGAGGAAGAGCAAAACGCTGGTCCAGTCGCCCGGTCCTAGCAGCCTCTTTGGCACTCTCATTCCTACATGTCCAGGAACTCAGCAGAAGATAATCTCGACATCCGCCCAGCTTGCCAAAACTGTGGTATCACGGATATTGCGAACCAGGGGATGCGGAGATTTCAATGCCCCGAGAGCACTCAGGGCGCTTTGTGAGTCGCTATAAATCACAATCCAGTCTCCGAACCAGGCACATCACGTAATCTCCCGAACTGAGTGGTGTATTGCCACCAGCTCAGCCGTGAAGACAGAAGCCCTGCTGACTTCAAACAGATGGGATACCACATGGAAGCCGACCCCCTCTCCTGAAATGAAGGCCACAGCGCCGGTGCCAAGCACCACCGAGGTGGGCTCTCAGGCGGCAGTTGCCCTGAAAATGATATTTGAATGAGAAAGTGATCACTACCATGGAGGTCATTGACCACTCCAAACCAAAATCAGGCTGTGCATCCGGAGAGCACAGAGATAGATCAATGGAAGAAAATGGAGAGGTTCTTGGGCAGTGATGCATAAACTCATCCACATTTCGGGTGTGAACCCTTTGTGCCGCCAGCTTTCCAGGGGAGCGCCCGGGTTGAGTAGAACCTGCAGAAGGGCTCCAAATGGGTGGGGAAACAACCATGCTCGTTGGCCTGGATGGGCCAGGACAGAGGGTGTCTTTCTAAGCAGTGAGGCGTAAGACGTCAGGACCAAGTCCATAGCCTCGCGGAATGAGAGTGAATCCTGGGACTGAATGGCCAGGATTTCTTTCTCAAGGAGATATTCACCACATTGCTTCGAAGAAGCAGGGTGCGGCTCTCCACAATTAACACACTTGGCCACACACGATTTGGACTTATCGTGTGCGGCCTTGGAGCAATTTACACATACTTCGGGTGACCCCAACTTTGCACATCTACTACATCAGCGATTCATATGGCCGAAGTGGTGACGGTAATAGCACCTCGGTGGCAGTGGCATGAATGCCTTCATGTGGTAGCAGTACCAACTAGCATGCACTGCCACTGGAAAGAGGGAGGTGCCTCTGAAGGCACTGCCAGACAAAGGGGTGAGGGGAGTCCCTTACACCCATAGGCGAAGGAGAGGAGTAAGCCTCCTCTCCAGTTAGAGAAATTTGGAGGGCCCCCTGTGCAAGCACACGATGGGGGGACCTCCATTTTTTCTGTGGAGCTCCCAGAAGGCGGCTCCATTGATTCTGAGGGGGCAAGGGGAAAGGGTTTTTTTTAAATTTCCAACATTGGGCATGGGGACCCTAATTTTCTCACGGGATGCACATGCTCATCAACCCTCGCAGTAGCCCACCCTGCAAGGGGTGCGCACAGGCCTGGCAGAGCCAGGTGCCACCATTTAAGACTACCTCTCCCACCTGGTAGCCTGGCAGCTCCACCTTGGACACAGCGTAAAATTAATAGTGCATGAAAAGAGAAGGAAAAGGGATGTGAGGAAGGTATGGGTGGGGATGAAGCAAGTTGTTAAAAACCCACCATCCCAAACAGGACCTCAGGGGTTAGGCAACATTGTCCCCTTCCCCGATCCAGGATAGTTGGCTGTGATTTTTTTTTTTTTTTTTTTAAGAGCCCATCTGGCAACTGCCCACTAGGGCATAAGTCACCGGAAGGGTTGGCTGTGAAGGTCGGCATCTACCCTGTGAAAATTGAGCCAAAGAAAGTTGTGGGAGAGATTGTAGGGGAAGTAACAAGGAGTAACAAGGAAAGGAAGTACCCTAGGAGACCTTACGGTCCATTCAAAGAGGGTACCTTTGGACTAGCAATCGAGCAGGCACATGGCTGCTCAATTGTTTTGTGTCCCTAAACGGCCACTTTTCAAGACTTTGTCTAGTCTTGACTTGAACTGGTCAACAGATTCACTTTGACAACTTGCACTGGAAGTGCGTTCCACTTACCGCAGATACTGTAAGTGAAAAAACTTCCACACAGATTGCGGTTGTAACGCTTCAGTTCAAGTTTGAAGCGTTCTGTTCTCACTCAGTGTGAAAATATCCCGGTAGTCAACATTGTTGAACCCTCAAAGTATTTTGAAAACTTCGATGAGCTGACCACGCAGTCTACGGGTTTCCAGTGAGAACAGATTTAATTATCTTAGTCTATCCTCATAACTTTTATGTCGGATAGAGGGAATCAGCTTGGTTGTCTTGGCTTGTACGCGTTCCAACCTTGCGATATCCTTTCGAAATGAAGGACTCCAAAATTGTACGGCATACTCCAGGTGCGGCCGAATGATAAGTTATACAGACAAAGTACTATCTCCTTGTTACGGTATCCAAACTGGCGCTTTATGTAGCCTAACATCCTTTGGGCTTTCTTCTCTGCCTCGATGCACTGTTTTGAGAACTTGAGGTCGCTAGTAATAGTTACACCCAAGTCCTTCTCAGTGTCACTCGATTCAAGAGCAGTGCCCTTAAGGATATACTGAGATTGGATCTTTCTGTGGCCGATATGCATTACTTTGCATTTGTTCACGTTAAAAGGCATTTGCCACGTGTCCGACCACTCCCCAATCTTCCCAAGATCTCCCTGCAGGCGGGCAGTGTTTCCATCCTTTGCAACGTTCATACCAAGCTTGGTATCGTCGGCAAATTTGGAAATCTTGGCAACCATGTCACCGTCCATGTCGTTGACATAGATAATGAATAGTAGTGGTCCCAGGACAGAACCTTGAGGCACCCCGCTAGTAACGGGCACCCACTCAGAAGCCTGTCCATTCACCACCACCCATTGCCGTCTGCCACTTAGCCAGTTCTCGATCCAGCCGGCAACTTTTCCGTCTATGCCCAGTGCTCGCACTTTCCAGAGAAGGCGGCGGTGTGGTACCTTATCAAAGGCTTTCTGAAAGTCTAAGTACACCACATCCACCGCCTTGTTCCGATCGTGCTCACTGAACACGAAGTGGAAGAATTCCACAAGGTTCATCAGGCATGTCCGTTGCCTTCGGAAGCCATGTTGGGAACTCCTCAGTAGCAGGTTTGACTCTAAATACAACATCATTTTGTCCACCATCATGCTTTCCATGAGTTTACCGACTATCGAAGTCAGACTGATAGGTCGATAGTTTGACGGTTAGCTACGGTCTCCTTTCTTGAAGATAGGAGTCACCTCCGCTTCACGCCAGTCTCTACGAACGCATTCGATTCGGATTGACATGTTGAAGATTGCGCTCAGGTGTCGTGACACTTGATCGCACACTTCTTTCAACACTTTAGGTAGAAACCTATCCGGGCCAGGTGACTTATTCGTCATTAGGTCACTGATCTTCTTTTTTATTTCCCCTTCGGTGAAGTCCATATCCTCCAGCTTTTCCCCCGAGTAGGAATCCATTGGCTGGGGAATGGGACCACACTCTTCAGTAAACACTGAAGAGAAGTAGTCGTTGAGGAGGTTAGCATTTTCTGCATCTGAATGCTTTAATGCCCCCTCCTCATTTCTCAAAGGGCCAATCGTTCGATGGATTGGTTTACGGCTGTTCACATATCCAGTCTAGGGGAGAAATAGAGGCTGTCTGAAAGAAGGAGAAGAGGCTAAGCTGGGGCTGGACTAGAGGATACCATTTATGACAAGGTTGGAGTAGATATAGTCTATTTAGACTGTAGAAAGGCGTTTGACACTGTCCCTCACCTACGTTTACTCAAGCTAAAAGCAGTGGGAATCTCTGGAGATATTCTAGACTGGATTGAAAACTTCCTAAGTAGCAGGGTCCAACATGTTATCATCAAGGGTTCACACTCAGAATGGCTAAGGGTATGGAGTGGAGTTCCCCAAGGGAGTGTGTTCAGGCCAATACTCTTCCTTGTATACATAAATGACCATGAATTCAGTGCAGTCAAGCAGTAAGCTCTTTGCAGAGGATGACAAAATGCTAAGGAGAATAAGAAACCCAAGAGATGGTAAGATTCTTCAGGACAACATTACCAGACTTCAAGAGTGGAGCGGGAAATGGCTACTAAATTTCAACAAAGAGAAGTGTAAGGTCATGCACCTGGGGAGAGGTAATCCAGAGTACCAGTACCGGATGGGTGACACGCCACTCACCACTACTGAGGAGGAGAAGGATCTAGGTGTGTATGTAACCTCCAACCTGAAGCCAATGGTACAAGTCACAAAAGCAGCAGCCAGTGCAAACTCTATGGTGGGACTTTTGAGAAAAACATACATCTTTTTGGATGCAGAGATGTTTCTCCCCCTGTATAAGTCCCTGATTAGATCCAGACTGGAATACTGTGTCCAAGCATGGTCACCCTGCACTTGTCAAGACATCAATAAGCTTGAGCAAGTGCAACGGAGAGCCACTAAATTGGTCCAGCGGATATCTAAACTGTCCTATGAGGAGAGGCTGGCCTATCTTGTCCTCACCACCTTGGAGGAGAGGAGAGTATGTGGTGACATGATTCAGACCTACAAGATACTCCTCAGAATTGAGACAGTTAAACATGGTAACTTCCTGCAACTAGCATCAAGGGACAATCAACCAAACACCAGAGGACACAGCCTGAAGCTAGCTAACCCCAGGCACAGAACTACTCAGAGGACAAAATTTTTCAATGCAAGGATAGTGAATCATTGGAATAGTCTCCCGGATGAAGTAGTCACAGCCAGATTGTAAATTCCTTCAAAAATTAATATGACAGGTATAATGAGACTGTGAAACAGAGAAGAGGCACCTTTTATGAGCTTTGACTCCCATGCCTCTTGACTATCACTAAAGGTAAGGTAAGCATGGTATACCAGGCTCATAGCACTGAAATCCAAGTAAATTGTTTACCTTAGTGATTTATAAGAGGCTAAGGAGGTAGGGCTCATAAGGGTTGCCTCTTCTCAATGAAACTTTTATGTAATTATCATATCAGTTTTTAAAACATTTATACTAGGGCTATTAACTGCATAGTCTGGGAGACTAAGGCTCATAAGGGTTGCCTCTTCTCAATGAAACTTTTATGTAGTTATCATAATCAGTTTTTAAAAACATTTATACTAGGGCTATTAACTACATAATCTGGCAGACTGCTCCATTTTGTGACTACTCTTGAATAAAAGAAGTTGTTCCGCCTGGTGGTCTGGCGTCTGGGTTTTAGTAATATTAGGCTGTGACCCCTGATTCCAGCTTGCCTTTCGGTGCCACTTGCTGCCAGTTGGAACAACTGATTCAGGTGGGTTTTTGTGTCCCCTTAGGATCTTGAAGACTTCAATTAGGTCATCTGTGGTCCTTCGCTGTTCCAGTGTAGGGAGCTCTAGCCTCAAGTCTTGATTCATAAGGCAATTTGTGGAGTCCTGGCACGAGTTTGGTGGCTCTTCTCTGGACTTTTTCAAGGGTATTTATGTCTCCTCAGTTTTGTGGAGACCAGGCCTGAACTGAGAACTCCATAATAGGTCTGACCAGGGCCAGGTAAAGGGACCTTAACATCCAGTTGGCTCCAGCAGCGACTTTGGAGACGTGAGTTGTGGGCTTTAGGTTTGTTGTAACATGCACCCCAAGGTCTTTCTCAATGTTGGTGGTTGTTAGTTGCACTCCACCCATGGAGTAGGTGTGGCTTTGGTTTCCTCGCCCCAGGTGCATCACTTTAGACTTTTCACCTTGTTAAAACTCAAAAGCCATTTGTTACTCCATTCATGCAGTATGTCCAGGTCATCTTGAAGTCTTGTGTTGTCATCTACAGTCTTTATTCGTCTGTACACCTTGGCATTGTTGGCAAACAGTTTCCCTGTGGACTCCAGATTTTCGAAGATGTCACTTATAAAGGTGAGGAAAAGAACTGGCCCCAGAACAATCCCCAGTGGGACTCCAATCCATATCTCTCTCCAACCTGAGTGCATACCTTTTACTGACACCCGCTGTTTCCTAAGGAAAGCTTCAATCCAGTAGTGCACCTTTCCTCTGATTCCAACTGCCTTTTGCAATCGCAGTAGATGACATCAACACAGTCCTGTTCTTCCACAGCTGTCTCCAGGTTTTCTAAGAACTCCAGTAACTGGGTGAAGCATGATCTTCTCACTCTGAAGCCATGCTGGTGTCTCATGAAGAGGTTGTTCTGCTCCAGGTGGTTGACTACTACTTTTCTTATCAGTTTCTCAAGAAGCTTGCAGGGTACCGAAGTCAGGCTCACTGGGCGGTAGTTTAGGGGATCAGCTTTGTTTTCCTTTTTGTAGATTGGTGTCACGTTTGCTGATCTCCAGTCCATGGGGACGCCAGAATCTAATGATTTATTTTATATCATCCACAGTGGTTCAGCCAGACTAGAGCTGCATTCCTTGAGGACAGTAGGGTGCACCCCCATCAGGTCCAAGGGCAGAAGCTGGCTTAAGGTTATCCACAAGTTCCTTCATGTCCTCTATTGTGAAAGTGCATGTTCATGTTCTTAGTCCTTCCCCTTCGAAAACTCTTGCAATCCTCTGGATATTGTCATTCTCTGTTTGAAAACTTTTTGGAATTCCTCATTTAGTAGTTCACAGGCATCTAAGTTTGTTGTGGTTAGAGACCTGTCTGTTCTCCTCAGCTGTGCTACCTCTTTGCTTAGCGATCCTCACAGCTGCTGTGGAGAGATTTCTTCTTTTTGAGTTGGCCTGGTATCGAGTTCTGTTCTTTCTCATCCTGTATCTTTTCCAGGCTTTTTCATTTGCCCCTATTTTACCTTGTACTGAGCCTGTCATCCACTGTGGCTTCCAGGTGTTTGCCTGTTGGAGCTTTGTTTGACAAGGCACATATTCAGAGACTGCTGAGTTGTAAGTGGATAAAAAGAATACCCACATTTCCTCCACTGATTCTTATTTTAAAGTGTTTGGTCAAGTTGATCCGGTCTAGGTATTGATTCATGATGACATAGTTACCTTTAAAGAAGTTGTATTTCCATGAAGCAGAATTGTTTACACTGTTGTTCCCTTCTAACTTAAAATTAAAGACCAGCACCGCATGGTTACTTGACCCTATTGGTGACTTGTACTGTATCTCATCCCCCTACAAATCATTTTTCGTGAAGACAAGGTCAAAGATGGAAGGGGTGTCACTTCCTCAAGCTTGAGTAAACTGGTGTACATGCTGGTGGAGGAACAGATCCTGGCAGGTGTCATAGAACAGCATCTGTTGACTTTCAGGTCCCCCAGTGACTGTATATTCAGGCCAGTCAATTTCTCTGAAGTTGAAATCACCACAGGTCGAGGAATTGACTCATTTCTTGGTTTGCCATTGTTGTGATTGCCTCTCTTATGTTTGTGTTGTATTCCTCTGAGGAGGCTGGTGGCCTGTAGAAACAGCTTAGTAGTACTGTACTGATACTGGTATCTGTGCGAAGTGTGGTGACAACTGCTTCAACTTCCTTTCAGGGTTCCCTCTTGACAGCAAGCAATGTAAGGGATTTGAGGACAAGGATAACATAACATAATTTCACAGATGACAAAAGCCACAAGGGCCAAACAAAGGTCATGTGCATCTGTCAAAACCCACCTACAAAATGCATCCATAGGATTGTGTCAGCTCATGCATCTACAATTAACAATTTAAACAATCCATAGGATTGTGTCTGATCATGCATCTACAATATACAATTCAAACCATACACAGGAATGTGTCAAAAACAAAAAGCATCACCATCAAGACTTGTCAAAATCCAAATCAATCGTAATATACAATAATAAAAAACTGCTTCCACAGGAATGAGTCCAGAATACCCCCCAAAGTTAACCCTCCCTCCCCATAAATTCATCTAATCTGCATTTAAATACATTCAAGTTTGGACTGTCTACCGTCTCAGATGGCAAACTATTCCAGTAATCTACCACTCTATTGGTGAAAAAATATTTTCTAACATCCAACCTGAACCTCTGTTTTTAAATTTTTAAATGGTGCCCCTAGTCCTATTACTACCTTCGAACTCAAATAACTCGCTAAAATCCAACTTATCCATCCCAGAACAGATTTTAAAAAGCTCAATCATATCTCCCCTCACACATCTTCTCTCAAATTTCAACATATTTAGTACCCTCAGTCTATCTTGATATTCAAGATGCTTCAGGGAAGGTATTATTTTTGTTGCCCTCCTAAGTACTGACTCTAGCATGGCATGTTGATGGCATGTCTAAAATGTGGTGACCATGTTTGAAAACAGTACTCTAAATGTGGTCTAACATACGAGTTATAGAGTTTAAGGATAACCTCTTTACTCTTGTAGCTAACATTCCTCTTAATGTATCCTAGCCCCCTATTTGCTCTATTTTTTGCCTCAATACGCTGCTTTGAAAACTTCAGTGACCTATCTACTACTATGCCTAAGTCCTTCTCATCTTCAACTGAATTCAGCCAATGCTTATCCATTTCATAGCTAAATTCCCTATTATCTCTTCCCATGTTAAGAACTTTGCATTTTTTAAGGTTAAAAGTTATTTGCCACTTCTGAGCCCAAACTAATAACTTATTTAAGTCACTCGGCACTTTAAAGCTATCCTCCACTTCTTTAACTACAGCTGCCAATTAAGTGTCATCAGCAAAAATTGACACTTTGCTATTTACAGCCTCCCCAAGATCATTTATATAAACTATGAATAATAAAGGGCTTAGAACGGATCCCTGAGGTACGCCACTGATAACGTCCCTCCACTGTGACCTCGACCCAATGATCACCTCCGCCATTTGTACCCTTATCCCTTCTGTATATATTGTAACTTGCAGTATTAAGGAAGGTGGACGAGATATCGGTGGGCTTAAGCTTAGTTTCTGTTAGAAAAATAATATGTGGCTTCTCTTTTGGTATAACGATATCAAGCATATCACTCTTACTGCTACTATTTACACCATCTATATTACAATATATACATTTTAAGTTGTCTAATATCTCCTGGGAGGTCTGTTCTCCTCTATTTGTTCGATTATAGTTCATATCAACCACAAAGATTGATGGCACACTAGGATGCTTACAACCCATAGGATCAGAGTGGGATGATGATGGCACTTTGAAATCCAAGTATTGGAAATAGAAACTGGCTGGCTGGCTGTTGTGGAATTGTCTTTGAATCTCAATAAATCATACTATAAGAATGATCAGGTTCAGGTTGTTGAGCCACCCTTTGAATCGGGATATGGCATTTATTTTCTGTGGAGAGGAGAAATAATTTATTGAGTTCTGTGTAGCAATCGGACATGTTCTCAGCAAGCTCTCTATTAGGTGATATTTTTTTATTTTGGCTTTTTTGGTGTAATATATTTAAGTTCGGGAAGATAGTTAACACGTGCTACCTGTTCGAAGGTCAGTCGAAGACTGACCTTCGAACAGGTAGCACGTGTTTCATAGAGCTCTCAGTCTGTTGATCTATTTTTCAGATTTTTCTATAGTTTGTTTGTTTTTTGTTTTTTTCTCACCACAATCAGCGAAAGCTAAGTTGCTCTTCTTTTTTTTCTTTTTGCTACTTAAGTTCTTTCTTTGTTTGAATAAGTGATGGAGTTTGGGGATGAAAGTGAGCATGAGTGTCGGAATGTATGCATTGGTTGTGGTGTATTAGGTGAGGGGTATACATGTGTTGTATGTGGGCTGCGTGAATGCATTGTAGATTTAGAGGGGATGAGAAGGCAGGATATAGACAGGATATGTAGGCTGGAGGGGTTAGTTGCTGAGCTCAGGAGGGAACTTAGTGTTAGGCCTAGAGCTGGGAATAGGTTAGGTGGTGAGGTAGGCCAGTTAGATGTTTCAGGTGAAGGTAGAGGGCCGGTGGAGGAGGTAGGATATGATAGTTCTAGTGATAGTGAAGTTAGCCCCCTTAGATTAGTTAGAAATAGGCCTAGTGAGGATGGGGGACAGTGGAGAGTGGTTAGGAAACATGAAGCTAGGGAGGCTTCTCCTGTTCTTTGTGAGAATAGGGTTGCCTCTGTTGAGGTTGTTAGCCAGGGGGAGAATAGGTGTGTGAGTCAGAGGGACACAGAACCTATTAGCTTGACTAATAGATTCAGTGCCCTAAGAGAGGAAGTAACTGGAAGTGATATGACTGATGGGGGTGGGGGTGGAGGTAGAGTGACTGGTAGTTTGAATGAGAATAGGAGTGGGGATGGAGTTAGGTCTGTGGGGGTTAGGAATAGGAGTCTGACTGAAGTGCTTGTGATGGGTGATTTGCGAGTTAGATATTTAGATAGGAAGTTGAATGCAAGTAGATTAAATGGTTTGAGGGTGTGTTTGCCGGGTGCTGGAGTGAGAGATCTGTCTGATAGGTATGAGGAGCTGGTGTCTGGCTGTGCAAGGGATGCGGTTGTGATTACACATGTAGGAGTGAATGATGTGAAGAAAGTGGGTGCATGTGAGTTACGTGAGAGGTACAAGAGGTTGATGGAAAAGGTGAAAGAAAGTAGAATGAAAGGTGTTGTGACAGGTGTGCTTCCAAGAATGGATGTTGGGGTAGAATGGATGTCTCGTGCAATTGGGCTGAATGATTATGTGAGGAGGATGTGTGAGATGGAAGGTGTCATGTTTGTGGATGTGTGGGATAGGTTTGTTGGAATGAAAGAAATGTATGCGATGGATGGACTGCATTTGAGTAGGAGGGGGGTAGATGTGTTGTGGGAGGAGTATGATCATGTTATTAGATCTTTGCGGGCGGGAAACTAGATACTAATAGTGGTCAGGGAATTATGAGAGGACATTATGGTACTGAAAGTAGAATGGACTTGGCAGATAACAGAAATAGGTTCCAAGGCGATAGAGGTGAGGTCATTCAAGTTTCAAGAGGTGCTTCAGGGATAGGGGGGTTAAATTGTTTCTATACAAATGCTCGTAGTCTTAGAAACAAGAAGGATGAGCTATTTAGTTATATTAGCAATGAGGATATAGATATATTATGCGTTACTGAATCATGGGTTAATGAAATAGAATTTAGTGACACTATAAGTGAATTTGATTTACAGGGCTATAATATGTACATTAGTCAAAGGACAGGTAGGATTGGTGGAGGAATAATTATCTATATAAAAAACAACATTGTTTCAAGGTTAAATACTTCAATAAAGCAGGATGGAGTTGAGTCACTTTGGATAGATATTAGGTTCAGTAAAAATAGAATGGTGCATTTGGGAGCTTTTTACAGGCCACCTGGGCAGACTGATGATATGGATGAACTAATGATAAGGGAAATAAGTAAGGGATGTGAAACAGATGCAGTTATTATTGGGGACTTCAACTTAAACTCTGTGGACTGGCAAAATATGATAGGTAGGGATAGAACAAGTGGCAGGTTCATAGAATGCTTTGAGGATAAATTTTTGAATCAATTTGTTAATGAGCCAACGAGGGGGAACAATATATTAGATTTAGTACTCTCTAACAGTGATCATTTAGTTCAAGAATTGACTGTTGGGGAAGCATTGGGAAATAGTGACCATCAGATAGTTCGTTTTAACTTGGGAATTGAGAAGGGTAAAATAACTGAGAATGCTGAAAAAGTTCCAAATTTTCATAAGGGAGATTATGTAAAACTTCGAAGCTTGCTAAATTTGGTAGACTGGGATATAGAATTCAGAGGTAAAAATGCTTATGGGATGTGGGATACTTTCAAGCATATAATAAATGTAGTCCAAGAACAATGTATCCCAATGAAGGCCATTAGGAACAAAAGTAGGAAACCATTATGGTGGAATCAGGAGATAGCTAGAAAAATTTCAGAGAAGAAAAGGGCATACAAAAAATTACAGGTAAAAAATAATATTCAAAATTTAAGTGATTATAGAATGGCTAGGAATGAGTTAAATAAGATTATAAAGAAGAACAAAAGGGTGTCAGAAATTAAATTAGCTCAGGATAGCAACAAAGATCCTAGAAAGTTTTTTAGTTACTATAAAATTAATAACAAGTCTGGCAGAGTTAAAATAGGACCTATCAAATATGAAGGGGTTGAGAGAAACTGATGAGGAAATAGTTGAGGTACTAAATGGTCATTTTGCATCAGTATTTACAAAGGAGAAACTAAATAGTCCTATGTATAGTACTCATGGGTCAGGAAAAGAGGTGTTTACTAACATTAGTGTGGATCGGAGGATGATAAAAGGACTAATAGGTGATTTAGATACTACCAAGGCCTCCGGCCCTGATAATATTCATTCTAGGATACTTAAAGAAGGGGTAGAAAGTATCTCAATAGCTCTGGAGAAGTTGTATACAAGGTCACTGATATATGGAGAAATGCCCGATGATTGGAAGAGAGCGAATGTAGTCCCCATTTTCAAGAAGGGTAGTAAAGAGGATCCAAATAACTTTAGACCAGTTAGCCTAACTCCTGTAGTCTGTAAAATTCTTGAGAAAATAGTTAAAAAAGGGATTTGCCAACATCTAGAGAGGGAGGGGTTAATCAGCGATGCTCAGCATGGGTTTAGATCAGGTAGATCATGTTTGACTAACTTACTAGACTTTCTGGAGTTTGTAACAGATCAAGTAGATAAGGGAGAGAATGTAGATATAATTTACTTAGATTTTAGTAAAGCATTTGATAAGGTACCACACAGGAGACTAGTTCATAAATTAAAAATGATTGGGATGTGGGGGTGTTTCAAATTGGATAGCTGAGTGGCTGAAAGACAGGAAGCAAAGGGTAGTGCTAAATGGTGTAAAGTCAGAGTGGAGGGATGTTATCAGTGGGGTTCCTCAGGGATCAGTTCTCGGTCCATTATTATTTGTCATCTATATAAACGATCTTGGGGAGGCAGTTAATAATAAAGTGTCAATTTTTGCCAATGATACCAAATTAGCAGCTGTAGTTAAAGATATTGATGATAATTTTAAAGTGCAGGGGGACTTAAATAAATTGTTATCCTCGGCACATAAGTGGCAAATGACTTTCAACCTTGATAAGTGCAAAGTTATTAACATGGGAAAAGATAATAGAGAATTTAACTATGAAATGGATGGGCATTGGCTGAGCTCAGTAGAGGATGAGAAAGATCTAGGAGTAGTAATAGATAAGTCATTAAGGTTTTCTAAACAGTGTATTGAAGCAAGAAATAGGGCAAATAGAGTGCTGGGTTTTATTAAGAGAAATGTCAGTTACAAAAGTAAGGAGGTTATTCTTAAACTCTATAACTCTTATGTTAGGCCACATCTAGAGTACTGTATACAGGCATGGTCCCCACATTTTAGACACGATATTAACCTTCTTGAGTCAGTGCAACGGAGGGCAACAAAGATTATTCCTTCCCTGAGGCACCTTGAATATGAAGATAGACTGAGGGTATTAAATATGTTCTCGTTCGAAAGGAGGTGTGTGAGAGGGGATATGATTGAGCTCTTTAAAATTTTTTCTGGGATAGATAAATTGGATGTTAGCAAGTTTTTTGAGTTAGATGATGGAAATCGGACTAGAGGTCACCACTTGAAAATTAAAAAGCAAGGGTGTAGGTTGGATTTAAGAAAATATTTTTTCACCAATAGAGTGGTAGACTTCTGGAACAAATTGCCGCAGAGGGTAGTAGGTAGTCCAAATCTAAATGTATTTAAGAGTAGGTTGCCCTCCGTTGAGTCAGTGCAACGGAGGGCAACAAAGATTATTCCTTCCCTGAGGCACCTTGAATATGAAGATAGACTGAGGGTATTAAATATGTTCTCGTTCGAAAGGAGGTGTGTGAGAGGGGATATGATTGAGCTGTTTAAAATTTTTTCCGGGATAGATAAATTGGATGTTAGCAAGTTTTTTGAGTTAGATGATGGAAATCGGACTAGAGGTCACCACTTGAAAATTAAAAAGCAAGGGTGTAGGTTGGATTTAAGAAAATATTTTTTTCACCAATAGAGTGGTAGACTTTTGGAACAAATTGCCGCAGAGGGTAGTAGGTAGTCCAAATCTAAATGTATTTAAGAGTAGGTTGGATGAGTTTATGGGAAGGGAAGGTTGTAATGGTTCCTAAGTTTTGTATATATTAATATTGTTTGTATATATCTATAGCTGCATGATTTAGTTCTTGACAAGCCTTGATTGGTGATACCCTTGTTTCTGGATGCAATCCTCTGGATGTAGTTTTCCTGGGAGTTCGGGTGCCTTGAAAAAGAGGCCGCTTGACTCGGATGACCTATGATGAGCCCTTGTGGCTTTTGTCATCCGTTATATTATATTGTGGGGGACTTTGATTTTGTCTTCCCCTGGTGATGGTGCTTTTTGTGGGTGGGTTTTGACGGAGTCGGATGACCTTTGATAGGCCCTTGTGGCTTTTGTCATCCGTGTAATTATGTTATGTTATGTTATGTTATGGGAAGGGAAGGTTGTGATCGTTCCTAAGTTTTGTATATATTAATATTGTTTGTATATATCTATAGCTGCATGATTTAGTTCTTGACAAGCCTTGATTGGTGATACCCTTGTTTCTGGATGCAATCCTCTGGATGTAGTTTTCCTGGGAGTGTGGGTGCCTTAAAAAAGAGGCCGTTTGACTCGGATGACCTATGATGAGCCCTTGTGGCTTTTGTCATCTGTTATATTATATTGTGGGGGCCTTTTATTTTGTCTTCCCCTGGTGATGGTGCTTTTTGTGGGTGGGTTTTGACGGAGGCGGATGACCTTTGATAGGCCCTTGTGGCTTTTGTCATCCGTGTAATTATGTTATGTTATGTTATGTTATAATACTAAAGGGATTTTTTAATTATAGTTTGAAAAGTTTCTCAGAATGGTTTTGCTTTGAATGAAGTGAGTATGCCTTTTGATGTAAGCAGTGCGTATGTAGTTTGTGATTTTTGTGGTGTTGAAAGAAGAACAAATGTATATGAATGCCCGGTGTGCTATGTGACTAGTGCAAATGTGGCTTTGGTAGAGGAGGTGAGTCGGTTATCGGTTACATGATGAGTGCAAGAGATTTAGTGAGTTGGTGAATGAAGTGAGAAGGGATGCGAGTGTACACATGAAGAGTGTGGCTATCTCCTGATTCCACCACAATGGCTTCCTATATTTCTTCCTAATAGCCTAAAATTAGATTTCACTGCTCTTGGACTATAGTCTTAAAAGTGTCCCACATCTCATAAGTATTCTTCCCCCTGAATTCTATATCCCACCTAATCTGATTTAGCAAGTTTTGTAATTTATTGTAATCTCCCCTATAAAAATTTGAAGTTTTTGTTGAGTTTGTTGATGTTCTACCTTTCACTATTCCCAAGTAAAAATGAACTATCTGATGATCACTATTTCCCAATGCTTCCCCAACAGTCAATTCCTGAACCAAGTTATCATCATTTGAAAGAACCAGATCTAATATATTGGCATCCCTTGTTGGCTTATTAACTTACAACTTGCTCTATCCCTTCCTATCATATTTTCCCAGTCCACAGAATTTAAATTAAAGTCACCAAGAATAACTGTATCTACTTCACATCTTTTCCTTATTTCCCTGATCATTAGCTCATCAATACAGTCAGTCTGTCCGGGTGGTCTGTAAAAGGCTCCCGAGCGTATTATCCTATTTTTACTGACCCTAATATCTATCCACAGTGACTCAACTTCTTCTTGCTTTATAGAATTATTTAGATTTGAAGAAATGCTATTTCTGATATAAATAATCAACCCACCACTCATCCTATCTCTCCTTTGAATAATGTACATATCATAACCCTGTAGTTCAAATTCACTCACCTTGTCATTAAATTTATTTTCATTAACTCATGATTCTATTACACATATTATATCTATATCTTCATTAATAATATAACTAAATAACTCATCTTTCTTATTTCTAAGACTACGAGCATTGGTATAAAAACAAATCAGCCTTCCTATCCCTGAAGCACCTCTTTTGAGGGTAGCTTTAAAGTGCAGGGTGACTTAGATAAGCTGTTAGCTTGGGCTCAGAAGTGGCAGATGACTTTTAACTTTAACAAATGCAAAGTTCTTAAGATAGGAAGATTAAATAGGGAATTTAGCTATGAAATGGATGGGCATTGGCTGAATTCATTTGAGGATGAGGACTTAGGTGTAGTAGTAGATAGGTCACTGAAGTTTTCAAAAGCAGTGTATTGAGGCAAAAAAATAGAGCAAATAGGGTGCTAGGATACATTAAGAGCAATGTTAGCTACAAGAGTACTGTATACAAGCATGGTCACCACATTTTAGAGGTCCTTAATGATCATTTTGCTTCAGTATTCACAGAAGAGAAACCAGTTAGATTAATTGATGATAATTCTAGGTCAAGGGAAGTAGTGATAAATTCTATTAATATAGACAGAGAAGAAATTAAAGGGCTTATAATTCAGTTAAATACTAGTAAGGCATCTGGCCCTGACAACATTCATTCTAGGATACTCAAAGAAGGTGTAGAAAGTATTGCAGTAGCTCTCGAGAAGATATTTATTAGATCACTAGAGTCTGGAGAAATACCAAATGATTGGAAATTGGCAAATGTAGTGCCAATTTTTAAAAAGGGAAGCAAAGAGGACCCAAATAACTTTAGACCAGTAAGCTTAACTTCTATAGTCTGTAAAATTCTTGAGAAGATGGTTAAGAAGGGAATTTCTGATCATCTAGAGAGTAGCAGGTTAATTAATGATGCTCAGCATGGTTTTAGAAAAGATAGATCGTGTTTAACTAATTTACTGGATTTTATGGATTATGTAACTAAAGAATTAGATAGGGGTGAGAAAGTTGATGTGATCTACTTAGATTTCAGCAAAGCTTTTGATAAGGTTCCACATAGAAGACTAGTTCATAAATTAAAGCTGCATGGGATATGTGGGAACGTTTTAAATTGGATAACTGAATGGCTGAAAAATAGGAAACAGAGAGTTGTACTGAATGGAGTGAGGTCAGAGTGGAGGAATGTTATTAGTGGCGTACCTCAGGGATCAGTTTTAGGCCCTTTATTATTTTTAATCTATGTAAATGATCTTGGGCAAGGTGTAAATAGCAAAGTGTCAATTTTTGCTGATGACACTAAATTGGCAGCTGTAGTCAAAGAGGTTGAGGGTAGCTTTAAAGTGCAGGGTGACTTAGATAAGCTGTTAGCTTGGGCTCAGAAGTGGCAGATGACTTTTAACCTTAATAAATGCAAAGTTATTAACATGGGGAGAGATAATAGGGAATTTAGCTATGAGATGGATGGATATTGGCTTAATTCAGTTGAAGATGAGAAAGACTTAGGAGTGGTAGTAGATAGGTCACTGAAATTTTCAAAGCAGTGTATTGAGGCAAAAAATAGAGCAAATAGGGTGCTAGGTTACATTAAAAGAAATGTTAGCTACAAGAGTAAGGAGGTCATCCTTAAACTATACAACTCTTATGTCAGGCCACATTTAGAGTACTGTATACAGGCATGGTCACCACATTTTAGACATGATATAAACTTATTAGAGTCAGTACAAAGGAGGGCAACAAAAATAATACCATCCCTGAAGCACCTTCAATATGAAGATAGACTGAGGGTATTAAATATGTTTTCATTTGAAAGAAGGTGTGTGAGGGGAGATATGATTGAGCTTTTTAAAATCTTTTCTGGGATGGATAAATTAGATTTCAGCAAGTTATTTGAGTTAGAAGGTAGTAATAGAACTAGAGGCCACCACTTAAAGATTAAAAAACAGAGGTGCAGACTGGATGTTAGAAAATATTTTTTCACTAACAGAGTGGTGGATTATTGGAATAGTTTGCCACCTGAGACTGTAGACAGCCCAAACTTGAATGTTTTCAAGCGCAGATTGGATGATTATATGGGGATGGAGGGTTAATTTCTTACTTTTTGGTATGTGGATATGTTTCTTGACTCATTCCTGTGGATGCAGTTTCTTTTTATTGTATATTTTGGAGGATTTTGATTTTGTTTTTGACAGACTCCTATGGAGGCTTTAAATTATATATTGTAGATGCATGGTTGGACATTCCTATGGATTGTTAAATTGTATATTGTAGCTGCATGATCTGACAAAATCCTATGGATGCATTATATGGGTGGGACTTGATGGATATGGATGACCTTTGATAGGCCCTTGTCTCTTTTGTCATCCGTTAAATTATGTTATGTTATGTTATGTTATATCAACCTGCTAGTCAGCACAAATGAGGGCAACAAAAATAATACCTTCCCTGAAGCATCTTGAATATGAAGATAGACTGAGGGTACTAAATATGTTCTTATTTGAGAGAAGATGTGTGAGGGGAGATATGATTGAGCTTTTTAAAATCTGTTCTGGGATAGATAAGTTAGATTTTTGCAAGTTAGTTGAGTTGGAAGGTAGTAATTGGACTAGGGGTCACCACTTAAAAATTAAAAAAACAGAGGTGCAGGTTGAATTTTTAAAATATTTTTTCACCAATAGAGTGGTAGAATACTAGAATGGATTGCCATCTGAGACGGTAGACAGTCCAAACTTGAATGTTTTCAAATGCAGATTAGATGATTAACTTTGGGAGGTATTCTGAACTCATTGCTGTGGAAGCAGTTTTGGGTAAGCATTACAATCGGTGGCACAAACTATTTTGTCTGTGTTCCAATATAACATAACATAATTTCACAGATGACAAAAGCCACAAGGGCCTATCAAAGGTCATCTGCCTCCGTCAAAACCCACCCACAAAAAGCACCATCACCAGGGGAAGACAAAATCAATATGTTTCACCTTTTTGGAGTAAATTCAAGGGGACTGCTCATGGGGGGGTTTAGAACTGCAGGCCCCCCCCCCCCTACGATGATCCTGAGTTTTAATCAATTGGGGGGAGGGCTGGCAATATATAATCATAATTGGGTAAACATGTAGATTGGCGGCTCGCCCGAAAAAGTGGATTTTTGTGTGTTTATATTTCCTTCATCAGTGCCTGAATATTCATGCATGTTTGAGTCTTAGGTCAAATATACCCGGTGCCATGTTTTGTACAAAAATGGGTATACTTCTGAAATAGCGATGAGGAAAGCGTGGAATCTTTCTTTAATCCCCGTTTTGGTAAAAGGGAATCTTTTGCAGAAAATGGTGGTTTCTTAACATAATGGCAATCACTTGCGTCACATTTAGTTTTAGAACATCTAATTTCAAAATTATCGTTAATCTCTAATACCTGGCCACAAACCTCGCAATCAATTTTAAGCTTAAATAAATTATGATCCTCCAAAAAGGTTAAGAATTTATCTAGATCTGAAAATAAAGCACAAAGTTTGACAATAGACGAAGGGCAAATTTCATATATGGAAGCCATATCAAAATGCGTTGACCACGTAAAAGTTGTCTTTCCTCCACCCAAGGGCTCCACAAAAACTAGTTCCTTTAAACGATCTAGCTAAGTATATTTAAATGTATAAAAAGGTAATAAGAAATAGTAAAATAGGGACAAATATATTGACAAATAAATATGATTCCAAATAAGTATAATAAAAAGATATTAAGTGAAAAACAAAATAAAAATTCAATTTATTCATTTCTGATGTGACTCCACCCCCACCTCCATTATAATTCGCAAAATTATTAAAGTGGCAGAAAGATTTGGTTAAATCATTCATTTCTGTAAATACTAGATCATTATTCTATAAACAATTATGATTATATACTGGGGAGCTGTACCCTCCAGACTCCCCCCAATTGATTGAAACTCAGAATCATTGTAGGGGGGTCCCCCTGCAGTGCTTACCCCCATATGAGCAGTCCCCTTAAATTTACTCCAAAAATGTGAAACATATTGGAACGCAGAGGAGATAGTTTATGTCCCATCGTTTGTGCCGCCAATCTACATGTTTACCCATAATTGTTTATAGAATAATGTTCTAATATTTTTATTTAACCAAATGCACATGAATATGCATGCACGGGTGAACAAAACATACATGCAACAAAAATACACTTTTTCAGGCACACCGCCGATCTTCATGTTTACCCAGTTTTTTATTATTGTATATTATGATTGATTTGGATTTTGACGAGTCTTGATGATGATGCTTTTTGTTTTTGACACATTCCTGTGTATGGTTCTAATTGTATATTGTAGATAAATGATCTGACACATTCCTATGGATGCATTTTGTGAGTAGGTTTTGATAGATTCGGATGACCTTTAACATAACATAATTTCACAGATGACAAAAGCCACAATGGCCTATCACAGGTCATCAGCATCTTTGATAGGCCCTTGTGGCTTTTGTCATCCGTGAAATTGTTATGTTATTAGCCTTGTTCATTTCTCTTCTTCCACACACACTGTAAATATTCCTTTGCTTACCTTAGTGAAAATAAAGAGGCAAGAGAGACAGCTCATAAGGGGTGCCTCTTCTCAAATTACATTTAGTCTCAAACTGGTCATATATATTTTTAAACATGTTAACACTTGTGCTACTGACTACACTCTCACTAAGACTGTTCCATTTATCTATTACCTTAGAACTGAAAAACTTGTTCCTTTTTGATGTCCTATGACATTGCTTTATGAGTTTCAAGCTGTGTCCTCTAGTCTGGATGTTCTGGTCTCAAGGAGCTAGCTGTAAGTAGTTACCATCATCAACCTTGTCGAAGCCCTTCAGGATCTTGAAAGTTTCAATCATGTCCCCTCTGGTTCTCCCTTCTTCAAGCGTTGAGACCCAGCTGGGCAAGTCTCTCTTCATATGGCAATTCCGCCAGATTCGGGACTAGTTTGGTCGCTCTTCATTGAACTTATTCAAGCTTCCTTATGTCCCTTCTGGTATATGGTGACCAAGCCTGAATACAGTACTCAAGGCGTGGCCTAACTAGTGACTTGTATAAGCTTAACATCATCTCTGAGTCAAGGCAGGTCATGATTTTCTTCAGAGTCCAAGCATCGAGTTGGCACTCGCTGTCGCCTTTGTTACCTGTTGTGCTGGTTTTATGTTGTTAGTAATGATGAGCCCCAGATCCTTTTCTTCATCAGTTTCCCCCAGTGCTGTTGCTCCTAGATAATATTAATAACTAGGGTTACTTCTACCAATATGCATGACCTTGCATTTAACTTCCATTGAATTTGAGTAACCAATTCTGGCTCCACTCTGCCAATTTGTTCAAGTCCTGTTGTAGGGTCACACCATCTTTTGCATCCCTGATCCTCTGATAAATTTTAGCATCATCCGCAAACAATTCTCCCTCAGACTAAGTAGTTTCCAGCAAGTCATTAACAAAAATTAGAAAAAGAACTAAGCCAAGAACACTACCCTGCGGGACACCATTCCAGACATGTAGCCATTCTGAATATTTACCTCGGTAAATATGTAGATTATCGGCGCGAACGATGCGGCGTACTATTTCGTCCGTGTTCCAAAATGTTTCACGTTTTTGGAGTACATTTAAGTTGACGGCTCGTGTGGGGGTAAACACAATGGGGGGACTATACTACGATGATCCTGAGTTTCATTAAATTGGGGGAGTCTGGGGGGCACAGCCCCCCAGTATGTAATCCTAATTGTTTATAGAATAATAATTCGAAAAGGACTCAAACACGCATGAATATTCCGACACGAGTAAATGATAATATTTACACACAAATTTTTTCTTTGGCCGGGCCGCTAATCTACATATTTACCTTTACCTCTAATATTCACTCTTTGTTGCCTGTCTTTCAAAATAAGTAAGTAGTTTTCCCTTTACTCCCAGAGTTTTCAGTTTTGCCAGTAGTCAGTTGTGGGTAACTGTATCAAAGGCCTTCTGACAGTCGAGTTACACTACATCGACACTGATTCCATCATCCATCACATTTTCCAATTCCTCAAGGTACTTCAGCAGCTGAGTGAGGCAGGATTTCCCAATTCTAAAACCATGTTGATAGTCTTTGAGAAGGTGATTATCCTCGAGATGACTTACTATGACCCCTCTCAAGAGCTTTTCCATGACTTTACATGGCACTGAAGTAAGGCTTACCGGTCAATAATTAAGGGGATTTGTTTGGTCTCCTTTCTTGAAAATGGGGCAAACATTGGCTTTGGTCCAGTCACTAGGCAGTTTCCCTGTGTTTAGTGAATCCTAGTAAATCATCCAGAGGGGGTACGCCAGGTCATCTACACTCTTTCAGCACTGTGGGATGTACTCCATCAGGACCAGGTGCTGGAACTCTTTGTTGAGGACTGAACTTGCTTCCTTTGCATTTAAAGTTAAGGAGCCATCTGGATGTTTAAGTTGAAGTACTTCCTCCTTGATTTTGGCTTTACTTCGTGCATATGGAAAAAATGCTGGGGGGGGGGGGGTTGTTTCACATCTTCAGATAGTCTCTTCTCAAAATTGTACTTCACCTCTCTGACTGCATGGGTTGCATCGTTTCTCTTTTTGCAGTATCGAGCATATCTGACCCTAGATCTTCTCTCCCTATAGTTGATCCAGGCTTCTTCATTTGCCTGAATTTTACTAAATACTCTTGAGGTCATCCACTTAGGCTTAGGTTTTGGTCCAGGTGTAGAGATCCTTTGATATGGTACACATATGTCTATTACAGTATTGTAATGCTGTAAGAAAACATTCCATTTGTTGCTCTTACTATTCTTATTGTCTTATCATCTATATCTTTTTTACCCCTTGGAGTAAAACAAATTGGGTTCAGGTTGTTGGCATTTATTTTCTGTGGAGAAATAATTTATTAGCCTTGTTCATTTCTTTTCTTCCACACACACTGCAAAAATTCTTTGTTGCTCTTATTATTCTTATTCTCTTATCATCTATATTTTTTTTTTCCACACTCAGTTCATAATCCTCCCTTGTCTCAACCTACTCCGATTTTTCTCTTGCCAGCTCTATCACCAATTTGGTAGACATGAATATCGGCGGCGCGAACGATGGGACGCAAAATATTTCGCCCCCGTTTCAATATGTTTCATCTTTTGGGAGTAAATTCAAGGGGACTGCTTGTGGGGGGTTTATCAGTGCGGGCGAACCCCCCCTACGACGATCCTGATTTTCAATCAATTGGGGGGGGAGGGTCTGTTGGACAGAGCCCCCAGTATATAATCATAATTGTTTATAGAATAATGTTCTAACGTTTTTATTTAACCAAACGCGCATGAATATTCATGCGCGGGTGAACGAAACATAAACGCCAAAAAAATACACTTTTTCAGCTGTGCCGCCGATCTTCATGTTTAGCACCAATTCTTCTTTCAATTTCTCCTGCTTGAGAATGTGGCCCAGACATTCCACAATCAAATGTTCTATAGATTCTCTTTGCGCCTAATAAGTACATAAGAACATAAGAAAAGAAGGAGACTGCAAAAGACCATTCATGGCCTACACTTGGCAGCTCCTGTTCCATTCAACACACAAAAGATTTCTTACCAGAGAAAAGTCATCAACATTGTCACCCTTTACAGGAGTTCGTCAGATCTAATCTACAATATACATAAAATGCATCCAGAGGATTATGTCCATTCATGCAACCGCAAAATATAATCTTCCCACTCCTTAGAAAAATATATACATATGTACATAAAAAAAAGTCAGTCCCATCTAGCAGCTTCATCCATATATTTATCTAATCTATTCTTAAAACTACCCAGAGAGGAGGCTTCTATCACATGCCTAGTGAGCCTATTCCATCCATCTACCACACGATTTGTAAACCAATTCCTCCCAATCTCCTTCCTAAACCTATACTTATCAAGCTTAAACCCATTGCTACGTGTCCTGTCATGTTCACTAAGTATAAGAACCTTACCCAGATCCCCTTTATTATATCCTTTTACCCATTTGAAGACTTCAATCAATTCCCCTCTGACTCTTCTCCTTTCCAATGTATGTAGATTTAGTTTTCTGAGCCTTTCACCATAAGGTAAGTTCCTTAGCCCACCAATCATCTTTGTCATCCTTCTCTGCACAGACTCAAGCAAATCAATATCCTTCCTATAATATGGTGACCAAAATTGTACTGCATAGTCTAGATGAGGCCTAACTAGCGCCAGATACAGTTTTAGAATGACTTCAGCACTCTTATTGCTTACACTCCTCCTAATGAATCCCAATATCCTATTAGCTTTATTCTTAGCATTTAGACATTGCTTTCTAGGACGAAGGTCTGAACTTACCAAAATACCCAAGTCTCTCTCACAATCAGTCCTCCCTAAAATTCTGCCATTTAATTTATAACTATTCAATGGATTATTTCTACCTATACTAAGTACACTACATTTGTCTATGTTAAACTTCATTTGCCATTTCTCGGCCCAATTGGACAGAATGGTTAATTCCTCCTGCATTACAACAGCATCAGAATCAGCCCTAATGGCCCTACCTAGCTTAGTATCATCAGCAAATTTACTCAGGTCACTACTTATACCTATGTCAAGATCATTAATATAAATTAAGAATAGCAAGGGACCCAAAACAGATCCTTGAGGAACTCCACTGCTAACACACCCCCACTCAGATTTAACTCCATCTATACTAACTCTTTGCTGTCTGTCACCAAGCCATGACTGAATCCACCTAAATATACTGCCATCGATCCCGTGTGCTTTAACTTTGCTCAGAAGTCGTAAGTGTGGCACTCGATCAAAAGCCTTACTAAAGTCCAAGTATAAAATATCATAGTTTTCATCATTATCTGCTGCTTCATACACCTTACTATAAAAAGACAGCAAATTAGTGAGACAGGATTTACCCTTACTAAAGCCATGCTGTGATTCTTTTAGCAACTTATGCTTATCCAAGTGATCTCTAATATTCCTTGCTATAATAGATTCCATCATTTTCCCTACCACTGATGTCAAACTTACTGGTCTGTAATTAGACATATTTGTTTTATCCCCTTTCTTAAATATAGGTATCACATTGGCTTTCTTCCATGCCACTGGCACAATGCCACTCTCCAATGATTTTCTAAAGATGCATGCTAGGGGCTCACTTAACACATCCTTACATTCTTTCAAAATTCTAGGAAAGAGCTCATCAGGACCGGGTGCTTTACTACTTTTGATTTTATCAATTTCCTTTGTCACTATCTCCTTTGTGATCAAGATATCCTTTAATTTCTCTTCATCATTACCCCGAAAGATCATTGACACCTCAGGTATATTTAGAGTATCCTCCTGTGTAAATACTGAGAGAAAAAAGTCATTTAGCATTCCAGCCATTGAGTCCCTATCACTCACTAATTGTCCATTGGAATCTATAAGTGGGCCTATTTTATCTCTAACCTTAGTTTTGTATAATTGATAAAAACTTTTAGGATCTTCCTTTGCCCTATTTGCCACTTTAATTTCATAATTTCTCCTTGCTACTCTAACTAACTTTTTAACATCTCTTGCTAGTTCATTATATCTCTGCCTTAAGTGATCCTCTCCATTTTTTATTTTCCTATAAATGCCCTTTTTAATGCCAATATAATGCTTAATTTTATCTGTCATCCATTTTGGGTCATTATTTTTAGTCCTAATCTCCTTATATGGAATGTTAATCATCTGACCTGTAATTAATTGCTCAATTATTCTTTCATACTCCTCTTCAATTGTAATCTCTTCCTCCTGGTGATTACTGTCTCCACTAACTGATATCATTGAATCTATTCCTGAATTGATTTCATTGCCTGGTTTCTGTACAACTGCCTCCAGGTAAGTCCTGAGCCCATTATAATTTGCTCTTCTAAAGTCAGGAATTTTAACATTGTTCATGCTACTATCAATACCATTCCATTTCATCTTGAATCTAATTTCACAATGGTCACTATTACCCAAATTTCCTCCAATCTCAGTATCCTTAATAACTTCTTCCCTATTTGTCAGAACTAAATCCAGTATATTATTACCTCTAGTGGGTTCGTTAATAATCTGCCTCAGAAAATTATCTTGGACAACATTCAAAAATTCCTCAGCCTCCTGATCACCCACAAGAGCTTCCCAGTCTATATTTCTGTAATTAAAATCGCCCATTATACACACATGCTTACTTCTACATGCCCGTTCAATCTCCTGCCAAAGAAGATTTGAAGCTTCCTTACTAAGATTTGGTGGTCTGTATAATAATCCTAAGACAAGCTTGTTTTTACCTTCCTTTACATTTAGCCATAATGACTCTGTGTTATCATCTAATTTAATTGTACTGTTTACACAACACTGGAGATTATCTTTAATATAAATAATAACCCCTCCTCCTCTCTTCCTATTCCTATCTGTATGGAACATGTTAAAGCCCTCAATCTCAACCTCAGGTTTAAAGTGATTACCTGCCAAATCAAGCCATGACTCTGTTATCGCAATTATATCAAAATTCTCTTCACTTGCTAACGCTCTTAAGAGATCTATCTTATTCCTTATACTCCGACTATTTGTGTAGTATATTTTTAAGTTTTTTTTATTATTCCCATCTTCATTGCATCGTGCTTTTCTATTCCTAGTTATCTGCTCATTCACTTGTGCATTAGTCCCCCTATAACGCATCAGTATGCCCTCTCCCTTAGCTATTCCTCTATCTCTGCATCCCTTCCATTTCCTACACCTGCCCTCTATTACTGTTATTCCCTTACCTCTAACAGCTTCTAGTTTCCCACCCGTAAGGACCTAATCACACTATCCAGCTCCCCCCATAGAACCTCAACACCTGCCCGACTAAGATGGAGCCCATCCATCGCATACAACCTCCTATTCCCGTAAAACCCTCCCCAGACATCTACAAACACCAATCCTAACTCCTCACACAGTCCTTTCACAAATTCATTCAAACCAATTGCACGCGACAACCATTCTACCCCCACATCCAATCTCGGAAGCACACCAGAAACAACACCTTTTACCCTGCTTTTACTCATCCTTTCAACTAACCTTTTATACTGCTCACGTAACTCACATGTACCCACCTTCTTTACATCATTCACTCCCACATGTGTAATCACAACTGCATCCCTCTCACACCCAGAAACCAGCCTATCATACCTCTCACAAACATCACTTACACCAGCACCCGGCAGACAAACTCTCATTCCCTTCCACTTGCTATCACTCAACTTCCTATCTAAATACCTAATCTGAGAGTCACCCATCACTAGCACCTCAGTCATTCTCCTATTCTGTCTTGGCCTAACATTACCCTCCCTCCTGTTCTCAGTCACGCTACCACCCATCCTGCTTTCATCCACAATCACACCAGGCAAATCACTTTCACACTCTTCCTCTCTCAGGACATTGAATCTGTTAGTCAACCTAACAGGTTCTATGTCCCTCTCATTCACACACCTAACCTGTCCTAACTTATCTATCCTATCCATTTTCACCCACCATTCATCATCACTCACAACTTCCACACTGTTCCCAGTCCTAGCCCTCTCTTCCACCCTCTTAGCACTAATCTCACCCTTCAATCGCACACTTGCATCTCTTCTCACCTCAAACACCAAATCATTCAACCTCTTACATTCCCCACTCAACCTCCTAACCTCCCCTTCCAGAAAACACACACGGCATTCAGTTACATTCACTCTCCTTTCAACTCCACATGCATCACACACCACATACACACTACTTTCAAACGGCATGCTCTCACCATCTATACAAAAAGCCATACTCTCAGAAATTTACTAATGAAAAAGTTAACACTCACCCAAAAAAAAATTCTTGCTCATGATTGCTGCCAGTTATCTTCCCCAAAAGTATTAATCACTAATGTATTTATTATACAGTGATTGATGTATTAAATAAATACAAGAAAAATTACACACCCAAATCAGTATTATATCCCAATCTTACAATGAGGATCAGGAGCTCCTGTAAGACAACCTTCCAGAACAAAGCCAGACAGCCAACTGAGAACAAAGCCAGACAGCATTCTCATCTGTCCTCTGTTCCATTCCATCTGTATGGGTGTGTCGTTACTTTTTCAGATTGGTTGGTTATAGCAATAGGTATAATTTTGTCTATAATGTTTCGATGACTATATTATACAGCAAAAAGGTAACTTGATAATTTGAGGTCCAGAGAATACTAAGTTTAACGTTATGGGCCCTGGAAATGGCCAATACCTGTTTAATGTCTGCTTTAGAGGCTTAAAAATGATATTTCAGAATGCTTTTGTTGCTGGAACAACTAACAATTTGAACGAATGAAACGGGCCATATAAATAAACAAACTTGGAACGAGCTAGAGAGGAGGTTATTTCCTGTGCAGCTGAGCAGAATAGGGCAATCCCGTAATAGTACCCTTCAACTTTAACTGTAGCATTCAGCCGGAGTTATACTTAAATTTCCAACTCCAATTAAGATAACTGGAGGCGTAAACTGAGCTACAACAATTTATGTGAGTTTTTTTGTGAAGGGATAGTCGGAGAGAATGGTAGTGCGGACATTCGAATGTAAAGTGCTGTGTGGTTTTGATTGATTGGAGCTGTGGAGAGCATGGCCCTCTGGCATTAAAATTGCACCAGTAAAGTGCCTCGTAGAAATATATATATCTATGTACAGGGTGTTTCAAAATTATTTTAACAAACTTTAACCTAAGGTTTCCTCTATGGAGGGGTGTAGATAGAGGAGAGTAGGAAAGGGGGACAAGGAAAAAATAATAGCGTAAGCGAGTTGCGAATAGCTTCCCGCGTAGCTGGACCACTGTTAGCCAGCGGCGAATCCACTCGGCCATCCTGAGTCCCCCACAAAAGACTCATTCAAACGAAGCTTTTAAGCCGCTCGCCTGCACTTCTCGTACGCTATAGGGGCATCCAAAAATGTTTAGTTTAAAAGTTACTAAGAGATATAAGTGAGAGCGTGTCGTCGGGTAAATGAAAAATTAAATTCAGAATAAGTTTACTTTGTAGGAATACAGAGTTTGAAGTTAGGTTACTAGTCACAATAGGTGTTCGAAATTCCGCCCATCTGCTGCGATGCATGCGTGGAGGCGCCGGCGGAATGATTGCTGAACTCGTGCGAAAACACCAGAAGTTTAAGCAATCCTTGCACATGCATCAATAATCCTGCCCAAAAGTTCTTCTTCGGACGGAACTGGTGTTTCGTACACTAAACTCTTTAGGTGTCCCCAAAGGTAGAAGTCCATGGGTGTCATGTCAGGAGACCTGGGTGGCCAAGAGATTGGTCCACCACAACCAATCCAGCAGTTTGGATACCGATCGTCCAATAACTTACAAACAGCAATGGTGAAGTGTGCCGGTGCACCATCTTGTTGGCACCACATTCCTCTGCGAATGGCCAGGGAAACATCTTCTAGCAACCCGGGTAGTATTTCATCAAGAAACGCCCAATAATTGCGTCCAAAGAGTCTTTCTGGTAGGATGTAGGGGCCGATGAGATAGTTGTCAATAATGCCCGCCCACACATTTACGGAGAATCTATCTTGGTGACTGCTTCCCCGTGTACCATATGGATTGACGTGGAACCACAAATGTAGATTATGCGTGTTGAATATTCCCTCTCGCGTGAATGTTGCTTCATCCGTGAAAAGAACTTTTGATGCAAAATCGGGTTCTTGTCCTTGTTGTAAAAACCACGTGGTAAATTGAACACGCCGCGGATAATCGTCAGCATTTATGCTCTGAACACGCTGAATGTGAAATGGATGTTGAAGGTTGTCGTGCAGCACGCGCCACACCGTACTGTGACTTGCAGGAAAAACATTTGTTGCAGCGCGTGTGCTTGTTGTTTGATCATTAGGAAAATGTTGAAGTATGTCGTCCTCCATCTCAGGGTCTCTTACACTTCTAGGGCGGCCTACATCAGGTCTTGCAACGTTGAATGATCCGGTTTTATGCAGTCTCTTTGGATGGCTGCAAATATTTGATGCACAGGCACATGTCTGTTGGGATATCTTTCACTGTACATTTTTGCAGCCCTCCTAGAATTGCCGTTTGCCATACCGTAAATTAAGTGCATATCTGCAAGTTCACTATTAAGTAGTGGGTCCATGGTCGTTCACTACTCAGTGTAAACTACCGTCCCGAGTGCATCTCTATCTTCGCTGTCGAGTGCAGTAGCCTGCCAACCGGGAATTTAGATGCAAAGGTGAACAGTTTAATTAATTCGTACTTTAACATTTCAAGTCTTCGTAACTTTTAAACTAAACATTTTGGGATACCCCCTCCAAGGAGTAAATTATGCTTATTTAACCTTAAGGAACCCTTAGGTTGAAGTTTGTCCCCAAAATTCCGAAACTCCCTGTATATATATATATATATATATATATATATATATATATATATATATATATATATATATATATATATATATATATATATATATATATATATATATATAATAGAAGATATCACATTAGCATGATATATATAAGTGAAAGATAATGGTAAGCAACAATATTTGAATCAAGATTTTATTTATAACTATCGGACTAGTTATAAATAAGGTCTTGATTCAAATATTGTGGTTTACTATTATCTCCTCCCCCCCCTACACACACACACACACACACATATATATGTATATATATATATATATATATATATATATATATATATATATACAAAGAAAGCAACAACAAGATCTGCGGGTGATAATACAACCACCACAGGGCTATGCCATATTTATTTTCTGTCTTTCAAATAAAATTTGAAGACAGAAAAAAAAGATGCAGAAACCTGGTGTAGCTGACTATAAATACATATAGTACAAGAGAAAATAAGAATTGGACGCGAATGAGCAAATGAGACAAGAAACCGGAGGTTTTTTTAAAGGCAAGAGAGAGGGACATTAGAAGAATCCAGAATCAAAGGGAGCAGAGGGCGACACAGCGAAGGCGATCCTTTACCGAGAAGACAAAAATAACGCCAGGAGAAAAAAGTTTTGAATTCCTGGCCTGGAATTCAAAACTTTTTCCTCCTGGCGTTATTTCTGTCTTCTCGGTAAAGGATCGCCTTCACTGTGCTGCCCTCTGCTCCCTTTGATTCTGGATTCTTCTAATGTCCCTCTCTCTTGCCTTTAAAAAAACTCCGGTTTCTTGTGTCATTTGCTCATTCGCGTCCAATTCTTATTTTCTCTTGTACTATATATATATATATATATATATATATATATATATATATATATATATATATATATATATATATATATATATATATAAACTGGTCAGTAATTAAACGGAAAGCCGTGAATTCAGATATCAATAACAATTTGGCGACAGTGTAATAAAAACGAACACTTCATGTCTGGAAAGGGGATTAAGACGAGACAGCTGTCGCCGCGTCAGGTGTTATAAAATTTATATCAAGAAAGCGTCAATTTGGAATAATTTATTTTTTTTACGCGATTCCTCTCAGTCGTTTCTCGATCACAAGCCTTCTGTAAGCTCAGCCAAGCCGATATATATTTGAGTATCTTTGGAGTCAGATACAAATTGAACGTCACCCAGCACTATACCCCGGGGATAGTATGGACCTCGCTAAATATCCACGTCAATTTTAACCATAACGGTAACGTGCCTTCCCTGTCTAAACATTAACTGGCAACTCCTACGTCTGTACAAACAAACTGGTAACCGATGGTCATTTTCCCTTATACGTATAAAACCCGTGTCCCCCATATAGAACATCATGGACAGTCTGGAGAAAAGGAAAGGCCTATGAAGAATAGGTGCGCGGACAGAAACGATTCTTAGGCGGACAGGACCGAGTCCAAGTGAGGCAACTGGTTTTCGGAGTGGAGTGAGCACTTTTTTCTGCTCTTTTGAAAAGATATCTTGATTATTCATTTATCATTGCCTGTTCGTTATCATTATTAAATCGAACTAAATACACGTATATTCATTACAAAGTATCGACCGATGATTTCTACCAGGCTTTTAATGCAAGCCTTAAATTTAGACTTCATTCAGATTTCATCTTCATTGCACCTTTATTGGATTTAAGCATTCAAAAAATGGTGGAATCGTCAGGTTTATTGTGTTAAATTATTTACAAAGTAGTTATATTAATTATAGTTATTGAAAATGTCTATAAATAATTAAATTCTATCGACCTGTGTGGAAAAGGGAAAGCTGTGTTGATTTTACAAGCATACAAGTTGTAAAACACTACTTATACCACAAAGATATTCAAACTCAGCTCACGCTTCAAAAGCAGTAGCCCCTTTCAATATATATATATATATATATATATATATATATATATATATATATATATATATATATATATATATATATATATATATATATATATAAATATATATATATATATATATATATATATATATATATATATATATATATATATATATATATATATATATATATATATATATATATATATATATATATATATATATATATTCATTTGAAAAACGTTTTCCAGGTAGGCACCCACCAAGCAAGCCCACAATTTGGTAAACATTTGCAAATACCAACATGAAGAAACATGCTTAAATCTAAATAAAGGTCGTTCGGGTCGTATGAGAACCATAAGAACAACAGAAAATATCGAAAATGTTCAGATGACACTTCTTCAAACTCCACATGTATCAGTCAGAAAGAATGGGTTATAATTGCCAAAGTCATCATTTAACCGCATTATTAAACCTGACTTAAAATGGCATCCCTATAAGATGCATGCAAGACACCAGCTTCTTGAAACTGATTTTCCTCGTCGTAGACAATTTGTCGAATGGCTTCTCCATAAACCTGCTCGTTACGTGGAAAACATTGATTTTGACGTAAAAAAAACATAGCTTGGCTATTTTAGATATATTTTACTTTATTATAGTTATTCAATACTATATTTTCATATAGACATTAAAGTATTGACCAATTCCCACCAAATTTTACATTCAGACGCCAAGCATAACTTCCATTCATACTCCATTCACTATTGTGCTTCGATTAGAATCCAAGCTTCATAAAGAGGTGAAATCATCATTTCTGTTAAATTACTTAGGAAGTGGTGTTAAATTTCTAACAAAGTGGTCATAGACATCATCTCGTATCGTGACGTCTATAAGCTCAGGGCATCAATTCATCAGAGATATTAATTCCTCCTCCTCCTGATTTGGACATATAAAAAACATAACTTGGCTTTTTTGGATATACTCTACTTTTTTATAGTTATTCATTACTATTGTTTCATGTTTACAGCCTTTGATCTCCATTCAGATCCCAAGCATAACTTCTATTCATACTGTAGCGGTCTATACCCCTTCAAGTGTAAATATTTATGTCTAACTCTATATATATATATATATATATATATATATATATATATATATATATATATATATATATATATATATATATATATATATATTTTTTCAAGAAGTGTTGGTGTAACCATGAATTAAATCGTGAGATTGGTACACCCACTCTCCCAAGCGTCTTAAAATTAACCATGAGGTTCATTCGCATTGCTGTCGTCGTATCAGTGAATCAGGTCTGTAAATATATGAATTGTAATTGTTTAGCTAAAAATTTCCCAAAAGAACCCGAATTAAGGGGTGATTCTTTTCTCATTTACAGACCCTTCCAACTCCGTTATAATCTATTTATCAATCCATTTAATTATTTATCCAATTTAACCATATAATCTGTTTACACATTTAACTATTTATTATCCCATAAAACAATTTAACTAAATCTATTTATCCAATTTAATCCATATATCCAATTTAACTATTTTTCACACCATTTAACTATTTATCCAGTTTAACTATTTATCCAATTTAAATTACTTATAAAGTGGTGTTAAATTTCTAACAAAGTGGTCATAGACATCATCTCGTATCGTGACATCTCTAAGCTCAGGGCATCAATTCATCAGAGATTTTAATTCCTCCTCCTCCTGATTTGGACATATAAAAAGAAAGATATCCTGGCTTTTTTGGATATACTCTACTTTTTTATAGTTATTCATTACTATCGTTTCATGTTTACAGCCTTTGATTTCCATTCAGATCCCAAGCATAACTTCCATTTATACTGTAGCGGTCTATACTCCTTCAAGTGTAAATATTTATGTCTAACTATATATATATATATATATATATATATATATATATATATATATATATATATATATATATATATATATATATATATATATATATATATATATATATATATATATATTTCAAGAAGGGTTGGTGTAACCATGAATTAAATCGTGAGATTGGTGCACCCCCTCTCCCAAGCGTCTTAAAATTAACCATGAGGTTCATTCGCACTGCTGTCCTCGTCTCGGTGAATCAGGTCTGTAAATATATAAATTGTAATTGTTTAGCTAAAAATGTCCACAAAGAATCCCGAATTAATGGGTGATTCTTTTCTCATTTACAGGCCCTTTCAACTCCGTTATAATCTATTTATCAATCCATTTAACTATTTATCCGATTTAACCATATAATCTGTTTACACATTTAACTATTTATTATCCTATAAAACAATTTAACTAAATCTGTTTATCCAATTTAATCCATATATCCAATTTAATTATTTATCACACTATTTAACTATTTTTCCAGTTTAACTATTTATCCAATGTAATTATTTATCCAATTTAACTATAAACTATTTAATATTAAATATTTATTAAAATATTTACCGATTAATTTTTATGAAACGATTTACCACTATTTACTCATTTAACTGTAATCCAATTTATCGTCATATTACTTATAAAACATTTACCAATTTATAATCTATTTAATATTTATCAATTGTAGATCCATTCTCGTTAACTCATGGAGATTTAATTCACACGCGTAATTCAATCCAATCATAAACTGTTACTGTATAATTTCACTTTTCAATAATAACGGTTTATTCAATAATATATATTTTTCTTAACTCTTTGTTTTTAATACACGTTTTCGCCAACGTCCCTCATATTTAGGCCTAACGAAGTTCGTCTGCAAAAATTTTGATTTCATGTTAGCATTGAACTTCATTCCCTTGAATAACGAAATATAGGTTTTTATTTTTATTGTGATAAGAGCTATCTAGGATATTGACGCAATATTCATCTAAAACCTATAAATGGTACCCATAATAGTTTAATTATCTCCCATTAATCAATTCATTCGTAATATTAAATTAATTTTCACAGTCCCTTGTGTGGTATTTTTCGGACGATGCATTCCGCTGCCTCACTCGGTTCCATTTTTTTTCTCGCGTGGACTTTAATTTTTCACGAGTGACTTTTCGACACGTGCTCGTTTTCTATCCTTAGTTCACCTTAACATCCTTAAGAGATCCCTTAGTAATTTCATATAATTACTTATAATATACAGTAATAAATACAAAGAGTGACCAATATTTGGTAATTTTGTTCAAATTTTTACGTTCAAGCTCGTGAATTTAATTTGTGCACACACACACACGCACACACACACACGCACACACACACACTTTTATGTTTCTATAAATGGATTATAACGGAGCCCCAGGCTACGCGCCAACTTCGGACATAGTAACAACCACGCAAGCATCCTCTCTAGCAACAACAACAACGTATTCATCCACCTTCACCCCCCTCGAAAGCATTCTTCCTCATTCGCCTCCCACTCAACAACGCCCTTTCCCCACTCCCTCGTCGGTTCAGCTTCCACCTTTCGACCCACAAAATCCCATTAGCTGATGGGAACTGGTGGAGCTCATCCTCCTACACCAGGCAGTTTCTGAGGACCATAGAACAATCGTCGTAGCCCCCAAATTAACTCTAAGTATTCCACTTTAAGACTATTCTGCTTGATTGGGTAATTTCTGGTTCTTGGGGAAGGTTCAAGAGGGCACTCATGGAGGAATTTGGGATGTCGAAAATTATGACCTGCGGATCCTTCTCAATACGCAGAAGATAGGGGACAGGCGCCCCACGCATTTTCTGGACCATCTCAAGGCCCTGGCACATGCCTAGGGAGCACATCTCGACCAACTTGAGCCACTCATAACTGAGATATTCATGCGTGGGATGCCGTTTCAAATTAAGCCCCTCATACTAATGTCCTTACCAGCGAACTTGGAGAAGATGGCAGAGGCGGTTGAGGCACTGTATAATCATCCATTCGTCAGCTGGGGAGAATTTGGGCACCAGGTCGTTTAGCGATGTAAATAGGGGGCGTAGCACACCATACAACTCTAATGTTAAACACCATTCACATGTATCCATTTCTCAGGTTAGGTCACCGGCCGAGGCTCCTTACAACCGTCCAGAACTCCCTCAGGACGAATCCTCATAGGCTTCGGGTCTTTTATCCGTTCTGGAGAGGATTGAAATGGATATTCGTGCCCTAAAGGTGCGAACGGGTCTTCACCGAGAGCACAATCTTGAGCAGGAAAGAAGAGTCAAACGTCGTTCCTCCACCCGAAAAAGGCAACACCAACGAGGGAACTCCAGCACAAGAGGTGAGGCACAGCAGTTGCAATTTAAACCTAGGCCTAATTCCCCCAATCCTGAAAACTCTCAGGGTAGCTGCTGGTACTACTCTAATTATGGGACCAACGCTGTCCGCTGTGTTCAGCCTTGCAGTTATTACCGTACCTCATTTCATTCTCATTCTGGTCGTGCTGCTCATACTGCTGTTTTTCAGCCTTCAGGCTTTTGCTGCTACCACCTCAAATTTGGTGCAAGATCAGAAAAATGCTCAAACCCATGCTCGTACCATCAAAATGCTCAATCTTCATCTCACAATGCCCTTAGAGTAATTTCACCACCTTGAAACCTACAAAATTCTACGTGTGCTATTATCCAACATTCAAACTCAGCGCAGCATACTTTAATCTGAATTTGCAAGTGATACGTAGGTCTGCCACCTCTGCAACCTCATCCCTTCATCAGGTCGATCATGACCCACTCTCTGGTTTCTCCTTCCTGGTTGACACTGGCGCTCAATGCAGTGTCATTCCAGCCTCTTCAGTAGAGAAATCTTGCACTTCTTCCGATCTTGTCCTTAAAGCTGCCAATTCATTGGACATAAGGACTTATGGGAGGCGTATCCTCGAGCTCTCTCTCGGGCTACGTCGTGTTTTCCCATGGATATTCATCATAGCCGACGTCAACATTCCAATTTTGGGCCTCGACTTCCTTTCCGCGCACGACATTCTCGTCGATTCTCGTTGCCGCAAGCTTATCGACAGAACCATGACACTAAAAGTTGCTGGTTCTTTCTTTCCTTCCACCAGCTCTCTCCTCTCTGTTCATCTCCCTGCAACTGCTTTCCGATCAAGCAACTTTTGCGGGAGTTCCCAAGACTCTGTCTGCCTCCTTCTAAGGTCCGACCTATTAAACACAATGTGGTGCACATAATAGAGACGGCAAGAGGACCAGTTATCTCGCGTCCCTGTCGACTGGCCCCGGATAGACTTGCCATAATGAAGCAGGAATTTAGGTTCATAATGGAGACCGGGATCGCTTGCCCATCCACCTATACATGGGCTTCACCGCTTCATGTAGTACCTAAGTCAACTCTGGGGGAATTCAGAGCTGTAGGTGACTACAGGCGACTCAATGCCTGTACAGTTCCGGATAGGTATCCCCTGCCTTTCTTATCAGATTTTAACCCCGCTCTCTTCGGTTGCTCCATTTTTTCTCTGCTCGATTTGGTTCGCGCTTTCAAGCAAATCCCGATTCACGCTGATGATATCCATAAGAAGGCTATCACCACTCCATTCGGTTCCTTCGTCATGAACCGAATGCCTTACGGACTTCGTAACAGTCGTCGGAACTTTTCCAACGCTTCATGGATCAGGTTCTGAGAGGTCTTCCCTTCGTATTTTGTTATATAGACGACCTCCTGATAGCATTTTTGTCTTTAGAGGAGCATTTTTTTCACCTTCGCCAGATTTGTGCACGTTTAGATGAGTATAGTATCGTACTCAACACTTCTAAATGTATCTTTGGTGTCACACAGCTCTCCTTTTTGGGACACCACATTTTCCCTGAGGGAATTCGTCCTCTCGAGGACAAAGTTGAAGTTATCCGGGCTTTTCCTCGACCTTCTTCGCTAAAGCAACTTCGTAAATTCTGTGGGATGGTAAACTTTTACCACAGGTACATTTCGAACATCTCCCACACTATGCAACCTCTACGAATTGCTTTCCAAGTCCAAGAAGAACCTTCCTCTTTCCTGGTTCCCCAAAGCTTGTGAGGATTTCTCTCGCACCAAAGAGGCTATGGCTTCTGCTGCCACCCTGGCCCATCCTTGCCCAGAAGCTCCCATAAGCGTTGCTTCGGATGCATCCACTACTCATGTCGGTGCGACACTACAACAGAAAGTTGGTGACTCTTGGCAACCCCTTTCCTTCTTCCCTAAGGCTCTTCTTCCTTCCCAACAGAGGTTTTGTACGTTTCCCTGCGAATGTCTGGGCGTGAATTCACTGTCTTTACCGACCACAAGCCATTGGTTGGTGCGCTCACCTCTAGTAGCACCTCCTCTGTGCACTCTGCAGTTGATACTCGTCACCTTGACTTCAGCCTGCAGATGACAAACGATATTCGCTACGTTCCTAGTTTTTCAAACGGCGTACCAGATGTGCTCTCTCGCATTTCATCGATTTCGGGCACGCAACTCTCCCAAACTGCGTCCATCGATCATGCGACAATAGCGCTTGCCTAGGAACAAGATGAAGACACGCAAACACTGCGTCACTCTTCTCAGCTTATCGTTCGTGAAATCAACTTGCCGGACAGTCCCTCCAAGCGTATCCTGGTTGACTATTCATTGCCTGACTGTCCTCGTCCACTCATTCCTCTCGCTTACCGTCGGCACATTTTTGACCGGACTCACGGCCTCTCTCATCCTGGCATTCGAGCAACTCGCAAGCTCATCACACAATGTTATGCGTGGCCGGGTATGAACGCCGACGTGGCCAAATGGACCCGCGCATGTCTGCCTTGTCAACGTGTAGAGGTTTAACGCCACACAAAGATCCTCTGGCTGCTTTTACACTTCCATCGGCAGGTTTTGACGCCCTTCACATCGATCTGGTTGGTCCTCTGCCCTTTTCGCGTGATTGCACTTACCTTCTCACCATGAACGATCGTTTTACCTCTTGGCCAGAGGCAGTTCCTATCTCGTACATCAGAGGTTCCATTGTAACTCGAGACTTCGTCTCAGCATGGGTTGCTCGTTTTGGTGTCCCATCAACGATCATGACTGTTCGAGGTAGCCAATTTGGATCTCACCAATGGGATGCACTCATGTCAGTGCTTGGCTCCTTTCGTCTCCGTACCACTAGCTATCATCCCCAGAGTAACTCTAAGGTGAAACATTTACACAGGACTCTCAAGGGAAGCTTACGCTCCACTGACCCCAACATCCCTTGGGTGGACAAGCTACCCCCAATTCTCCTGGGAATTCGTGCCTCCTTGAAAGATGATTTGAATTGCTCTGCTGCGGGACTCGTTTATGGTACGGAACTTCGTCTTCCAGGTCAATTATTTTCTTCCGTTGACTGTCCTCTTCCTTTCAACATACATCCTGCTGCATACGTAGACAATTTAGTATTCACAAAGTGTGAGGTAAAGCTGACCTGCTAATCAGAAATCTTTCATGCGAAAGGAGCTGGCAACTTGCTCTCATGTGTTTGTCCGTCGCGATTCCACTCGCACATCCTTGCAACCTGTCTATGACGGACCCTTTCTCGTCGTCTCTAGGAAGCCGAAATTCTTTGTACTGCAGCTTGGCACCAAGCAGGATACGGTTTCCATCGATCGGCTTAAACCAACTTTCATAGAGGCCATTCATCTGGAACAGCCTCTACCTTTCTCATCCACTAATATAGGTCCAGTGGTCATCCCAGCCTACCTTCCGCACCCAACTATTCCTTTAACTTTTCCCAACCAACTAACTCCACTTTCGAACCCTTCTTCGGCTCTTTCAAATGAAACTATAGCTTTTCCCCCCACGTCTTCACTCGCAAACCTTCCGTAAACCATATCTAAATCCCCAATTCTTCTTGCCAACTGCTACAGCCTAACTTTTTGTTCCAGGACCACTCGACAGCAGCTGGAAAACACCAAGCGACCAACGCGCAACTCCCGACAGTTGCCTTTTACGGGAGGTCCAGAACAATCGTCACCCGACGTTCCGGTCCTCGCTCGCGACAATCTCCCGCTTCAATCGAGTTGCAGTACTAATTGCCACCTGACCCTCAATCGGTGTCAGCCAATTGGCACCGTAACCCGTTCTGAACGCGTTGTAAAGAGGCCTCGCCGATATATAAACAAAAATTTATGTAAATACCTTGTGTTTTGCAAGCTTTTCCCTCGGTGGGGCAGTATTGTAGTGGTCTATATCCCTACAAATGTAAATATTAATTTCTAAATGTATATATATATATATATATATATATATATATATATATATATATATATATATATATATATATATATATATATATATATATATATATATATATATATTTCAAGAAGGGTTGGTAACCATGACTTAAATCGTGAGATTGGTACACCCGCTCTCCCAAGCGTCTTAAAATTAACCATGAGGTTCATTCGCATTGCTGTTCTCGTCTTGGTGAATCAAGTCTGTTAATATATGAATTGTAATTGTTTAGCTAAAAATTTCCACAAAGAATCCCGAATTAATGTGTGATTCTTTTCTCATTTACAAACCCTTCCAAGTCTGTTATAATCTATTTACCAATCAATTTAACTATTTATCCATTTTAACCATATAATCTATTTACACATTTAACTATTCATCATCCCATAAAACAATTTAACTAAATCTATTTCTCCAATTTAATTCATATATCCATTTATCCAATTTAACTATTTATCATACCATTTAACTATTTATCCAGTTTAACTATTTATCCAATTTAATTATTTATCCAATTTAACTATAAACTATTTAATATTAAATATTTATCAAAATATTTACCAATTAATATTTATGAAAAGATTTACCACTATTTACTCATTTAACTGTAATCCAATTTATCGTCATATTACTTATATAACATTTACCAATTTATAATCTATTTAATATTTATCAATTGTAGATCCATTCTCGTTAACTCATGCAAATTTAAATCACACGCGTAATTCAATCCAATCATAAACTGTTACTGTATAATTTCACTTTTCAATAATAACTGTTTATTCAATAATATATATTTTTCCTAACTCTTTGTTTTTAATACACGTTTTCGCCAACGTCCCTCAGATTTAGGCCTAACGAAGTTTGTCTGCAAAAATTTTGATTTCATGTTAGCATTGAACTTCATTCCCTTGAATAACGAAATATAGGTTTTTATGTTTATTGTGATCAGAGCTATCTAGGATATTGACGCAATATTCATCTAAAACCTATAATACTCCATCCACTATTGTGCTTTGATTGAAATTCAAGCTCCATAAAGTAGTGGAATCATCATGTCTGTTAAATTACTTATAATCTGATGTTAAATTTCTAACAAAGTGGTCATATTTATTATTATTAAAATGTTAAAAAGATTTAATTTCCCTCGAATACGTCGCAAAAGGAGGAAGTTCGATTGATTTTACAGCAGATAAGCTTGGCCAAAAGAAGTGTGAGATTGGAAAGGGAGTTGATGTCACAAAAGCTACACAAATTCAGCTCGCTCCTCAAAAGCAGTAGCACCCTTCAAAAGCATCATTCCTCTGGAGTTATATTCAAATTTCCCATGCAGCACTCGCCGGAGTGATGATCGACTGCCTCACGCATGAAAATTTTGTGCAACAACAGCTCTGATGTTAAATTTCTAACAAAGTGGTCATATTTATTATTGTTATTAAAATGTTAAAAAGATTTAATTTCCCTCGAATACGTCGCAAAAGGAGGAAGTTCGATTGATTTTACAGCAGATAAGCTTGGCCAAAAGAAGTGTGAGATTGGAAAGGGAGTTGATGTCACAAAAGCTACACAAATTCAGCTCGCTCCTCAAAAGCAGTAGCACCCTTCAAAAGCATCATTCCTCTGGAGTTATATTCAAATTTCCCATGCAGCACTCGCCGGAGTGATGATCGACTGCCTCACGCATGAAAATTTTGTGCAACAACAGCTCTGATGTTAAATTTCTAACAAAGTGGTCATATTTATTATTGTTATTAAAATGTTAAAAAGATTTAATTTCCCTCGAATACGTCGCAAAAGGAGGAAGTTCGATTGATTTTACAGCAGATAAGCTTGGCCAAAAGAAGTGTGAGATTGGAAAGGGAGTTGATGTCACAAAAGCTACACAAATTCAGCTCGCTCCTCAAAAGCAGTAGCACCCTTCAAAAGCATCATTCCTCTGGAGTTATATTCAAATTTCCCATGCAGCACTCGCCGGAGTGATGATCGACTGCCTCACGCATGAAAATTTTGTGCAACAACAGCTCTACTGAGCCACATCACAACAACTAGGAATGATCACAACAGGCTCATCACGGTGAGCACAACTTGGGTTATTTCCTTGCCCAAGATTCAGGGTACCTCGCCTCATTCGTAGTTCACCTAAATCGAGCTACTCTTCTCTTTGGAGAGAGTATCAAGTGACACTCCAAAACTCAAGTCACTGGTGCGTTCACTGCCACAAGTAGTAATTGAAGCAATTTCGCCTCTTCTAAGAAGTCACAAAAACTTGTGCTATCAAACCCTCTGAGCCACTATTTGGGGACGTTTACCGCACCCACCAACTCAAAAGATAGATCTTTGTCTCGTTCTACTCAGCTATCCCATCTTTTCCCTTAGAATTTTCTAAGGAAATTGAAGGACGAACTATGTGATAGTGTGAGTCCTGACTTTTTTCGGGAATCCTTCATTCGGTGCCCTCTCTCACACACACATAAATGAAGTGCTCGCAACTCTCTCGTGAAGGCTGGCTACTGTTGAGACGTCGAGAGATTGCATTAGGGACTGCTCAGTATCCCGTGCGCACAATTCTCCTACTTGATCGAGCAATTCTGTTTCTGAATGGCGCAGCTTTCCCGCTTCATACGATAGCAGCTGCTGGTACACCACTATGCACACTGCTGTGAACCTATTTGCAAACAGAATGGTATCTTGAAACTTCTTAGAGAAACAGAAATTATGGACATCACATCTGTTTCCCTATTCCCCCGCATGCACGTTATCGACCACATCACTGAAAGAATGTTCATGGTCGAAACAGGGTCAGTGATATCAATCTTTTGCTACATACGAAAACCTTTTATCAACAAGAGAGCAACATTCCCCTTCAGACCGCAAAGTGATCCCTACTTCGTACTTTTGTTTACGTCTGACTGGTTTTAAGACGTAATCTAACAATGGGACTTTTTATTGTGCGATGTTATAATTGCGATCGTAGGTGCTTATTTGTTAACAAATTATAATCTTTTAGTCTTTCTAAGCATTCACGATTGGTGGACGGCACTAGCAATCTATCAGTAAGTGCTATAAGCGAGAGTGTCATTCCTCCATCACTCTATTTTGATTTTTTTCAACTAGCTCTGGAATGACAGAAGTGAACAACCAAGCCTCACACAATGAATTCTGGAGAAGGGTTAAATCAACGAAAGGCTTCCAGCCTAACCCCAAAATAAATTCAAGAGACGGTCAAAGGTTGATCAGAGAAGAAGTTCAAGAAGTTGAAGAGATCCTCAAAGAACAGTGTAGGAATATATTTTTCATCAGAGAAGAAGAAAATTACAATTTCGATATCGACTTTAGAGAACGCATTGTTAACGAAATTAACGAAAATCTGGAAAGAAAACACTTGGCACACCAGGTAGATGGAGACAGAAATGCCCTCGAAAGTAATAGAACAATTATTCTCACAGAGAATTAGATAGCACACTAAAATCATCTCGGTAGGAAGTGCCCGGCCCCACAGAGCTCACACAAGTTAACTTTTCCAAATCTCAAGAGAAGGAAGAACATATAAAGGAGCATCTGTTATGGTGTGCACGAAGTTCATATGCGTCCGAGCGTTCTTGTGTTCTCGTGGTAGAGGATTCAAGGACCTTTAATTTTAGGCGGTGAGAACTTGGTAAGCTTCGGAATAGAGAGGAATTCGCTTGACCGAGGCTTGAGATTAGGTAGGCTGGGTAAGAGGATCGACATGGATTATCGGTAGCAAGGAACCCCAAACGGAGGAATATCGGACTCTTGATTAGGGCGTAGAATTCCGGTAGCTTCAGCGTAAGAAGAATTCGAAACGGGCGTAGTGTGTTCAAGCCGGCTTATTACTCTATGACGTCTTTCTGACTCCCTGACTTTTTCTGACTACTTCTGATCTTTTCTTCCTCCTTTTTTTTACCCTAGGTGTCTGAGTGTGCTGGTATATATTTGGGTTGGAAACAGTGGGCGTGGCCTATTATTATCCAATAATGTTTGGGTGGATCCTATTACACTCTGTGTTAATTGGTGTCCATGGGGATAGAGGTTTGTTTTGCCTCAAATACCAAAGACGCGACTTTGGGTTACGCAGTTTTTTGTTTGCAAATACATTCCTCTACAAAAGTTTCGATTTTGCACTTGCTGCTAAGCTTGTTTAAACAGCTGACCTCTTATCGTGGCTATGGAAACTACTTTTGCTTCGCTTTGCGTGTATGAGTATGTAAATGTGCAAATGTTCACCGCCGTATGAGCGTCTCGAATTCATTCTTCTCGCCTCGAGCAATATATATATATATATATATATATATATATATATATATATATATATATATATATATATATATATATATATATATTATTATTTTACAAAGATGTTGTATATTATTCACACAAAGAGTTATTTTATTATTATTATTATTCATTTAAACTGCTATACATATTTCAGATTATTAGTATGTTCATACTTATTTGTGTGGGTATTACAAGCCTTAATAGGATTCACATGATACTCATTTGTGAGGCTTCATTGTTGAACCTATTGCATGTTGCAGTGCACTATTGTCTTATTATTTACATGGAGGAAATGAAAGCTATACATTAATATTTTACAAGGATGTTATATATTATCTACACAAAGTTATTCTTATTTATAAAAATTCCTTACATATTTTAGATAATTTGTATGTGCATAATTATTTGCGTGCCTGTTACAAGCCTTTATAGGATTCACATGATACACATTTGTGAGGATTCAGTGCCAAATATATTAATACTTTTAAGAATCTTTCTAACTCGTGCCATTAGTGTTGCTAGTTGCGAACGGTCCTTTTCTAAACTAAAGCTCATCAAGAACTAGCTCAGGTCAACAATGAGTCAAACAAAGTTGACTGATTTAGCAATACTATCCATAGAGCGTGGCCTTGCGGATAAAATTGACTCTGATGAAGTGATTCAAGATTTCTCGAAGAGGAAGACACGTAAAATCAATTTGTAAATCGTTTTTTTTTGTAATTCACTCCTTTTCTTTACTTTAAAATATATTTCTTATTATTTTTTGTGTATAAACATTATAAAAGTAAATTTGAGTGAAATAAAGGATTGCTGCTGTTTGTCTTCATAGTTTGCATACCTACATGCCTGCATTATTCCGTTTTCGGCGTTTTGAAGTGATATTAGAACTTTTAAGGGGCGGCCAAAAAACATCCGCCCTTGGCGGCAGTTTTGCTAGGTACGCCACTGCTTCATTGTTAAACCTATTTCGCCTTACAATGCACTTTTGTCTATCTTTATTAAAATACCGCATTTATCTTATTCCTTGATACAATGTAGTGCACTTTGCATGTGCATGATTACTTGCGTGCCCATCTCAAGACTTCATAGGATTTTATATGACACTCATTTATGAGGCTTCATTGTTGATCGTAATCCACCTTGCAATGGGCGCTACACATATTTAACGCATACTTGACTCCAGGTTACTAACCTTACCAATTCAAGGTAGCAAAAATATCTTCATCCCAAAACCACTTTTGGAATTCGGTGTGGAATTACTAGAAAAAATATAAATGTCAATATATGCTATCACAAAAGATAACGCAGGAAAAGGAAGAAGAATTCTAGAGATATACTAGGTAGAGACATCTTGAAGGCTTTCGGCAAAGTTAGGGGGGAAGGAATGCAATGCAAGATCATACAACTGAGATTAAGTGAAAACTTAGAGAGGATCCTATGCGACTATGTGATAGAAATTGATTGATTAATTAATTTTGCGGGCTTTCGCAGTGACACTAACACCGGATATCTTATGGACTGGAAAGTACAACATAAATCAGCTTAGCGAAGACAAGGGAGCCCATATTGCTATTAATAGCAAGGTTACCTTATGGGATGGATGGACAGAGATAACTGAGGTTAGCCTCTTCGAGAGTCGTGCGATTACCAAAAGGTGATTTGTCACCGAATTTTGACACTACTCTTGGGGCAGCCAAATGGTTTGCTTGACTCGGCTGCCTAGTTGCTTCCTCAGTGAATGCCTTGTAGTCACAAGGCTACGACTCCAAAAAGAAAGCTCTCTTCTTGCTTAGCAGGCTGGATAAATGGGTGATAGAGGCTTCTTCAAGAGGTAAAAGGAATCTTAAAGGTGGATTAAACGTCTTTATTCGGCGGGAACGAGGGCTAGTTTTCAAGGAATGAACAGAAAATATCTCTATCTTTTTGATTTACAAAATGATACACTATACATATAGTTTTTTCTACTTAAACATAAGCGATACAAATTTGACCAATCATCGTTAAGGAATTTTTTGAGGGCAAACTAATGTTAGCCGGGTTTCTAACATAGGCGCTACAAAATTGACCAATCAGCGTTAAGGACATTTTTAACGGGAAACTAACGTTATCCGGGTTCTCAAACATAGGTACTATAAACTTGACCAATTATCATTATAAGGCAAATTTTAAGGGAAAGTTTACGTTATCTGATTTTTCAGACATAAGGGTTACGTTAGCTGATTCTTCAGTCATAGAGGCATTATTCAGAGAGCACTTGAAAAATGTATTCAAAATTAACGAAGAAGAGAATGAGGACTATGACATTGACTTCGAACATCCGATCGTGGACGAACTCGATGGAGAGATCGAAAGTACATACCCCTTCCGCTTTGTCGAGGAAAGGAGAAACAACAACGACGGAATAGACGCAATCATTACATCTGAGGAATTAAAAGAAACCATAAAGAACTTCCAACAGAGAGCCCCAGGCAGATCGAGACTAACCAGATTAAATTACATCGAAGCATCGAAGCACCCCGGAACATACTGGAGGGAGTGAGAAAGGTCTCTAATGCCTGCTTAAACAGGGGATACTTTCCCGATGAACTGAAAGTTGCGAAGATGATATTCATACCCAAGGCGGGAAAACCCCCAGATCGGTAAGATATTGGAAAAAATAATAAATAACAGACTGTCCAAATTATTCGATGATAATGACAAAAGAAACAGCTGCAAATTTGGCTTCAGGAAAAACAGAAGCACGGAGATGGCACTTGGAGTCATCCTTGAAAAGATAGCGAGAGCAAAGAGAGAAAAATGAGCGTAGACATCGCGTGCTGGGATGTGTCCAAGGCATTCGACAAAGTATGGCAGAAGGGTATGCAACTTAAGATACTCAGATTAGGAATCAACAACAAGATCGAAAGGATTTTATGTGATTATGTAATGGAGAGACGTGCTTATGTGGAAATAGGACGACATCAGGGTGAAATATTAGAGCTCACTGCGGGTTTGCCCCAAGGCGGATGTCTGAGTCTGTCTCTCCATTCAATCTACACAGCAGATATACCACCACCAAGAAATGAAGGCTGCTTGAACATCCAATTTGCCAACGAGGTCACTCAAATCATAGTTTGCCCCTACAGGAACAGTCCAATGTAAGCTAGGATGACTGCAGAAGAGATAATAAGCATTAATAAATACGAAGAAAAATGGAAAATTAAAACCAACAGGGATAAATTTAAAATGGTACCCGTGGACCGGAGGAACATCTCAGCTGTATATGTAGAAGGACAGCGATACAGATACGACAAAGAATGTAAGGTGCTAGGACTAACCATTACGAAATCAGGTTATAAAAAGCACGTAACTGAGAGGGTAAATCGAGGGAGAAGAGCGGTCTGGCATTACTGTACAAGTTGGTTAACCTAAGCATGAAAAACAAGAGAAAAATTATCAAACCATAGTACAGTCCGCGATTATTTATCCAACCATCGCGATGTACACGATCTCGAGAAGTAACCTATTAAGACAGCAAAGAGTCCACAACAAAGCTATCTACTTAATAACAAACACCAAAAAAGGAGAAAGAAGAAGACTATGAGACCTGCATAGGGAGGCAAGGATAAAGCCACTTAACAGAATAGTTTCAAAAAGAGCAAAAAAAGTCTTAGAAAAGACACAGAATGAAGTAGGAGTTGAATTAACCAACCAAATTGCTCAAAGAGAAAGATGGAGATCACGCAGATTATTCCCAAGTTTCCTAAGGATAGAGGAGGGAGGAGAAGAAGATGAAGAAGAAATTTACACCTAGAGAAAGAGATTAATATTCAACGACGATTAAGAGTAATTAATTAACCGAAGCAAACCAGAAAATAGTATATAGTCAATTATAACTAGGATAGGAATATGAAAGAATAGATAGAGAGATAGAAACCTATACCAGTATTTAGTAAGAATATTTACTAATAACGGTTTGAACGCCTCATAAATGCCAATACTACTTTCTAACTTCATCACGCTAGCTATACTACCTAAAATGTACAGAGATAAGCCTGAACTCCAGGCAACTAGCATCTCTTTGCAAACCTCTTACTTCCTTTAGCCTTCTGCATCTATTCATTTTTACTATCATATTCGCACACGGGACTCACAGTGATACGGGGGACAGGGGTCACGATAAACTGTTATAGTTAGAGACAAAAGACACATCTTGGTTCGGATTCCACGTTGAGCTTTAGGTCCCATGACTAACTAAGTTCACTTTTGTCTCCTACTATTTTCTTCGCTGTCCTATCCTAAAACCTTCCTCTTCCTATCCCTCTCACTCCTAACCGCCGTACTCACAGTGCTTGGAGCCTACTTTGGCTCTAGACACTGTGACTATGGGGGTCTATAAAGGAGTACCGGACCTCCCCCCTCCCTCCTTGGCCGCTCCATGAGCGCCAAGGGGGGCGGGGGAAGGTCGGAAGAGCTGTACTTTGTCTCCCACCTCTCTTTTTATTTCATTTCATTTAATTTCTTCAGACATAGCGTTAAAAAAATGATGAATCACATTCAAGGAATATAAAATTTCATAAGACTACAAAATGCTCATCTATGAGATACTTTTGAGTCAAATACGATTCTATAAAATGGTTCTAACACCACAGGACTTCGACCTGAGTAAACGGAGTGTTTTAGTATATTATAATTAAATACAACTTTCGTACAAACATTTTATAATTATATACATATATACACAAACATATTTCATTGTACTCTGACGTTCTTAGGGACGTTCTGACGCAAGAGCTGCAACTCATCGCTACGAACAAACATTTAATTGAGCGTTCGCATGCATGAGTTGCATATCCTTCTTGTAAACAAATCCTTTCATTACAATTTTGTTTCGTGGGTATGCAACACACGACTTTAACTAACCGGGGATCAAGAGATGGATCAATAAAATTTAAGGTTAAGAATGATTATATGCACTATTTTTCTTTCACACTAATAAATATTTACAAATAATGATACGAAGGATCTTTAGCAAATATTACTCGTCGACAGGAACGAGTATAAACGCTCGCTTTCCTACCATTCACTGGGGTATCTGGAGCGGATTCCACGTTACTGTAATTATTGCCACTACTCTAAGTTAAATCTCATTCATTCTATTCCGGCGCATCTAAAATTACAGGTCTATTTACAATTGATTGACTATTTGTTGGTGGCGAACAATTCTCACCTCTGTTATTAAATATATTTGGCTAGTATAGTGGTTAGCGTCCTTGCCCAGCAATCGCTGGGTCGGCAGTTCGAATCTACGTCCGGATTCTTTTTAAAGTTGACACTATTTACTAGGGAGGTTACCACCGTGACTGGGAATCACTGTGGGGAGTTTGGGCTTGTCTGGTAGGCACCAACATAGTAGCTTGATAGCAGGACTAAAACCAGTAAACTTTAACTTTAATTTTGCCGGTTTTACCCTATCGATTGATACCGTATCCTGATGCCCATTAGGAAATTCTAATTAATACACTTTGTCGTCGCGTTCGGCAACACGGAACGGGCCTGCATAAGGCGTTTCTAAGGGCTTACGAACGCGATCAACCCGGACCCACACATGCGTGATAACGTAATTCCTTGGGTACGAACGGTTTCGTACGGAGTGCAGATGTCCTTCGGAAGTTTGTCTAAAATCAAGTTGCGGCATGTTTTTTGATTATTCAGGGACGAATTTGGAGTTAGATTTTGACGATGATGATGAGACTAAGGGTTTGTCGCAAAGAAGGTTCGTGCCTGTGACTGCAGTAAACGGTGAAAAATCCAAATCATTCGGCAGGGATCGGATGCCCAGAAGAACGTACTGGTAGAGCCATTAACCATCCTTGCCGACTCTTTAAGTGTCTATGTGACCTTTTCACCATCTCGTTTGTGGTCGTTCGGTGCGCCGTGGTCCGCAGGCGATGGAAATCAACGAGGGCTGATAATTCCTTGAAATTTTCGGATTGAAATTGGGCTCCTCTGTCAGTTATTATATACAAAAGAACGCCAAACTTGGAGATCCAACCGCCTTAGAAGGCTAAAGCAACCGTTGCAGCACTGATGTCTCGAATCAGTAACGCTTCAATTCTTCTTGTAGCTCTGTCTATGCATGACAGCAGGTAACGGTTATGAGACGGGTATGATTGCTCAGGAAGTATACACGGCTGTAGTGGACCAACAATATCGATGTGCACCTTTTCAAATCTGGAAGTGGGCATATAAATGGGCAAGATTGGTGACTTGATGTGGCGATTAACTTTCGTTACTTGACATGAGAGGCATCCTCGCGTCCAGGAACATATGTCTCTTTCTATATTAGGCCAGAAATACCTCGTTTTCACTAATCGAAGTGATGCTTTAACCCCTGGATGGGATATATTATTCATTTTTTTTAAAATGGACATTCTGAAGCTAAAGGAACAAACGGTCGTTGGTATTTCGATGTTATTTCACACCAAAATTGAGTATTTCCGGGAAAGGGAAATGATTTTAATCCAGATTGAAATGATTTTACTTCTTCATCTTGCTCCTGTCCTGTTGCCAAAGAACGGAGGTCAAACGAGTCTATTTCGACTGAATTGACATTCCGAGATAGGTGTGGTGATCTAAGCTTTATGTAACCTTATATGTATAATTGCCTAATGGGTTACACTACATTACTTTGTTTACTTAACCTGAATAGAATGGGTATGTTTACTTATATTGTTTCTCTTTTATTTTCAGACTGTATTGATGTTTTGTTAGTTGAATAAAGCCTAGAGAAAGGTATTGACGCTTTATTATGATTGCCACAGTTTATTCAACTAACAATCCCGCCAGTGCCGATCCAAAGGCTATACTGGTGCTTTAAGCTAAGTCTGATCTAAAGATGGATAAATTTCTGAGATCTGAACGCCTGGATGTATCCCCCAACTTGCCTACTGCTGCACGAGAATGGAATCACTGGAATCGTACTTTCTCTGGATTCCTGGAATCCATCGCAAGCCTTAATCCTAACAAGCTGGATACATTGATCAATTTTGTCTCTCCAACCGTCTATGGTTACATTGCAGAGTATACTACCTATGATTCAGCTATAGATCTTCTCAAAGACCTCTATGTCAAGCCCAAAAATGAAGTGTTCACGAGACATTTATTGGCTACTCGTAGGCAGCATGAAGGGGAGACAATAGATGAGTATCTAAAAGAGCTTCAGGTGCTCAGCAAGGATTGTAACTTTAAAGCTGCTACTGTTTCACAGAATCGGGACTACTACATACGGGATTCTTTCATCAATGGCTTGCTCTCTCATACAATCAGGCAACGATTGCTTGAAAACAAAACTTTGGATCTAAGTACGGCTGTTGATCAAGCCAGGGCACTCGATGTTGCTCAGAAGACCTCAGAGTCCTATTTTCGTTATACTGTCCCTGGTGTAAGTGTTGATGCGACATCCGATCATGCTCATACCAATGATGGGACCTGTGCTGCTCCAACATCTGAAACTGCTTATTCTGCTGAAAGGACCTATGCTACTGCCAATTTAAGGTCCCGACGCTATTTCTGTGGTGGTCCCCGTCACAATCATAGACAGTGCCCTGCAAGAAACGTCACTTGTCATAAGTGCAATAAGCAGGGTCACTTTGCTAAGGTGTACCGGTCTCCTACATTTTCTACTTCTGCATCCACTCAGTCTTATACACTAGCCGTAATCTCTGCTTCTTCCCCTGGACGACTACGGCGAGCTACTGTGTATGTTTTGGTTGGTAATAATGAAGCGACCGCTCTTATCGACACAGGGAGCTCTGAATCTTTCATCTCACATAGATATGCCAAGAAGAACAAGTTGAAGATTGTTCCAGCGACTAGAAGCGTATCTATGGCCTCTTCATCACTCACGTCTTCTGTGAAGGGACACTGCACGGTTGACATCAATTTGAAGGGCGAGCGCTACTACAATACAAGGCTTTCTATGCTGCCAGACTTGTGCTGTGATGTCATTCTTGGTCAAGACTTTATGAGCAAGCACTTTAGTGTTACTGTGGACTTTGGCGGATCCAAGAAAGATTTAAATATCTCCAACCCTGCAACTTGCAGTGTAGTGTCTGTTTTTGTGGATACACCTCGTTGCTTTTCAATTCTTGCTCCTCATTGCAAACTCGTTGTAGCAAAATCTCGGGGGTTTGGGGGATGATGATAAGAAGTTCATAAGGTCTGAAATGTACAAGATGCTACATGATGGTGTTATTGAGGAGAGCACATCTCCATGGAGAGCGCAAGTTCTTGTTGTGTCGAATGAGCGCCATCGAAAGAGATTAGTTGTTGACTATGGGCAGATCATAAATAGATTCACTCGTTTGGATCCGTACCCTCTTACAAGAATAGACGACCTTGTCCCGGAACTGTCTCATTACAAGTAAAATAGTTCACTGGACCTGAAAAGTGCTTATCACCTGATACCTATACGGGAAGAGGAACAAGACATATACTGCTTTTAAAGCGAATGGCAAACTATATCAATTTCGCAGAGTGCCATTCGGGGTCACGAACGGCGTTGCTTGCTTCCAAAGGACTATTGACAACATCATAAAGCAACACGATCTGCATGGAACTTATACTTATGTGGACAATATGTTGTGGCAGGGAAAACCCAGCTGGAGCATTATGAGAACTTGGCGAAGTTTCAAGAAGCTGCCCGGTTCCACAACCTTACCTTCAACGAGACTAAGTCTGTCATTTAAAAAAAATCAATAGATTTTCTTGGTTACACAATAACCCACGGCTCTCTCAAACCATATTCTGAACGTTTACGTCCATTAAAGGAATTACCGATCCCTAAAGACCGTACTTCCTTACGCCATGTTATTGGTACGTTTTCTTATTATTCTCAGTGAATTTACCAATTCTCTGACAAGATCAGACCTCTTGTTGCCACTGACACTTTTCTCTGAGTCCAGAGGCTGTGAAAGCCAATCGATGATCTCAAAGAAGAGATTGGGGAAGGCTGTTGT